>JAPIVC010000484.1:2367500-2726102 GCA_030586385.1 Camponotus fellah | reverse complement strand
CTATCTGGAAAAAAGTGTTTTTCTCGTCTGTACGCATCCAAGTATGTCGCATGCGTCTTGCGCTATTTGAAAATAAAGTATTTATCTCGTCAGTACGCATCCAAATAGGTCTTATGGTCGGACGCTATTTGGAAAAAAAGTGTTTTTCTCGTCTGTACTCATCCATGTATGTCGCATGCGACTTGCGCTATCTGGAAAAAAATTGTTTTTCTCATCTATACGCATTCAAGTATGTCGCACGCGTCTTGTGCTATTTGAAAATAAAGTGTTTTTCTCGTCTGTACGCATCCAAGAATGTCGAATGCGACTTGTGCTATCTGGAAAAAAAGTGTTTTTCTCATTTTTACGCATCCAAGTATGTCGCTCGCGTCTTGCGCTATTTGAAAATAAAGTATTTTTCTTATCTGTACGCATCCAAGTATGTCGCATGCGTCTTGCGCTATTTGAAAATAAAGTGTTTTTCTCGTCTTTACGCATCCAAGTATGTCGAATGCGACTTGTGCTATCTGGAAAGAAAGTGTTTTTCTCATCTGTACGCATCCAAGTATGTCGCATGCGTCTTGCGCTATTTGAAAATAAAGAGTTTATCTCGTCAGTACGCATCCAAATAGGTCTTATAGTCGGACGCTATCTGAAAAAAAGTGTTTTTTCTCGTCTGTACGCATCCAAGTATGTCGCACGCGTCCTGCGCTATTTGTGAATAAAGTGTTTATCTCGTCAGTACACATCCAAATGGGCCTTATGGTCGGACGCTATCTGGAAGAAAAGTGTTTTTCTCGTCTTTACGCATCCAAGTATGTCGCTTGCGTCCTGCGCTATTTGAAAATAAAGTGTTTATCTCGTCAGTACGCGTCCAAGTATGTCGAATGCGACTTGTGCTATCTGGAAAAAAAGTGTTTTTCTCATCTGTACGCATCCAAGTATGTCGCATGCATCTTGCGCTATTTGAAAATAAAGTGTTTATCTCGTCAGTACGCATCCAAATAGATCTTATGGTCGGACGCTATCTGAAAAAAAGTGTTTTTCTCGTCTGTACGCATCCAAGTATGTCGCATGCGTCTTGCGCTATATGAAAATAAAGTGTTTATCTTGTCAGTACGCATCCAAATAGGTTTTATGGTCGGACGCTACCTGGAAAAAAAGTGTTTTTCTCGTCTGTACGCATCCAAGTATGTCGCATGCGACTTGCGCTATTTGAAAATAAAGTGTTTTTTCTCGTCTGTACGCATCCAAGTATGCCGAATGCGACTTGTGCTATCTGGAAAAAAGTATTGTTCTTATCTATACGCATCCAAGTATGTCGCATGCGTTTTGCGCTATTTGAAAATAAAGTGTTTATCTCGTCAGTACGCATCCAAATGTAGGTCTTATGGTCGGACGCTATCTGGAAAAAATGTTTTTCTCATCTGTAGGCATCCAATTATGTCGCATGCGTCTTGCGCTATTTGAAAATAAAGTGTTTATCTCGTCAGTACGCATCCAAATAGGTCTTATAGTCGGACGCTACCTGGAAAAAAAAGTGTTTTTCTCGTCTGTACGCATCCAAGTATGTCGCATGCGTCTTGCGCTATTTGAAAATAAAGTATTTTTCTCGTCTGTACGCATCCAAGTATGTCGCATGCGTCTTGCGCTATTTGAAAATAAAGTGTTTTTCTTGTCTGTACGCATCCAAATAGGTCTTATGGTCGGACGCTATCTGGAAAAAAAGTGTTTTTCTCGTCTGTGCGCATCCAAGTATGTCGAATGCGACTTGTGCTATCAGGAAAAAAAGTGTTTTTCTCATCTGTACGCATCCAAGTATGTCGCATGCGTCTTGCGCTATTTGAAAATAAAGTGTTTATCTCGTCAGTACGCATCCAAATGCATCCAGTTCTTATGGTCGGACGCTTTCTGGAAAAAAATGTTTTTCTCATCTGTACGCATCCAAGTATATCGCATGCGTCTTGCGCTATTTGTGAATAAAGTGTTTATCTCGTCAGTACACATCCAAATGGGCCTTATGGTCGGACGCTATCTGGAAGAAAAGTGTTTTTCTCGTCTTTACGCATCCAAGTATGTCGCTTGCGTCTTGCGCTATTTGAAAATAAAGTGTTTATCTCGTCAGTACGCGTCCACGTATGTCGAATGCGACTTGTGCTATCTGGAAAAAAAGTGTTTTTCTCATCTGTACGCATCCAAGTATGTCGCATGCGTCTTGCGCTATTTGAAAATAAAGTGTTTATCTCGTCAGTACGCATCCAAATAGATCTTATAGTCGGACGCTATCTGAAAAAAAATGTTTTTCTCGTCTGTACGCATCCAAGTATGTCGCATGCGTCTTGCGCTATTTGAAAATAAAGTGTTTATCTTGTCAGTACGCATCCAAATAGGTTTTATGGTCGGACGCTACCTGGAAAAAAAGTGTTTTTCTCGTCTGTACTCATCCAAGTATGTCGCATGCGACTTGCGCTATCTGGAAAAAAATTGTTTTTCTCATCTATACGCATTCAAGTATGTCGCATGCGTCTTGTGCTATTTGAAAATAAAGTGTTTTTCTCGTCTGTACGCATCCAAGTATGTCGAATGCGACTTGTGCTATCTGGAAAAAAAGTGTTTTTCTCATTTTTACGCATCCATGTATGTCGCATGCGTCTTGCGCTATTTGAAAATAAAGTGTTTATCTCGTCAGTACGCATCCAAATAGGTCTTATGGTCGGACGCTATCTGGAAAAAAGTGTTTTTCTCATCTGTACGCATCCTAGTATGTCGCATGCGTCTTGCGCTTTGGAAAATAAAGTGTTTATCTCGTCAGTACGCGTCCAAATAGGTTTTATGGTCGGACACTATCTGGAATAAAAGTGTCTTTCTCATCTGTGCGCATCCAAATTGGTCGCTCGCGTATTGCGCTATTTCAAAATAAAGTTTTTTCTTATCTGTACGCATACAAGTATGTCGAATGCGACTTGTGCTATCTGGAAAAAAAGTGTTTTTCTTATATGTACGCATCCAAATAGATCTTATGATCGGACGCAATCTGGAAAAAATGTGTTCTTCTCGTCTGTACGCAACCAAGTATGTCGCACGCCTCTTGCGCTATTTGAAAATAAATTGTTTTTCTCCTCTGTACGCATTCAAGTATGTCAAATGCTACTTGTGCTATCAGGAAAAAAAATGTTTTTCTCATCTGTACATCATCCAAATAGGTCTTATGGTCGGACGCTATCTGGAAAAAAAGTGTTTTTCTCGTCTGTACGCATCCAAATATGTCTTATAGTAGGACGCTATCTGAAAAAAAGTGTTTTTCTCGTCTGTACGCATCCAAGTATGTCGCATGCATCTTGCGCTATATGAAAATAAAGTGTTTATCTTGTCAGTACGCATCCAAATAGGTCTTATGGTCGGACGCTACCTGGAAAAAAAGTGTTTTTCTCGTCTGTACTCATCCATGTATGTCGCATGCGACTTGCGCTATCTGGAAAAAATTGTTTTTCTCATCTATACGCATTCAAGTATGCCGCATGCGATTTGCGCTATCTGGAAAATATTGTTTTTCTCGTCTGTACGCATCCAAGTTTGTCGCATGCATCTTGCGTTATTTGAAAATAAAGCGTTTTTCTGGTCAGTACGCATCCAAATAGGTCTTATGGTCGGACGCTATCTGGAAAAAAGTGTTTTTCTCGTCTGTACGCATTCAAGTATGTCGAATACGACTTGCGCTATTTGAAAATATTTTTCTTATCTGTACGCATCCAAGTATGTCGCATGCGTCTTGCGCTATTTGAAAATAAAGTTTTCATCTCGTCAGTGCGCATCCAAATAGGTCTTATGGTCGGACACTACCTTGAAAAAAAGTGTTTTTCTCGTCTGTACGCATCCAAATATGTCGCATGCGACTCGCGCTATCGGGAAAGAAAGTGTTTTTCTCATCTGTACGCATCCAAGTATGTCGCATGCGTCTTACGCTATTTGAAAATGAAGTGTTTATCTCGTCAGTACGCATCCAAATAGGTCTTATGGTCGGACGCTATCTGGAAAAAAGTGTTTTTCTCGTCTGTACGCATCCAAGGTTGGTCGCACGCGTCTTGCGCTATTTGAAAATAAAGTGTTTTTCTCGTCTGTACGCATCCAAGTATGTCGCATGCGTCTTGCGCTACATGAAAATAAAGTGTTTATCTCGTCAGTACGCGTCCAAATAGGTTTTATGGTCGGACGCTATCTGGAAAAAAAGTGTTTTTCTCATCTGTACGCATCCAAGAATGTCGCACGCGTCTTGCGCTATTTGAAAATAAAGTGTTTTTCTCGTCTGTACGCATCCAAATATGTCGAATGCGACTTGTGCTATCTGGAAAAAAAGTGTTTTTCTTATCTGTACGCATCCAAGAGTGTCGCATGCGTCCTGCGCTATTTGAAAATAAATTGTTTATCTCGCCAGTACGCATCCAAGTATGACGAATGCGACTTGTGCTATCTGGAAGAAAAATGTTTTTCGTCTCGTCTCGCCGCATCAAGTATGTCGCACGCGTCTTGCGCTATTTGAAAATAAAGTGTTTTTCTCGTCTGTACGCATCCAAGTATGTCGCATGCGTCTTGCGCTATTTGAAAATAAAGTGTTTATCTCGTTAGTACGCATCCAAATAGGTCTTATGGTCGGACGCTATCTGGAAAAAATGTGTTTTTCTCATCTGTACGCATCCAAGTATGTCGTATGCGTCTTACGCTATTTGAAAATAAACTGTTTATTCCGTCAGTACGCATCCAAGTAGGTCTTATGGTCGGACGTTATCTGGAAAAAAAAGTATTTTTCTCGTCTGTACGCATCCAAGTATGCCGCATGCGTCTTGCGCTATTTGAAAATAAAAAACGTTTATCTCATCAGTACGCATCCAAGTATGTCGAATGCGACTTGTGCTATCTGGAAGAAAAATGTTTTTCTCGTCTGTACGCATCCAAGTATGTCGCACGCGTCTTGCGCTATTTGAAAATAAAGTGTTTTTCTCGTCTGTACGCATCCAAGTATGTCGCATGCGTCTTGCGCTATTTGAAAATAAAGTGTTTATCTCGTTAGTACGCATCCAAATTGGTCTTATGATCGGAGGCTACCAGGAAAAAATTTTTTTCTCGTCTGTTCGCTTCCAAATATGTCGCTTGCGACTCGCGCTATCCGGAAAAAATTGTTTTTACTCATCTATACGCTTTCAAATATGTCGCATGCGTCTTGCGCTATTTGAAAATAAATATTCATCTCGTCAGTGCGCATCCATGTATGCCGAATGCGACATGTTTATGGAAAAAGGAAAAAGTTTTTTTCTCATCTGTACGCATCCAAGTATGTCGCATGCGTCAAGCGCTATATGAAAATAAAGTGTTTATCTTGTCAGTACGCATCCAAATAGGTCTTATGGTCGGACTCTACCAGGAAAAAAAGTGTTTTTCACGTCTGTACGCATCCAAATATGTCGAATGCGACTTGCGCTTTTTGAAAATAAAGTGTTTTTTTCGTCTTGTACGCATCCATGTATGCCGAATGCGACTTACTATCTGGAAAAAAAAGTATTGTTCTTATCAGTACGCATCCAAGTATGTCGCATGCGTCTTGCGCTATTTGAAAATAAAGTATTTATCTCGTCAGTACGCATCCAAATAGATCTTATGATCGGACGCAATCTGGAAAAAATGTGTTCTTCTCGTCTGTACGCATCCAAATAGGTCTTATGGTCGGACGCTATCTGGAAAAAAGGTGTTTTTCTCGTCTGTACGCATCCAAGTATGTCGAATGCGACTTGCGCTATTTGAAAATAAAGTGTTTTTCTCGTTTGTACGCATCCATGTATGCCGAATGCGACTTACTATCTGGAAAAAAAAGTATTGTTCTTATCAGTACGCATCCAAGTATGTCGCATGCGTCTTGCGCTATTTGAAAATAAAGTGCTTATCTCGTCAGTACGCATCCAAATAGGTCTTATGGTCGAACGCTTTCTGGAAAAAAGTGTTTTTCTCTGTCTGTACGCATCCAAGTATGTCGCACGCGTCTTGCGCTATTTGAAAATAAATTGTTTTTCTCCTCTGTACGCATTCAAGTATGTCAAATGCTACTTGTGCTATCAGGAAAAAAAATGTTTTTCTCATCTGTACATCATCCAAATAGGTCTTATGGTCGGACGCTATCTGGAAAAAAAAGTGTTTTTTCTCGTCTGTACGCATACCAAGTATGTCGCATGCGTCTTGCGCTATTTGAAAATAAAGCGTTTTTCTCGTCTGTACGCATCCAAATAGGTCTTATAGTCGGACGCTATCTGAAAAAAAGTGTTTTTCTCGTCTGTACGCATCCAAGTATGTCGCATGCATCTTGCGCTATATGAAAATAAAGTGTTTATCTTGTCAGTACGCATCCAAATAGGTCTTATGGTCGGACGCTACCTGGAAAAAAAGTGTTTTTCTCGTCTGTACTCATCCAAGTATGTCGCATGCGACTTGCGCTATCTGGAAAAAAATTGTTTTTCTCATCTATACGCATTCAAGTATGCCGCATGCGATTTGCGCTATCTGGAAAATATTGTTTTTCTCGTCTGTACGCATCCAAGTATGTCGCATGCGTCTTGCGTTATTTGAAAATAAAGCGTTTTTCTCGTCTGTACGCATCCAAATAGGTCTTATAGTCGGACGCTATCTGAAAAAAAGTGTTTTTCTCGTCTGTACGCATCCAAGTATGTCGCATGCGTCTTGCGCTATATGAAAATAAAGTGTTTATCTTGTCAGTACGCATCCAAATAGTTCTTATGGTCGGACGCTACCTGGAAAAAATGTTTTTCTGTCTGTACTCATCCAAGTATGTCGCAGCGACTTGCGCTATCTGGAAAAAAATTTTTTTCATCTCATTACGCATTCAAGTATGCCGCATGCGATTTGCGCTATCTGGAAAATATTGTTTTTCTCGTCTGTACGCATCCAAGTATGTCGCATGCGTCTTGCGCTATTTGAAAATAAAGTATTTATCTCGTCAGTACGCATCCAAATAGGTCTTATGGTCGGACGCTATTTGAAAAAAAAGTGTTTTTCTCGTCTGTACTCATCCATGTATGTCGCATGCGACTTGCGCTATCTGGAAAAAAATTGTTTTTCTCATCTATACGCATTCAAGTATGTCGCACGAGTGTTGTGCTATTTGAAAATAAAGTATTTATCTCGTCAGTACGCATCCAAATAGGGCTTATGGTCGGACGCTATCTGGAAAAAAAGTGTTTTTCTCGTCTGTACGCATCCAAATATGTCGCTCGCGTCTTGCGCTATTTGAAAATAAAGTGTTTATCTCGTCAATACGCATCCAAGTATGTCGAATGCGACTTGTGCTATCTGGAAAAAAATTGTTTTTCTCATCTATACGCATTCAAGTATGTCGCACGCGTCTTGTGCTATTTGAAAATAAAGTGTTTTTCTCGTCTGTACGCATCCAAGAATGTCGAATGCGACTTGTGCTATCTGGAAAAAAAGTGTTTTTCTCATCTGTACGCATCCAAGTATGTCGCATGCGTGTTGCGCTATTTGAAAATAAAGTGTTTATCTTGTCAGTACGCATCAAAATATGTCTTATGATCGGACGCTATCTGGAAAAAAAGTGTTTTTTCTCATCTGTACGCATCCAAGTATGTCGCATGCGTCTTGCGCTATTTGAAAATAAAGTGTTTTCCTCGTATGCATCCAAGTATGTCGAATGCGACTTGTGCTATCTGGAAAAAAAGTGTTTTTCTCATCTGTACGCATCCAAGTATGTCGCATGCGTCTTGCGCTATTTGAAAATAAAGTGTTTATCTCGTCAGTACGCATCCAAATAAATCTTATAGTCGGACGCTATCTGAAAAAAAGTGTTTTTCTCGTCTGTACGCATCCAAGTATGTCGCATGCGTCTTGCGCTATATGAAAAAAAGTGTTTATCTTGTCATTACGCATCCAAATAGATCTTATGGTCGGACGCTATCTGGAAAAAAAGTGTCTTTCTCATCTGTACGCATCCAAATATGTCGCATGCGTCTTGCGCTATTTAAAATAAAGTGTTTATCTCGTCAGTACGCATCCAAATAGGTCTTATGGTCGGACGCTATCTGGAATAAAAGGTGTTCTCATCTGTACGCATCCAAGTATGTCGCATGCGAATTGCGGTATCCGGAAAAAAAAGTGTTTTTCTCGTCTGTATGCATCCAAGTATGTCGCATGCGTCTTGCGCTATTTGAATATAATGTGTTTATCTCGTCAGTACGCATCCAAATAGGTCTTATGGTCGGACGCTATCTGGAAAAAATGTGTTCTACTCGTCTGTACGCTTTCAAGTATGTCGCATGCGTCTTGTGCTATTTGAAAATAAAGTGTTCATTTCGTCAGTACGCATCCAAATAGGTCTTATGATCGGACGCTACCTGGAAAAAAAGTGTTTTTCTCATCTGTACGTATCCAAATATGTCGCTCGCGACGGGCGGCACCTACGAGAGGTATTTCAGGCACCTGTGAGAAGTGTTCCGGCCGGCACCTACGGATGCCGGACGGCTCGCGACGAGCAAAGTCCCTTCTTGGCGGTACCTACGTCACGTAGACGGGCGGCACCTACGAGAGCAGTTTCGGACGGCACCTACGGACGCCGGACGGCTCACGACTCGCAAAGCCTTTTCTTGGCGGTAACTACGTCACGTAGACGGGCGGCACCTTCGAGAGATGTTTCGGGCTGCACCTACGATTATGCTATCGGGCGGTATCTACGAGAGATCTTTCGGGCTGCACGTATGGACACCGGACGGCTCGCGATGAGCAAAGTCCCTTCTCTGCGGCACCTACGACGCGTAGTCGGGCGGCACATACGAGAGGTGTTCCGGGGGGCAACTACGGACGCCGGACGGCTCGCGACTCGCAGTCTCTTCTCTGCGGTACCGACGACGCGTAGTCGGGCGGCACCTACGAGAGGTACTTCAGGCGGAACTTACAAGAGTTGTTTCGGGCGGCACCTACGGACGCTGGACGGCTCTCGACGCGCAAAATCCCTTCTCGGCGGTACCTACGACGCGTAGACGGGCGGCACCTACGAGAGCAGTTTCGGACGGCACCTACGGACGCCGGACGGCTCGCGACTCGCAAATTCTTTTCTTGGCGGTACCTACGACGCGTAGACGGGCGGCACCTACGAGAGGTGTTTCGGGCGGCACCTACGATTATGATATCGGACGGTACCTACGAGAGATGTTTCGGGCTGCACGTGTGGACATCGGACGGCTCGCGACGAGCAAAGTCCCTTCTTGGCGGTACCTAAGACGCGTAGACGGGCGGCACCTACGATTATGCTATCGAGCGGTATCTACGAGAGATGTTTCGGGCTGCACATACGGACACCGGACGGCTCGCTACGAGCAAAGTCCCTTCTCGGCGGTACCTACGACGCGTAGACGGGCGGCACCTACGATTATGCTATCGAGCGGTATCTACGAGAGATGTTTCGGGCTGCACATACGGACACCGGACGGCTCGCTACGAGCAAAGTCCCTTCTCGGCGGTACCTACGACGCGTAGACGGGCGGCACCTACGAGAGGTGTTTCGGGCAGCACCTACGGACGCCGGACGGCTCGCGACTCGCAAAGACCCTTTTTGGCGGTACCTACGACGCGTAGACGGGCGGCTCCTACGAGAGATGATTCTGGCGGCACCTATGATTATGCTATCGGGCGGTATCTACGAGAGATGTTTCGGGCTGCACGTACGGACAATGGACGGCTCGCGATGAGCAATGTCCATTCTCGGCGGTACCTACGACGCGTAGTCTGGCGGCACATACGAGGATGCTATCGGGCGGTACCTACGGGAGGTGTATCGGGCTGCACCTACGGACACCGGACGGCTCGCGACGAGCAAAGTCCGTTCTCGGCGGTACCTACGACGCGTAGACGGGCCGCACCTACGAGAGGTGTTTCGGGCGGCACCTACGGACGCCGGACGGCTCGCCGACCAAGTCCCTTCTCGGCGGTACCTACGACGCGTAGACGGGCGGCTCCTACGAGAGGTGTTTCGGGCGGCACCTACGGACGCCGGACCGCTCGCGACTCGCAAAGACCCTTCTTGGAGGTACCTACGACGCGTAGACGGGCGGCACCTACGAGAGGTACTTCAGGCGGAACTTACAAGAGTTGTTTCGGGCGGCACCTGCGGACGCTGGACGGCTCGCGACGCGCAAAGTCCCTTCTCGGCGGTACCTACGACGGCGTAGGACGGAGGTTCACCTACGATTTTGCTATTGGGCGGTACCTACGAGAGATGTTTCGTGCTGCACGTATGGACACCGGACGGCTCGCGACTAGCAAAGTCCCTTCTCTGCGGTACCTACGACGCGTAGTCGGGCGGCACCTACGAGAGGTGTTTCGGGCGGCCTAGAGAGTGTTCCGGGCGGCACCTACGGACGCCGGACGGCTCGCGACGCGCAAAGCCCCTTCTCGGCGGTACCTACGACGCGTAGACGGGCGGCACATACGATATGCTTCGGGGCTGTTTTGCTATCGGGCGGCACCTACGAGAGATGTTTCGGGCTGCACCTATGGACACCGGACGGCTCGCGATGAGCAATGTCCATTCTCGGCGGTACCTACGACGCGTAGTCTGGCGGCACCTACGAGAGGTATTTCGGGCGGCACCTACGAGAGGTGTTTCGGGCGGCACCTACGGACGCCGGACGGCTCGCGACGCAAAAGCCCCTTCTTGGCGGTACCTACGACGCGTAGACGGACGGCACCTACGAGAGATGATTCGGGCGGCACCTACGATTTTGCTATCGGGCGGTACCTACGAGAGATGTTTCGTGCTGCACGTATGGACACCGGACGGCTCGCGACTCGCAAAGTCTCTTCTCTGCGGTACCTACGACGCGTAGTCGGGCGGCACCTACTAGAGGTATTTCGGGCGGTTCCTACGAGAGATGTTCCGGGCGGCACCTACGGACGCCGGACGGCTCGCGACGCGCAAAGCCCCTTCTCGGCGGTACCTACGACGCGTAGACGGGCGGCACATACGATTATGCTATCGGACGGTACCTACGATTTTGCTATCGGGCGGTACCTACGAGAGATCTTTCGGGCTGCACGTATGGACACCGGACGGCTCGCGATGAACAAAGTCCCTTCTCTGCGGCACCTACGACGCGTAGTCGGGCGGCACATACGAGGATGCTATCGGGCGGTACCTACGGGAGGTGTTTCGGGCTGCACCTACGGACACCGGACGGCTCGCGACGAGCAAAGTCCCTTCTTGGCGGTACCTACGACGCGTAGACGGGCGGCACCTACGAGAGATGATTCGGGCGGCACCTACGATTGTGCTATCCCCTTTGCTATCGGGCGGTACCTACGAGAGATGTTTCGGGCTGCACGTATGGACACCGGACGGCTCGCGACGAGCAAAGTCCCTTCTCTGCGGTACCTACGACGCGTAGTCGGGCGGCACCTACTAGAGGTATTTCGGGCGGTTCCTACGAGAGATGTTCCGGGCGGCACCTACGGACGCCGGACGGCTCGCGACGCGCAAAGTCCCTTCTCGGCGGTACCTACGACGCGTAGTCGGGCGGCACATACGAGGATGCTATCGGGCGGTACCTACGGGAGGTGTATCGGGCTGCACCTACGGACACCGGACGGCTCGCGACGAGCAAAGTCCCTTCTTGGCGGTACCTACGACGCGTAGACGGGCGGCACATACGAGAGATGATTCGGGCGGCACCTACGATTGTGCTATCGGGCGGTACCTACGAGAGATGTTTCGGGCTGCACGTATGGACACCGGACGGCTCGCGACGAGCAAAGTCCCTTCTCGGCGGTACCTACGACGCGTAGACGGGCGGCACCTACGAGAGGTGTTTCGGGCGGCACCTACGGACGCCGGACGGCTCGCGACTCGCAAAGACCCTTCTTGGACCCCCCTTGCACCCCCGTATATGTGTGTGTATTTTTGCATGCAAAGTTGGTGCGCTATCGAGTTAGTGTGCTATCGAGTTGGCGCGCTATCGGGACGTGGGCTAACGGGAATTGTGTTCAATTTTTCGTGTATTATCGGGTTTGTGCGCTATCGCACCGTGTACTAACGGATCTCGCTCGCCTCCGATCCTATGAACATTTTCCTTGGCGCCAAGGCCTACGCTTCCAGCTTCGCGCCCGGGTTGCGCAAAGAGAGTTCAAGGGAATCGGTGGCACAAACTACCATTCTAGCATGGATTCTCCCGGAATCAGTGAACGAATATACTACAGATCATCTCACTCACCTGCATCAATCCCGAGCGGAGGAAGTTTGACTACTTTAGTGCGCCGCTTCTGGAAGCAGGAAGAAATCCCGCCGAGTGCGACTCTCTCCAAGAAAGACCAAGAGTGCGAAGACCATTTCGTTAGCACACATTCGCGAGGATCAATAGGTCGCTACATCATGCATCTCCCTCTAATTGAGCCACTGCCTGACTTCGCCGGGACTCGCAAATCTGCTAGCCACCTAATGAATATGGAAAATAAATTTGCGCGAGATTCTTCATTTCATACTCATATAGGAGTTCATGTATCAATATGAAGAGCTCGGGCACATGACGCGCGTCCTATCGAGTGATGTTCCTGAAGAGCATATATGTTACTTGCCTCATCATGGCGTGATACGAGAATCCATCACGAAGATACGGGTGGTGTTTAACGGCTCCAGCGCTCTACCATCCGGAGTAACTTTTAATCAGCATCTTCGAGTTGGACCTAATTTATTACCGGCACTGGCAGATATCTTACTTCAGTAGCATTGTCCTTGCCGTCGATATCGAGAAAATGTACCGGCAAATCGAGGTCAAGGTAGAGACTTGCAACTAATCCTGTGGAGAAAAAATTCCAATGACGATATATCAGAATTTCGCTTAGATACCGTTACTTACGGTTTAGCTTGCGCACCCTTCTTAGCAATACGCACCCTGCATCAGCTCGTCGACGAACATCTGAAGTATCCGCTGGGCGCGGCAACTTTACATCGTGATGTTTATATGGATGACATCCTGACCGGAGCTGCTACTATTCCCGACGCCAAGCAGCTTCAGCATCAGCTCATTGAAATCTAAAAGCGGGCGGTTTTTCCCTCAAGAAGTGGTCAGCGAATAACGCTTCTTTGCTGGAAACCTTATCTTCAATGGACCGTTATCATTAGGACACAATCTGATGGCAACCTGGCGAGAGCCACCTTACTCTAGGACTACGGTAACATCCGCATGACGATCAATTTTCGTTCTCGACTGGAGACCTTACATTGTCGAATTACACCAAGGCTGTCCTGACCGCGAAGCTGTTCGACCCGCTCGGATGGCTTGCACCTTCCACAGTACTAGCTAAAATATATTTCCAGTCCACATGGCTACTGGAAATCGACTGGGACATGATCTTGCCGGACGACTAGGTTCACCGGTGGGTGAAGTTTGTGGAGGAACTCCCTCCTTGAAGAGCTTCGCATTCCTCGTTAGTTCGCTGCGGCCGCGAGCGACTGAGAAATCCATGGGTTCGCCGATGTCTCCATGCGCGCTTACGCTGCCGTCGTATACCTGAGAGCAAAAAGGGAGGATAGTCAAATCCAAGTAACCCTTGTCGTGGTTAAAAACAAAGATTGCTTTTTTAAAATAGGTCTCCTTACCACGGAATTATCGGCCGCCACTTTACTCACTAGACTAGTAGTCAATGTTCATCGCGTCCTCAGAGCTATGCGGCACCTCTACAGTTATGGTCAGACTCTATGGTAGCGCTCGGTTGGATCCGAGGTCATCCGACTTCCTGGAAGACCTACGTAGCCAATCGAGTGAGCGAGATCCAAACAACTCTGCCAAACGTCATAGGGCATCACGTTTCTGGACCTGATAATTCCGCCGACTGTGTCTCAAGATGAGTGTCGCCGCGGGAACTGCTGAATCACCTGCTCTGGTGGCAAGGACCAACATGGCTGCGATCCGATCAAAGACCATGAGTAAACGGCATAGCTGATATCTTAATTTCTGACACCTTAGGCAAGTTGCCTGAGCAACGCACCCGCACGCTCGTTGCTGTCATTAATGACGAAATCACTGAGCCCGAGATATTGGTCCGGTACTCCACCTTGCATCGTCTATTCCGAATCACCGCAACATGCCGACGATGGTTGCGAATTCGCCGGCGGAGACGCCAAGACGGAGAGGATAGCTACTAGCGTATTGCTAGCCGAGGAACTAGACGAGGCTCGCTTTTACTGCATTCGGATGTATATTTTAAGGGAGAATTAGCTTCGTTAAAAGGTGCCAGTGCGCAGCATATTTATCAAACTAAATCCGCAGCTAGACGAAAGTGGAATTCTGCGCATTGGAGGCCGGCTCAGACATGCAGACTTAGATGCCCGGCATTCAATAATTTTACCAAGAACATCGCATCTCACGCGGCTCATCATTGAAGCGTGTCATCGCAGAACAATGCATGACGGAGTGCAGCTGACGCTTAATTCCTTGCGTCAAGAGTTTTGGATTCCTCGTGGGCGTGCCTTCGTCAAAAGCTGTATCCATCATTGCCTGACGTCATTGCGTGTCTGCGATGGCGGGCGGTAACATCACAACCGCTAATGGGCGATCTCCCAGCACCAAGAGTAACCCCATGCCGTCCATTCATACAGACGTCGATTATGCAGGTCCAATTTGGTTATGACCACAAAAGGTCGAGGTCAGAAAGCCTATAAGGCCTTTATCACCGTATTCATTTGTTTGAGTTCCAGAGCCGTTCATCTAGACGTCGCGTCAGACTACTGATGCCTTTTTGGCTGCTCTGAAGAGATTCGTCGTTCGCCGCGGCCTGTGTCAGATACTATACAGCGACTGCGGCACCAATTTTGTCGGCGCAGACACTCGACTTTGGGCGCCTTTTTCCAACCATGAGGGTCAACGCATCGCATCCACCGTCGCCGAGGAACGCATTCGATGGCGTTTCAATCCCCCCCCCGTCGCACCTAATTTTGGCGGCATCTGGGAGGCCGCCGTCAAATCAATGAACCCAAGAAGCACAAGTACCCTATCCTATATACATACAAGTCCTATGGACATCCATGTCGGACATTGTACATCCATCGTCCATATTACCTGCAGAGAACGTCCACTGTATGTCCGTTTGCAACTGCTCTGGACGTCCATTGGATTCGAAATTGGATTTTAAATGGATGGATTTTAATGGATGGATAAATTCAGTATCTAAACGGACGAATTTTGGACTTCTTGTAGACATATTATGGATCTAAAGAACGAATTTTAGACTTTTTTATGGATTCTAAATGGATCTAATGGACAAATTTTGGACTTTTGGATATTTCGGTTCCTTATTGTGCACGTACAATTAATAATATTAATTAGATTATAAATTATTAACAACAATTTTCTAGTAAATTGAAATAATTTTATTTTTTATTTATATCTGTTACAATTGTTAATTCTTTTTATTTTCTTGTTCTGTATGTGTCTGTCTATGTATTTCTTGAAAAAATATATATATATATTTATATATACAGGGTGATTCAAAATAAGTATAGTGTCCGTGAAATGACACATTCTTGAGTCAATTCTAAGACGATTTTTCCTTTAGCAAAATTTCATCCGACGCTTAGTTTTCGAATTATTAAAAGAAATAATTAACTTATAACGGGTCGGATACAAAAGGCAGGCAAGGGTGGCGCGAGTCACTGTCAGACGCGGGTGCTTACGCGTGGCGATCGCTGCGATCAGCTGGTCGCTACATACACACACATGCGAATACATAATTTCTCTCTCTCTCTCTCTCTCTCTCTCTCTCTCATTTGCTTATTATTACTCTTACTAAAATTATTATTTATTTTTTATTGTTACACATTTTCACTTAAATTATTTTCTTATTCTATTGTACCGGGTTTTTTTTTTTTTTTTTAGAGAGGGGGAAAATGCATTTTATGCATACTCACCGGGCGATCCGGTGAGTTATGTGGGACTCGAGTACCAAGTCGAATTATCAACTCGGTACTCCCTATCCACTAAAAACCCCTCTCTTTCGCTAATTTTCTCTAACACTGTTTATTTGACATCCAGAAATTTGTTTTCACACAACATCAAAGAATAGTTATAGTAGTATTATTACTTTGTTCGATGTATTGTTGTAATTTCTTGAGAAATAAATTTTCCAATAGATCGTACTTTCACTCAAATTGAACGTAGATATCACGTTCTAAAGAACAGAGATCCACACTAAATAATTAATCGAAAATTCTTTTTTCTTTTATAAACTGTATTCTTGTATAAACTTCAAATCACATTCATTCACTCACTCGATAAGACGAGAAATTTATCAATGACTCTATCACTAATCACTATCAATCACTGTTAGCAATTAAAAATCACTCGATTAAAGAAAGACACAACGTTATTACGACGTGACGACGCAACAACGCGACGATATTTATTCGGCGACAGCAAACAGTTTCTGGTTAGACTAGGTTGCGGTAGGTTAAGGTACTAACAGTGCTGTCGAACGTGAACATGTGCTTGATTGAAGACGCGACAATTTAGCGTATAATATTATTATCATATGATATTTATACATCGTATGAGATTTGTTTTAAAATTAATTAGAATAAATAAATGTTTAATATTTTCACTGTTAATGTTAAATATTATTTATTATTAATATTAAATATTATTATTAAATATTCTTAAATATTATTATTAACATTAAATATTTATTTATTATTATTAAATAGTATTATTAATATTAAATATTTATTTATTATTATTAAATATTATTATTAATATTAAATTTATTTATTTATTATTATTAAATATTTATTAAACTGAAAATCAATAATAATATGAAAATAATATAAAAAAAAAATCATTAAATTCTGGCGTTTCGATATCTCTTAATTTTTTCTAATGGTTTTCATAAAACGTATTAGAGACGTGTTAGAGAAAACATACAGTTGTTTCTAAGAAAAAATATGGAATTATTAATTGCAAATTACATATTTCTTCTTCGAAACAACTATGTTTTTTCTTTACACCAATTGATTCCTCCCATTATTTTGTACATAAAAGTATTAAGGTAAGAAAATCGAAAAATGAATATTTTACTAGATATTTTATCATGTATGTAAAATTAAGATATTATTTCAAGCCTTGTAACTCGAAAAGTACTTAACGGAAAAACATTTAATTATAGTGTTTTGGAAAGCTCTCGAGGTCAGCTACAAGAATATGCAATAAAAAATAGGGTATCCAATTTAAAAAATTTAAGGTGACCTTTGCGCCATCTACAAATGATTATTCAAAGTCAAACCAATGGCACCATCTTATGTCCCCCTTAAAACCAAACAACTTTTGTCTGAAACATTTTTTCCTCCCGGGCTTGGTTTTCGAGATATTTGACTGAATTATTTAAAATGAGACACCCTGTATATACAGGGTGGGCCAGATAAAGTGTTACAGTTTAATATCTTTGAAACGGCTAGATGGATCTTAATGTTCTTGAATTCGATTTTCTCGATTTGATGTGCTTTTTCACGTGGACTTATTTTCATTTTCCGCAATCGGCCCTTCGTGGGGTGGGGAGTACCAAGCTCCGTTTTTTTAAATGTCACCTTCCCAAAAAATTAATATTAATGGATTCTATGTTGAAAAAGAAGTAACTTTTATTCGAAAAAATTTTTTTTACAATCATTAATTTCCGAGCTACAATTATTCAAAATTTTTCGGAGCGCCGAACTTCACACTTATGTGAAACAGTGTTTATACTCTCAACCTTGGTCTATAATAGGCAGTTGTGTAAACAAAACAAATCGAATTGAATGAATATTAGGAATGTCTTCTATTGAGCATTCGCACTTCAATACTGTGCTACAGTTGAAGTGCGAATAGAAGACATGGCACAGTTTGATACAGAAATTAATATGCTGTTGGTTCTTGGTGAATGCCGAAACAACTATCGCGAAGCAAGTAACGTCTTCCGACAACGTTATGGTGTTGAAAAAAGTCATATGGCTTTTCATCGATTAGAGAGACGAGTCCGGACTACTGGATCTGTAATTTCAAGAACGCGTAATAGAGTCAAGCAAATTATAAATGAGGATAATAAAGTGAATATTCTAGCTGTTGTTAACATAAATCCACACATAAGTCAACGCCAATTAAAAAGAGAGTCTAACATTTCGCGAACATCGATTCGCCGATTGCTTAAGACTGAAAAATTTCATCTGGTTTTGCATCAAGAACTTTTGACAACGGACTACGATCAGCGTATCAGATTCTGTGCGTGGATGCGACGGGCTATCGAAGAGAACAATAACTTTTTTTAACGTCCTATTCTCTGATAAATCAACATTCACCAATTGTGGACAAGTAAACCGACATAATTTACATTATTGGTCCCCGGAAAATCCATACTGGATGCATACAGTACCATTCCAACATCGCTGGTCGCTAAATGTTTGGTGCGGCATTGTCGGAGACTCTGTCATCGGGCCATATTTTTTTGAAGATACAGTAATGAGTCAATCTTATTGTAATTTTTTAAGTAACGAGCTTCATGTACTGTTAGAGAATGTTCCACTGTGTATTCGACGCGATATGTTCCAGCATGATGGAGCACCACCTCATTTTGCTAGAATTATGCACGTTGCGCACGTTGTTGAACAAAATGTTTGGACAACAATGGATTGGACGTGGTGGACTTATTCAGTGGCCAGCTCGTTCACCTGATATAACACCTTCAGATTTCTTTTTATGGGGATACATAAAGGAAAAAGCATTTAGCACAGTTCCTACTACGAGAGAAGAATTGAAGGAACGTATTCGGACTGCTTGCGCATCAATTATACCAGCTATGCTATTCAGTGTTCGCAGAAATATTATCGAAAGATTACTTAAGTGCTTGGAAGTACATGGTATGCTTTTTGAACACTTATTAAAATAAAAGTTACTTTTTTTCAACATAAAACCTATCCTACTATAGACTAAGATTGTATAAACACTGTTTCACATAAGTGTGAAGTTCAGCGCTCCGAAAAATTTTGAATAATTGTAGCTCGAAAATTAATGATTGTAAAAAAATTTTTTTCGAATAAAAGTTACTTCTTTTTCAACATAGAATCCATTAATATTAATTTTTTGGGAAGGTGACATTTAAAAAAACGGAGCTTGGTGCCCCCCATCCCACGAAGGGCCAATTGCGAAAAATGAAAATAAGTCCACGTGAAAAAACACATCAAATCGAAAAAATCGAATTCAAGAACATTAAGATCCATCTAGCCGTTTCAAAGATATTAAACTGTAACACTTTATCTGGCCCACCCTGTATATATAGTGATGGGAAAAAGTTCCGGAACGGTTAAATAATTTTTGAACGGTTCAAGGTAAAGGGCTAAAATTTATAAGAGTTGGAATTATAATATCGATCGTTTAACGACAAAACCCCTCATCCAGCCCCCAATGGGGGGCAGGGGGCAACGGGGGGGGCGAATTTTTGTAATGGCACGGGGGATCGAGTGACGGCTCATTTGAAAGGGTTTTTCAAGACGAATACAACGGATTTTGGAAAAGTTCGCTACGATTTTTTTTTCGCGGACTTATGATGATTTAAAAGTAGTCGCTTGCGACAGCCCACGAACGGACGGGATAAAAATTTCCATGGAATTTTTATCGATTCAAAATTGTTTCAGACGCGCGCGTGTGTGTGTGTGTGTGTGTGTGTGTGTGTGAGACTGTGTGTGTCCTGCTCTCGGCATCACCCAGGATCAACGACGTGGACGTAACAGGAAACTGATCCCTTCAGGGTGTTGGTTTAACGTGAGTAATCCCCTAGCCTCTCATGCGTGCGTGCGTGTGTGTGTGTGTGTGTGTGTGTGTGTGTGTGTGTGTGTGTGTGTGTGTGTGTGTGTGTGTGTGTGTGTGTGTGTGTGTGTGTGTGTGTGTGTGTGCGCGCGTGTGTGTCACAGCAGAGATAGAGACACACACACACGCGTCTGAGACAATTTTGAATCGATAAAAATTCTATGGAAATTTTTATTTCGTCCGTTCGTGGGCTGTCGCAACCGATTACTTTTAAATCATCATAAGTCCGCGAAAAAAAATCGTAGCAAACTTTTCCAAAATCCGTTGTATTCGTCTTGAAAAACCCTTTCAAATAAGCCGTCACTCGACCCCCCCATGCCATTACAAAAATTCGCCTCTCCGTCGCCCCCTGCCCCACATTGGGGACTGGATGAGGGGTTTTTTCGTTAAATGATCGATATAGTCCCATTGAACTCATATAAATTTTAGCCCTTTATCTTGAACCGTTCAAAAGTTATTTAACCGTTCCTGAACTTTTTCCCATCACTGTATATGCATATAATGATGGAATTTTTAATATCTTTATTATAATTAGTAATAATTTATTTTATTTATTTTTATTATATATTGTTATATTATTTATTATGTATAAATTATTTATAAAAATAAAAATTATTTAGCGAGAAAAACTTTAATGACGATTTGTGGCGTAACATATGGATCTCAATACATTTCTCCTCGGAGCACTGATATAAAAGGAATCTCAAATGGATGTCCAATGGACGTCCATTTATATATAGTATATTCTTGTATGGATATACATTGGATAACCTTATCATGTCCATGGACGTATGGTAGTAAAATGGATGTAAAACGGACGTGTATAAATAAGATGTATGGTGCTAGTTGAGAAGCATCATCTGCGTCGGGTGATCGGCAATTCCACTCTCACCTATGAAGAGATGCCATGCTTCTAGAACAAATCGATGCTTGCCTTAATTCCCGGCCTCTTCAAGCCTTATCGGAAGACTTCTCTGCTCTGATTCCAGGTCATCTATTAGTTGCTTCGGAGCTCAACGCCGTCCCCGAATCGAATCTTGCCAAGGCTCCTACGTCACGACTCTCCCGGTGGCAGCTCCTGCAACAAATGAAGGATCATTTTTGGCAGCATTGGTCGAGAATACTTAAACACGATGACTCACCGCCCCAAATAGTACCGAGCCATCCGAATCGAAAAACTCTGTCTTTTACGAAATGAAACCTCATTTCCGACGAAGTGGCTCGCTCGGATTGTACGATTGCCCTGAGGAAAACGGAAACGTCCGAGTCGTAGTCGTGCGCACGGCGACTTCAAGCTTTACACGGCCCGTCAACAAACTCATCCTTCTTTCCGATTGCGCCATCTCGGAAGACAGGGATTAAAAAAAATCATACTGACAGTCTCTCTATTATTACTAATAACGTTATTAAAAGTTTTAATCTCGTACATCTAACTCAAGTACGATATCCATTCTGGTTCCTTGCGCTGCATTACTTACCCTTTTCTCTGTCATTACTAGATAATGCCAACGCACCAACAAATCTGTGATTTGATAGACAGATCGTGTAGAAGCAAGGAATATACATCCTTTTTTGACATCAGCCAAGATGTATTCGTCGGATGGATGATCAAACACGAGCGTAGCGACACAATTGCACTGCACTCCTCCAACGCACAGTTCCGATGCACCACTGCACTCTCGAGTTGCTCGTGTTATACGCGTAGCCACGTGCGTTTATTCACACGTGAATCATCGTGTAAATCAGCTGTTCTATCAATGAACTTAGATTTCCTCATTTCCGTCATTACATGCGACGTCAGCGAACTCTCTTGTTACACGCGCAAATAAAAATCACCGATTATACCTTGCGAGCAGCATCCAAGCGCGTCCGCGAATTTTCTAACACCTATCGGAATCTGTTTAACATCATTGTCAATACTTTAGGATCCCTTTCGTAGGAGAACCTACGAAAGCGGGCGGAATGTTCAAGATTAAGCGACACCTAAATTGCAATGGGTCGTAATACATCTTATGCAAAATCTCAGGCGCGTTAAAGCGATCCGAAATTCCCGCGTCATCCCGTCTCTGCACGCTTTAATGAATTCCGGTGCTCAGCAGCGGCCGCGCTTCGCAAACGCAATCGTGCTTCCTTATATGGAATTGTTTGTAGCTCGAGCCCGCGCGGTCGTCCGAAGGAACTAAAAATAAAAACAAATCGTTCTAACGATTGACCTGACCTGTGTTAAAGATTATTCTTGGGAGATCAAGAATCTTTTCAAAAACCAGCGGCATAAAGACTCCTCCGGCAGACCGCTGGACGTACTTGAACTTGAAAGCTTCCCGGAGATAGTGTATGCTAAAAATTCGAATTCGAAAAGTCGCTCGCTTTTCAAGTCAATCGCTCGTGGATTTCGAATCAAACGATATCGTCGCTCGCAATAAACTCAATCTTTTCCGCCGAATTCAATTCGCGCCGGTACAAATACTCCTCTTACTCATCGCTCGGAACAAGACCCAATCTGTAATTGTAAGATTTGTATAAAGTGTAAATAATAAATATATTAAAAGATAAGTTTATTTTAGGCACTGGTGAAAATTTAGCCTTATTAGTTAACTTATCTGGCTATCACTCGCGGATTAAACACATTGTTATTATATCATATAAGAAAATAAACTTAATTTGTACTTATAAATTATCACATTTCATTGTTATTATATTACATTACATTTGTATTCATAAAAAAATGATCATATTTGTATTAACGTTGTTTTGTAATGTCTACTTATATAGCATGCATATTCAAAAAACTGCTGGGTACATATGATTAGGTTTTGCATTAAAATTATAATTAAAAAGAAAACAAATTACCTGTAAAAGAAATACACTTTGTTATATTTAAAACTATAATGCATAATTTATAACATAAATAAAGTTTTATTTAAATACTTTTTTAATTCCACAAAATATTAATTATCTCCTTTTTATTATGTTCTTCCGGAAATTGTTTTATTTCTGCAAATATTAGGTCTAAAAATTTATCTTCTGATTTCTCTTTTTCATCTTTATTTATATCTGATTTAATATTTTTATCAAAATTTTATCTGCAATTGTATTGGATAGTGACAAAAGTGACTTTTCTATATTGTCTGATTCTGATTTACGTTTCTTAGATGTAACGTGATTTTTCTGTACTGGTGTGTAATATCTGTTCTGTTTGCTTGGTATAGTACCCATTAAATGTTGTAATGTAGAAGATTGAGATAGATTGCTTGATAATATTGGACTCAAATGTTGTAATGTAAAAGATTGAGGTAGATTGCTTGATAATGCCGAATTCAAATGTTGTAATACAAAAGATTGAGATTGTGGTGATATAGAACTCATTAAATGTCGTAATGTAGAAGATTAGGGTAGATTGCTTGATGTTGTCGGACTCAAATGTAAAAGATTGACATAGATTGTTTGATGATGTCGGATTCAAATGTAGAAGCTTGAGACAGATTGCTTGATAATATGGAATAATTCTGTATTACTCAAATGTAATACAGAAAATTGAGACAAATTTTCTTTGAAATTCGTTTCCAAATTAAGCGAAGTTGACGATTTTGAAGGAATATTTTCTTTATTTAAACAACACAACAGGAAACTAGCGAATAAGAGCGGATAGTAATGCGTAAATTTTAATTATTCGCGAAAATTTAAACGAGCACGAGGCATATGCATTGTGATGTGATGCTTGACGGTCCGTGGAGGACCACGAGATCTTTGGGTTCGTTCTCCTCGGATTTAGGAAGAGAGAGCAAATATTGGAGGCGAGGGTAGGCTCGCCTCCCTTACGTAGAATTAGTTATTAGCGATTATAAAAGTAGACTTAAGCGAACGTGATGGAAGACGCTAGCGGAATCTCATCCGGTGACTTGACCCGGCGCAGAAGACCAGGCTAAAAGAAGTACGGGACGAGCAGAAGTGCCGATTATAAGTAGAATGCCGAGCTAAATACCCCTTTCTGTTTTTTTTATAAATTATAACATCAATTTAAGAGCATCGCTCCTGTGAACCTCAATATGCTCAGCAGGTATGAGGAACAATCGCAGGGATCCCGAAATGGAGCCAGTTCGGCCCAATTAAGCATTACAGAAAATTTATAAAAGTAACGGCGGGCGGCTACCGGAAAGACACTTCACACCGAGCTGTAATCGAAGAGCCGAGGAAATCTTGAGAAGAAACAGGGTTGCGGCAGGCGCAAATACGGCCCTGAAGGCCGCAGGAGTAATTAAGATCCGCGACGATCCTGAGAGTTGCGGAAGAGCCACAAGTGACCTACTTACACATTAATTTGCACGATTCCGACGGGTTTTCCGCTCGTCACTGTTCGGCGGACCAGTGAAAAGTACAACGGCCCAAAGATATCTTTTGTGCGAATGCTGAAAGTCCCGAGGATCTCAAGGAATCATCGGTGAGACAAACGTCGACCTCATCAGGCCGTTTTATCGTTTGCGTATCAGATAGAATTAGCCCGAACAGAGACCGTGCCGAATTGGTGCCATCATAAAATACTTTGCTAGAGATTAATTCGTGTTTTCGACAATTGCGTAGTAAAGTGCGACGGCCTGCCGACATACTTTGTTCGAGTTATGTTCAAAATTGATAGACAATCAACATATTCAGATCTGATCTTAAAATTGTATTTTTTGCGTATTATTTGTTAAAACCTTTAACGTAAATTCAAATAATAAAGAGTCGGGCCCAACTGTTCAGATCGGCGCCCCTGGCAGCCGTTAAAAACAAGAAATCACTTTGTCTAAAATGAGACAAAACAGCACTCGCCCTTCTCGAAGGATCGAAAGGCGAAAAACAACTCGAGATCAAGAAAAGTCGGGATCCTTCGAGAAGGCAGCTCAGTTTAAAACCGCAATCGGACAGCGCCTCGGCCTCACTGTTTCTCAGAAATTCGTCACTTGCGAGTTCAATTCGTTCCGTCGCTCGCGGAATAGAAATCTTCACGTGCGCCTAATTACTTCGTAGTTTCTGTTAACTATTAAAAATCAAAGTTACAGTGTAAATAGTGTACAAAAGCATTTCTTTGTAAATAGTGAAAATAAACGAGTCAAGATCTTTTACATATATTTCTCGGCACTAAAATCATTCTCGCGCTTCCTCGTAGACCACGCTCTCGCCCGCGCATCACTCGCATCCCGGTGCATTAACGCGCACATTTCAGACAAGCTATGATAATATTAAGTGCCCTCTCTCCCGGTTAAGCGCCGACAGTCAAATTTATTGTGTTCTCTCGTTACAATTATTATTGCATTGGGAAATCTTTGTTAAGTGAATTTTCGATACGACGAACTCACACACAAAGACGATTGCGATATTCGATAGCCGGCATCGACTCGCGTATCTCTGCGTGAATCGTCCGATACTTTATTATGGCTTATTGTTCGTGTTTTGGAGATTTTATTACCGTTAATTGTTTGCACTATGTCGATTATCTTATGTAATTGCTTAGTTGCTCAATTCTTCCATTATGTCGCAGTTCTGTACTTGTCTAATCGACTCACGTTAATAATCGATTGTAGTAATCTCGCGTTTGGAAAATTTATCTATTGTCTATTATTTAGTATTTTTAATTTACAACAGACGGATGTAATTAACAGAACTTTCATCGCGGTATTCATTATTAATAATTCAAGTGGAATTCATGGTTATCGAGGCTCTACGACGTCTTGTTTAGCGCGAAATTCCAGGATTTTCTTTATGCTGCTTTTTCTACCATGTGACACGTGATACCGCGGTGATCGCTCTCGAATATCGGCCTGTCGCTGCCGGTAAAAATTGCCATAATCGATTGTAAAACGTCTTGCAAAATCAACGTGAATCTGTCTCGTATTGAACTTTAACTAATTGTTAAATATATTCATTTTTGTAAAGAAAACATATAGTTGTTTCTAAGAAAAAATATGGAATTGCAAATTACATGTTTTTTTTTAGAAACAACTATGTGTTTTCTTTACACCAATTGATTCCTCTCATTATTTTGTACATAAAAGTATTAAGGTAAGATAATAAAAAAATGAATATTTTACTAGATATTTTATGGTTTATGTAAAATTAAGAAATCATTTCAAGTCTCATAACTCAATGAAAAGTACTCAATGAAGAAATACTTTATTATAACGTTTTGGAAAGCTCTCGAGATAAGCTATAAGAATGTGTAATAAAAAATGAGGATTGTGCGAAGAGCATTGAATAAAGACAAGAAGAAACGAAAATTTATTCAATCATATATAAGAACGTACACATTCTCGCATGGGACATCGGCGCAAGTGATACCGACGTACTCACCAGCGTCGTACGCACCAGCGGCGTACGCATCATCAGCCTATGCATCGGCTATAACATTTGCATCACGATTTTAATTCATTCTTGATTCTTGATTTTCAATTTTATTCTCTTTTATTCTCTATTATAACATTATGTATTTTATTTTGTGAGTGTAAGAGCCAGCGCACAAACATTGCTGTAGTGCCTTACGTAAGAATCTTATGTTACGTGACACGTAAACCAATTCTACGGCAACGCACAAGAAATTTTTATTTACATTATGTTAATTACGTTATGTTAATTACGTTAATTGATATCTAACCACGTTACGTACATAACGATAAAGTGTTTACATTTTCGTGAATTGCGAATGGATAGAGAAAGTGAGAAAGCCGATGAGAGACTTCGGAACTCTTTGATGATAAATCATCTCACTCGCATTCTACTCGTGGTTTCATCCTCTTTGTCAGACAATCGTGTTAAACAACTTGGAAAGATAAGTGGACCCGAGAATCAAGAGAAAGACCGAGTAGAGAGTGATCGAGATGACCTATCATCCAAGAGTTCCGTCTCTCATAATTGGCTTCCTCGCTTTCTTTATCTATTCGCAATTCACGAGAATGTAAACATCTTATAAAATAAAAATTAAAACTTTTATGTTATCAATTTGAAAAGAATTGTAATGAATTAATGAGATTTTTGTGATTAAAATGACATCAAACACGATATAAATCGGATAATTAGTCTAATAATATTTAAAACAGCACGAAACACAACAAATGAGTTATTAAGAGCCACCGCGGATGGTAGTGCATAAAATTTTTCTTAAAGATTAATTATTCGCGAAAATTAAAACATGCACAAGGCATATGTATATATTTTACTTGGTGCATTTATCAAGATATAAATTCTTATTTTTGAGAATTCTATAAAATTCCTCTTTACCTCCCTGAAGAGATGTAGATGAAAAAAAAATCGGGGCGAAGTCAAGGCAAACAATATCGATATTTTTCTCGTTTACATCTCTTGAGAGGAGTAAAGAGGGATTTTATAGAATTCTCAAAAATGAGAATTTATATTTTGATAAATGCACCAAGTAAAATATATGCATATGCCTTGTGCATGTTTTAATTTTCGCGAATTAATCTTTAAGAAAAATTTTACGCACTATCATCCGCGATGGCTCTTAAGGGAGGATCCCGTTAGCGCATGGTGCGATAGCCCACGTCCCGATAGCACACCAACCCGATAGCGCACCAACTTTACACCAAGTACAACTTTGCACACGAAGCGAAGGGGACAGGGTGGGTGCGGGAGGGGGGGCCGAAGGCACCCCCCCCGTGTGTGTGTGCGTCTTTGCAAAGTTGTACTTGGTGCGCTATCGGGTTGGTGCGCTATTGGATTGGTGCGCTATCGAGACGTGGGCTATCGGGAATTGTATTCAATTTTTCGTGTGCTATCGGGACGTGAGCTATTGCACCGTGCGCTAACGGATCTCGCTCGGCTCTTAATAGCTCATTTCTTGTGTTTCGTGTTATTTAATACATAAAGCCTAATTCTTTATTAATTTATTAATTTGCTAATAATAAAAATTTTGCTTACATTTAATTGTCCAATTTATCGAGTTTGATGTCATTTTAATCGCAAAATTGTCATTATTTCAATTATTTTTTAAAATTATTATCAAAACAAATAAAATGCATTTTATTTTTTATAGTAAGATGACATATATTCGTGAAATGTTAGAGAAAGCGAATCTCGCGTAAGAAATTCGGAACTCTTTTTATGATACATCATCTCGCTTGCTTTATTCGTTATCGCTCTCGCTTTCAATGATATCGGGAATTTTTTCGTTCTTATAATTTACAACTTTAAATATCCATAAAATAACAACTAAAATTTTTATATTTTATTTATTCTTTTTGAAAGTAATTAAAATAGATTAATGAAATTTTTATGCTTAAAATGACATCAAGCATGACAATTCGGATAAGTTTTCCTTATTGTTAGATAATTAAAAAAATTATATCGAATTGAAAATTAATATTCGAATGATAAATGTTAGGTTGTGAATATGATTATTTTTTATTTTTTGCAAGATATTTTTTCTCGTTTAACTTTAAAATTATACTCCATAAGATAAACTATTAAGAAGTATAAAAAAATGGAGTTTCCAGTATTCAATATTATATTTATTTTTAAAAGAGTTATATATATATGTTGCGTATCAAATGTAGTGTTCAAAACATGTGATATCTCATCATCTTAATTAGAAGAATTAGGCTCTTTATGTATTAAATAACACGAAACACAAGAAATGAGCTATTAAGATCCGTTAGCGCACGGTGTGATAGCTCACGTCCCGATAGCACACGAAAAATTGAACACAATTCCCGATAGCCCACGTCTCGATAGCGCACCAACCCAATAGCGCACCAATCCGATAGCGCACCAAGTACAACTTTGCATGCAAAGACACACACACACACACACACACACACACACACACACACACACACACACACACACACACACCGGGGGGTGCCTTCGGCCCCCTCTCCCGCACCCACCCTGTCCCCCTCGCTTCGTGTGCAAATATTCTATAATTCTCTTTTTTCTAGGATTGTCTTTTAATAAATAAAATTCAATTTATTGAATTTTATATAAGTTTTATCTGTCTCTTTTCTATTTTTTATCACGAAAATAAAATAATATCTTAAACAATGTATATTACATAAATTTATTTTATTAATAGCAATTTATTGATGTTTATAATATATGCTTGAATGGAAAAGAGAAATCACGGTAACGAAGTATATTATTAATTACATATGCGAGACATATTTTTGGTGTATAAATTATGGATGTAGCACAGACATGAACCAATCGACTGTTTTATTGGCACTAAAAATGCCCATGTAGTTCCAGGCAAAATGGATGTACACACCGCTAATGTGACATAGCGGAAGCGTTCACTGAAAAATGGCAGCATGGCCCCTCCCAGGCTTCTCTCTGCCGATAGTAAGACCAGAGAGAAGACTGAGAGGTGTCATGGCCCGCTTTTAGGTGATCCCTGAAAGCAATAGCTTTTTGTGGACCTAAAAAACATTAACATGAACTATAAAGCCAATGTCCACGAAAGTTCTTAGAGGATAACATATAATGTGCACAATTTCTGGTTCTGTTCCGTGCTATGTGCACAAAATGGCGGTAGTACCTTGCTGTATAGCAAGGTGCTTATGTATATCAAATAAATTTTAATATAAATGAGAAATGACGAATTTGCGATCCTCTCTCTCTCTCTCTCTCTCTCTCATTCGCTTATTTACCCATTGTTTTTTTTTACGAGAGGGGAAAATGCATTTTGTGCATACTCACCTCTTGGTCCGGTGAACTATGTGGGACTCAAGTACCAAGTCTAATTACCAACTCGATACTCCCTACCCACTAAAAACCCTTCTCTTTTTACGAATTTTCTCTGGAACACTATCTGACTTCTCAAGATCTGTTTTGACACAACGCCAAAGAATAATTATTGTTACCTTGTTCGACGACTTTTGGTAATTATTGCTGTAGTCTTGAGAAATAAATATTCCGATAGATCGCACTTTCAAATTTAACGTAGATATCACACGTTACAAAAGACATCCATACTAAATAATTAATTGAAAGTTTTTCCTTTTATAAACTGTATTCTTTTGTAAACTTCAACGTAACCACATTTATTCACTCGATAAAACGAGAATTTACTGAATTATCACTATCTCTATCGTTAATCACTATCAATCACTGCCGAATAATCACCATTAATAATTAGAAATCCCTCGATGAAAGAAATACACGCGGACACACACGTTATTACACGATGTGACGATGCAATAACGCAACAACGCGACGATATTTATTTGGCGGTAGCAAACAGTTGTAGTTATGTTAGGTTACGGCAAATTATATAATAATATTAAGGTACTAACAGCGCTGCCGAACGTAATCATGTGTTTGACCGAAGAACGCGGCCAACATACAATATTAAACATTTAAAGCGCGTATGACATTATTATTATCATACGATATACATCATATTGATATTTAAAATTAATTAGAATAAATAAATGTTTTTAAAATATTGAATATTTTAATATTAAATATTAATATTAAATATTTTACTATTATTATATTATTAATATTAAATATTTATTTATTTAATATAAATAATAATATTTAATTTATTTATAAATAAATATAATTATTATTAAATATTTATTTAACTATTATCATGAAAACTAATAGTATAAAATAATAATATAAAAAAAAATAATATAAAATAATATAAAAAAATAATAATATAAAAAAAAATATTAATTAATTGCAGCGCGTCTTGATCCTTTTCTTGGCTTTTTCTTACGCTTTTTTGAAAACGAAAGAAGATTTCATGTTTAAGAATGTTGGTTGCTCTGAAAAGAGCGAATTATTTTGATCGCCTTAAAAAGGACAGATTGTTTTCACATTCATTTACAATAAATGTTTGAAATGACCTCCATCCATTTGAACGCAAGCTCCCATGCGTTTCAGGGGTAACACCACTCTAGCGGCCGAAAAAAAGGCTTAATTTTGACAATTTTTTTTGGGAGTATAATAAAAGGAATAGGAATTGTTTTTAGAGGGTTTATTCAGCATATATGTAAGTATAGAAAAAAAATTTTTTTATTATTATTTTTGTACAAAATGGCGGCGAGAGAGCCAATCTTCGAAATGATCTTTTTAAAAAACACTTCCAGTAGCGAACAAATTTCTCGTGAAATATAAGACCTGGAACAAAAAACCAAAAAAATTTTTAATCTATATACTATTGGCTATAGAAGTACGTAGGGATTTTTTATTTAATCAAATTTTGTAGAAACGGTGCACTTTTGAAAAAAGAAATTCAGTTTTTTGCCAAAAAATAAGCAGTAAATTGTTTATAAAATAAAAAGTTTACATCGAATCGAAAAACCCCTACGTACTTCTATAAAGGATGTAATTGTGAAGCTACTGTCAAAATTTCAAACTGATCCATGCAACCGTGTTGAAGTAATGTGTTCGCTAAGATTGAAAAAAGCGGTTTCGAGAAAAACACGTCGAAAGTTTTACGAGCACTTAAATGCCTGAAATTTATGTTTACCTTTAATCGGCGATGCCTGCACCATACATTTGACCATCCAGATTGATGCTCACCTCTTCTTCTTCCTTCCTGGATGATTTTAACAGCCTCTTCTTCTTCCTTCCTGGATGATTTTCGGGCCTCTTTTGCAGCATCAGTCAGCGATCGCTCCGAATACTTGATGCGGCGCTCGTCCGTTTCGACGCAGAAATTGTAACAATTCGTTCCAATTTTCATGCCTAAATTTTGCATAAGCCTCATGACACTTGATAGGCCATCATTATATATGCCTACAGCAATATATATGGCAGTATCAAGCACATGCTTGCCACTGGAGGTCGATTTCGGAGCCATTGACCAAACTGTTGAATTAAAACTCTCGTTGCTATTTTGAGTATAGCCGCCGATACAACGAGTAAGCAGATCGTCGCTGCTTAATTCTTCGTAAATTGGTAAAATTGCTTCAAAAACTGTAGTCGAGAGAGCTGGTTTATGCTTGTAATCTACACTACCAATAGCTTGTGCCTTTTGCCACGAGCACCACGAATTTTCTCCGGGCGGACATTTTTCGTGCTGCGGTTTCTCGTCGGTTGATAATTTATGGAATAGCGTCGCATAAATTTCATTCCGCATTTTTTCTACGGAATTGTGATTGCGACGTATAGCTAATCCATAATAAATTGACAACTCATCGATTAATTTATCTGTCAACTTGCCTTTTCCTCCGAGCCCTTTTGTCTTTTTTTTTAAATTACGAAGGCGAGTACCCATTCGCTTTTGTACGTGGTTGATGCACTCTTTCTTCATAACTGTGAAATCAGCATAAGGCTCTGAATCCACGATACCTTTGAAAGTTTTAGAATCTCCGTCCCCCACGTAATTTGCATATTTTAAATTGTGCAAAGAATTTGAGCGCTGGAACATTTCTATAACGGCGTTCATTTTTCCGGCGGAGCCCTCGTGGTTAGCTTGGCATTTGTTTTCATGCGTTTCGGCCCATTCCTTGTATTTCTCAGTGTCTTTTTGTTTTTCCCAAAATTCACAAGATTTACAATATTTTGATTTTACAATAACATCAATCATTTTGCCGGTAAGCCATCCAATAAGCGATACGAATCCGAAAAGTGACGAAAAACCCCGCTTTCTCCACGAACTATCACCAGATACTGTAATACCATCTGTATTCTCTTTCTCATCACTTTTTTTCTTCTCTTCCTGAGCTGCAGTTTTCATACTAAGCTGACAAACTGCCTCTGCTCCAATAGCGATCCTTTTAACGACTCTGTCGTAGAATGATTGAAAAATTGGCCGCGGGAGATCCATAAACGCACAAAATTTCATTATTCCATTTAGTCCTACTCCGAGTAGCCGCATAGCAAGCACAATTCGACGATTAATATCGTATCCTTTTTCAATAAATGGAGAACTAGGAATATAAATTTTGTCACATTTTTGACACAAAATCACAATTTTAAAACCCAAGCCACGCTTTGCAGACTCGGTGAATGTCACTTCAGATTTGCATTTTTTACAGACAACAGCTTGCGATATAACAGAGAAAACGGCTAAAAAGTTCAAAATTCGGTATTCAAATCCTTCTTCTACTTCAAATTCTTCAAAATCCATTTTTGATAATTTGCGAGCCGATGTGCCAGCCTTTTTGACATCCGGTATTTCCAATTCGTAACGGTTCAACGGTCGCCACTTTGAAATTCTCGGTCTCTTCAAATTACTAGCACTTCCCATTGTGCCTTTTTTCTCCTTATACATTTTTCTTTTATCACTCATCTTGTTTATTTAAAATTAACTTAGAAACAACGAAATATATATACCCAGAGAAAGTAATAGAAAAATCAAAACAATGCGTATGCTTGGCGTCACATTTGCAGCTGTACTGACTTACACATACAAGTTTATTACGGCAGTAGCGTACCCTGGTGATCTTTTGAGTAATCTTAAGCATCTTCTGCACTATAGGTAACAGGGTCACTTATTATTCTGAAAGGTATAAGCAGTACAAAAGCGATGAATCAGAACGCGCCGCGTTAGTGATTGACCGTACTCAAGGAGCGCTCCGAGGCGCTGCAGAAAAATCGTTGGTAAAGCCTTTCAAAAATTTTTTTTTACTATAGAACCAAGTGCATATTGTTTTTATGATGTTAAAGCATTGTTTAAGCAAAAAAAAAATCGATTTTTTTCAAAATCCTAGAGTGATGTTACCCCTTAAATTTCTTTGGACATTTGAGAGTACATTTTCTTCAATAGATCATATCTCAATCTTGTTTCTAAATCCTCCATGTCTTCAGGGAGTGTTTTATAAACTATTTCCTTGCAGTATCCGCAAAGGAAAAAATCCAGTGAATTGAGATCCGAGGATCTTGGAGGCCAACATTTTAGATCATATCTACCTATTCACCGTCCAGGAAACTCGTTTTTTAAATAATTTGTCACAATTCTGGCATTGTGATGGTCAGCACTTGTTGGAATATGTAATATATTTCTATCCAATAACGGCACTTCTTCCAAAAAAGCTGGTAGATCGTTTTTTAATAAGTCAATGTATGCTGCGCTGGTTAAAATGTCCGGGAGAATGATTGGGCCTAGTATTTCAGTCCCCATGATTCCAGCCCAGATGTTGAGCTTCCAACGAATCTGGAAATTCCTGACTCGTGTAACTCTAGGATTTTCATCGTTTCACAAATGCATGTTATGCGAATTAAATATTCCTTTTCGCGTAAATAGCGATTCATCGCTAAATACTATACGAGAAAGAAATCTGGGATCTCTATCTATCCTTCTCAGAAAATTTTCGCAAAATCTTCTTCTTACAGGATAATCTTCTGATCTGTAATTGTTGTACGCGAGTATAGTGAAATGCGTGCAATTTTTTTTCTCGTAATATTTTCTGTACCGTTGAACACGATAAAGTGTTACTGAACTTTAGAATTAATATGATTTTTATTTGATTGAAATCACATTAAACCCAACATTTTATTAGAATAATTTTCAATTAGATACATTTTTTTACTTATATAACAATAAATAAAAAATTGTAATTATGAAATAAAAGTTATTCGAATTATATTGTATTAGATGTCATTTTAAACACAAAAATTTCATTAATCTCTTTTAATCAAAAAGATCAAATAAAATATGAAAGCTTTAGTTTTTATGTGGCAATTTAAATTATATATTATTATAAATAACAAAAAATTCCCGATGTCGCAGATTCCGAAGTTTCTTACATGAGACTTCATTTATAATATTCACGAATATATGTCAAAAAATAAAATGCATTTTTTATTCATTTGAAAGTAATTAGTAGATATGGGCCACTATGGTGCATCAAAACAAACTCTCACCACTCGGCTCATGGCGCCGTGCGCATGGCCAGGTGAAATGGAGGGAGGTGTTCTGATTGGTGGACTAGGATATTAAGAAGTTAATTTAGGTGCTAAATACCTGAAGAAACAATACCCCACCTTCCGGAAGTCTGAATTTTGATTAGCTTGCACCATAATGGTCTAGAGCTGCAATTGGTCGACTTCAGCTATGTCGTCGATTTAGCAAATTTTTATTTCCCTTTTATCTCCACGGTACTAGACTCGAAGAAGCACTCCTTCTTCCACTCCAGCTCTGGTCCACCGCTCCAAGTCAAATTCTCGTTCTTTAACCTTTAATCGCTACACAGAATGAACCCTCATCGACTTTCGGAGTAATCGGTATATGTCTCGAGGAAACAATCCTTACCTCCGTTTCGGACCCACTATGGAATATCGAAACAAGCCCCCCGCCACTCGAACGGTTCATGACACTTTTTATCGGAAAAGGCAAAGTCTCAGCACGAGACAATAATTATAATTAGACTACATTGTATTATAATTGTACTACAGAGTATTCTGATAATGGAAAATTAAAAACATGAACATGCCTATGATTGAATGCAAGGTGGAGTGCTATAAAGGAAGAAGGGAAAAGCTAAAAATATTAAACATGAATTAAGACAAAAAATTTTCATATTTATTAATATTTTTCAAAATCAGCCATTTTTTTATAAAATCTTTTGCTTATTATTAACATACAATAATATATACAAAAAGGAATATTTATATTGTTAAATTTTACATTTTTTTATGCAACCTACAATATTTATAATTCTATTTTTTAAAATAACATTGGAAAATGTGCGACTTTTATTTTAAAAAAAAAAGACGCACAAAAAATAAGAATATTGTTATATCGTCGCATATCCATATGGTATCAAATATCTGTTATTGATAAATACGTTTTCTTAATATCTACGCTTTACTAATACCGGCGCATATATTTTTGTTTCACGTCGCGTAACAATTTCATGAAACACCGTACGTCGAATCGCATTAAAGCGTACATTTATCGAAGTTTCGCTATTTTGTTTTTCGTTTTCTAGTTTCTTTTTCTCTCGCTAAGTAGCTTTCTTATAGTATTAAAATTAATTCGCCGCGAGTTCTCGTAATTGAGAATAATACCTTTAACTTTAGGTTTCGAGAGTATTATCCCTCGGTGTTCGCACGATGTAGACGTAAAATTCCAGGACCCTGGATACGAACGTCTCAATATAGTTACCACCGTAGCTTTCGAGTTTCGTCCGTCATGTCGCCTAGAAAATTTCCCGTAGGCCGCACATATTCGTTCAAATCACCAGTGCTTATAAAAATACATGAATTCGTATCGTAATATAATACACGACGATCTAAATGTGCTAGGTACTCGTATAATTTTAAACGCGTTAGTGTCAGTCATATACGCGGCTATCATGATATTTGTTATCGGCGAGGGAACGAGAACCTCTTGTCGCAGTCGCCACGAAACATACATTACTTCGTCATTCACGAGTAATATATCAGTTATCTCGTATTCGACGCTCGTTAATAATGTCGCGAAACGTTGTTGTGTTCTTTTATTTTCGATTTAACACCGGTGAATCTAGCATCTCACGCAAACTCTTCAAATCTACTTGCATCCGGCATAGTTCTAGGAATTCTGATAAGTTTTAACAATAGTTCACAAGTTGATTTACACAAAATCACGCTCTAAAGAAATGAGATGCAAACTTCTCATCGAATTTCAAATCTTTCAGTGTTAGGGAGCAATATTCCGACGATTTCAACATCCTGGACATAAGTTGTCAAGAATTCAGGCGAAAAAAACTATAATAAAAAAAATTTATCATCGCAAAGTGAAATACTGCACAAAATTTCAAAGTTTCGGTTTATATATAATATTTTTTATACAGTTCTGGACATACTTGAGCATTTTCTAAAGAGTTTTAGGCACTAATGATGTTGTATTACTTAAAAAAAAATTTTATTGCCCAAAAATGCATTTTAAGACAGATAAAAGTGAGATGCTGATCGATATTCGAGAGTTTTAGTCACTGTAAAATATTTTTCGTGTAGTTCTAAACGTAATGAACAATTTTCTAAAGTGTTTTCGGCACTAGCGATGTTGTATTATTTTTTAAAAAATTTTTTACCTCCCGAAAATGCATTTTAAGACAATTAAAACTGAGATGCTGGATATTCGAAAGTTCTAGTTAATGTAAAATATTTTTTTTTCATGCAGTTCTGAACGTAATAAACAATTTTCTAAAGAGTGTTATCCTGACTTATTTCGAACATCACATTTCAATGCCTCGATTATAGCGCTATCTCTACTCCGCTCCGTACAAGCTTTCTCTACAGAGTTCTGCGCATAGGCGAATAAAGTGGGGAGAAGAGCGTGGCGTGCTCGATACGACGTGGTGGGAAACCTGCGCGAAACGGATTCATCTCATTTTCGTCCGATCCCGCTACTTTTGAGCGGCGTATATATTGTCGTATCCCACTAGATTCGGCAATTTCTTTCTCCACATTATCCGCTAGCTAGCATACTGCTTTTATCAAAGAGCCCAGCTTAGGCTTATGACAAATACGGTAATAAGTACATGTAGACATACTACATATCGTTTTAGGTAGACCTTACTATACAATAATCATAATGCCTTACGACAAATGTATACTTGAAGAAATTTTGATGCAGAGTGATTGTCGAACTCTCACTGAGAAGGGTAAGGTCTTGCCTCGGTCGTCTTATTGCTAATCGTATGGCACTGCGCAGTTCACACATAGAACCACACCACGTACATACGATTGTCAATAAGAATCGCAATGGATTCAAGGCGCTTATTGCAACAACATTTAAGATCAATAGAGCAAAACGAACAACACAACACTATTAATTCTATCGGGACCGATTTAAGTATAAACACGAGTTTCCAATGCATCAGTGCATGCACATTCGAAAAAAATAAGATTAATTCTCTCAAAATAATGGCTTCAAATTAGCCCTCAAAAGAAACTTTTCAGTGGACGAATATACTGGAAATTGAAAGAAGAATGAACTGAAGTGATCACCGAAAGAATATGCCACAGTTAGCGAAATAGACTATGTGTTTTCTTTCAAAAATAATTTAGTTACCCCCCGATCTGCCAAGACATACGCTAAATTTATTGGTTACTGCACTGAGTGTAAAGCAAAAATAACCGGTTGGTTGGAGAATGCACCAATGAAAGATGTCGACGTAATTTTGTTATGTTACATAGAAAATGTTTGCCCTGATTTTCACACAGGCAAGAAAAAAAGACAACTGCGTGGCCAACGCCGGGAAAAAATTGCGAATAAATTAATATAACAGAGAAAAGATGTAATAACTTTCAGACGAGACGAGGCAAAACGAATGAAGAAGTTTGGCAGAAAAGATCTGCCAATCGTACCGAGTGCTGCTGTTCTACGCAAAGCAAAGGAACAGCAATTGCTTAAGATATACGGGTTGCAATTTGCAAATCCACCAATGTGCTTTACCATACCAAGTACGGAAAATACGCCGGATCTATACACAATATTTGTTTGCTCAATTTAACTGCATATATTGGACATTAGAACAAATTTATATGGCCTGATGTAAAAAAGATCCGCACGCCATCATGACTCTCGATGCAACGGGAGATATATCGAAACGAGATTCGAAGCACGACCTGCACGTATTTTTGTATCAATGTATGTTGGTGAATGAAGAAGGCAGTGTACCAGTCTTTCAGATGATATCCGCTGACCAAAGATCCTTTCAAATAGTGAATTTTCTAAGATTAATTTTAAGAAAAGATTAATTTTGACAAAAGATGTGCCCCGTCCCCCTAGTCGTGCGATTTCGGGCGCGCTTTGGTGAACGCTGTGGCGGAAATATTCGGAAGATGCAATGATTTGTCAAATTATTTATAAATATGCTATAATGCTGTTGTAAAAGGTTCTTCTGTGATACCAACGTCATACCTAAGATTCGATGTCAGTCATTTGATTGCTATGGTATCCCGATGGAAGTGCTTGAAAACGAAAGTAGCCGCGGCGCGACGATTGTATTTACGTTGTGTATCGCAAGCATATCAGATGCATGAGACGTTGACGTATTTTATTGAATCAATGCTCGCAGTCTCTTTGAGCGAATTTATTGGAAATACACATGACGGGATAGTTATGAAGCTGAAATATGTATGTAAGTCCTCAATAAGACTATTCAGGGAGTTACTTTGGAGGGAGAAAATGAATATGCGAAAAAGGTAATGAAGATGAGGACAGTGAAAATGATGATTCAGAAAACGATTCCATTGCTTCCGATTGGAACACGAATACGATATACAGTAGGGCGCAAGAGATCAGCAACAAATCCAAAATTGGAAGTATCAATACCTGTTTCAATCCCGATTTTGCTCATCGCCTCAAAAAGCAGCTATTTCCATATCTGCCACTTTGGACTGGCATTATGCAGTATTTCGGGAAATGTTCAAAAACAGCAACGTCCTCATCGGTTGAAATAGAGTTTACGCATTTGAAACATCGCGCCTTCAAGAATCAATTGCCAATGCGAATTGATAATTTATTCTCCAATATTTAGAACATCTCGATCAAAATCATATTGGCTTCGAACGAAGGAGATCTGCCAGCTATAGACAAAAGAAATTTGAAAAGCACAGCGATCGTCAAAGAAGATAACGTTGAATCTATCAACAAGAGTTTTCAGGTGTCTAAAGTCAGTTATGTAGCGAGCTTGTTGGACATTTCGTGCGATAAAAAATTGGCCCATAAAATGAAATATACTGAATGCCATAACGAAATCGATATTAGAAGCGATAATAGCCAAATTTCTCCAATTAGCGATAAAGAGGTAAAATCGGCAGAGAACTCTAATAAAAATATATCGAATTCATTGAACGACGAGACAGATATATTTCCTGCAAACAATTTGACAATGACATCCTTCACGAACGAGAAAGATATCCAATCGAATACTCTTAATGACTGTGATTTTTGGAACATGTGTGAAGACTGGCGTGGCAAAGCCGCAAAGGAAGATATCAAAATCGCTGAATTAAGACAATGCCCGATAAGAAACGAGCCTTCATATTTAGATAAATGCCTCGAATAGCAATATATTAAAAATATGAAGCTTCCCGCGTTCAAAAATGATTTATGTTGTCCATCTGTAAAAATGGAAAAGTATCGGTTAAACCTCCTGAAAACTTGTGCGTTTGATTCATTGTTTCAGTGATCATAAGTACTATAGTCTAGAATAGCGTCTATTACGAGATTCTCGAGAAATCGACTAATCAGACTATACTATTAGTTTTGAAAATAATGAAAGACAAAAAGGAACTCACGGTTAGTTATAACCAAAGAGCCGATATATTATCCGGACTTGGACTATTCAAAATCGAAACGTTCACGAGGACGATAAAACGCATCGATTGTGAGTGAAACGTGGTTCACTTAGCACAGTATTTTTGTTCTGATATACCGAGTCACAAAACAAAAGTTTTCTGTCCATGCGGATATAATTTTAACACGCAGAACGTTACGCTCAGCGTTGATGTTGACTTGCTATTTTGCCAAGGTTTCAATTTCATGCAACAAGCAATAGATAATGGTTGCACAATGCAACGGACATGTCGCAATTGTAGAAAATCCATCGAGGACGAAATTGAATATGGACCGCACGTGATTATCGATACGACAGTTCTAACTAATCACAGATACACAACCAGGAACAAAGATTTTCACCATACACTTGATTCAATCGCGAAAATTGTGAAGATAAAGAATCGAATATATTTATTGGCTGGTTTCATTAGTTGGTTGCCGGGACATTATAGCGGATACGCGAAAATAGGAATATACTGGCATGAGTACGATGACATCGGCCCTACTCGGGAAACTATTAATTCGAATAAGTAGTTCAACCCCATTTTATACGTTTTCAAGTGATAACTCTGTATAAAAATCAATGTATATCCAATACAGAAAAAGATACAGCATTTCATACATTCTTTTTTTTTCGATACAGGATTCACGATTCAGGATTTCATAGATACTTTTTTTTTCGATTCACGTTTTTTTTCAATTTTTTTCAAATTTTCTATTTTTTGCAAGTAGGGAAAAGGAGGCGAAGATTTTTTCATTTGTTAATCTCATTAACGAGAGAATGAGAAAATATGATTTTATTTATTTTCATGTCATTTTTTTCTATTGTATGCAATTCTTTTACTTTGAATTTTACGCAATATCAAAAATTTAAAACGAAATAAACATTTTAGAAGAATAAAAAGAAGAAAAACAGACACAAAAGAATATATATATGTAAAAAAATTTTTAAATTAAAAATATTTAAAATAAATTTAAAATAATTAAAAATAATACAAAAACATAGAAAGACAAAAGAATTTTTTTAAATTTATTTAAAAAAATTTGAAAAAAGTAAAATAATATAAAATACAAAATGGAGTCACATCTTACCACGTCCACGTCGTTGGTTCCAGGTCACATTGAAAGTAGGAAGGGTGGCACCTGATTGACCACGTCGTCAATTGGCCAATTCAAAATAGGACTCTCTGATTGATTAATCGTTGCTTTGTCCATCCGTCCCTCAAATTCCTCGGGATGGTCTTCCGCAAAACGCGTTTACGCAACTCCTCCAATGATCCCGTGTCGTCCAATTGGAACGACTTCGCTGACGCAATTAATTGGTTACCCTAGGCACACATCGATATGATTGGCTGTGGTTAATTACAACGTGGTCAAACGGGACGCTCCCGAGTAGGAAATACCATAGATAAGATGTTAATAATGCTTTAAAATTATTTTGATTAATAATGGTTGGAAATATTCTGACGATCGTTCAGAAATATGATTTTTATCATCTAAGACTTCAATAGATGTCAGAGCTCACACTCGAACAGCTCAAGATTTTATAGCTAACATAAAATTTTTTTAACTTGTAACGACCTTCAGTGCACGTTACTAATTTACCCGATCGAACATCAGCCGGGAACTGTCGCCCGGAAAACAATCGCTGGGCAAGAGGACAGGAGCGCGCTGCGTCGCGCCGATTATTTTTCGAACCGTTCAACGGCCGAAGCCGTCAGCGGGCCGCACCGACAACAGCCAAAAGCGCCCGAAGAGCCCTGGGTGTTAATCCCCGCGCTCCACCGAGCGGACCCGTCTCACATCGTTTTTCCGCCGGCGCGGGATTAATTACTCGGGGTATAAGAAGGCCCGCAAAATAATCACGATACCCAGATTCCGATTCCGCCTTGCGCAAGCAAGACAATCCGAATCTAGAACCGATCCTGATAGGCCTCAAAACACTATACAAAAGGTGGAATGAACTCCTTCTCAGCCGAACATTCTCGGTTACAGGCTAAGACTATCCTAAAGTGCAGTCTTGAATCTGCCAGGAAAACGTATTGGAGCGCTCTCCGATACAATTGAGTATTCTCGACAACCGGCACCGCGACGCCGCTGCAACTGCATTCGAGGAGAGCTACCTCCGACGAGCTGTTCTCGTCGGCACGACGTTTCCTGCCCTAACGATTCCCAGCGGAAATTAATCCGAATTAATTTAAATGCGAAAAGAAGCATGAAGCAAAGGCAGCGGGTAGACCACGCATAAGAACTCGGCGCAAAAACCCACGCGTCGCGGTCAACGACCGCACACAATAATACAGCCGTGAAACAGCTGACTGAGTTTTCGATACCACGCGGCCCTTTAACGACCCTTTAATGCATTCCGATTCCCGCGGCAATTGACAACTCGAATCAATAATTGTATCACGTTTTCGCATAAAGAATCGATAATTAATACCCTTTATACAATCACGCTCTACATTAATACTATCTCGCTTAGACATTTATACAATCACGCTTCTGCATTTATACGACCGCGCTCCTGCGTTTACACAATCACGCTTCTCTATTTATACCATTTCGCTTATACACTTACACAACAGTCACACCCACACACATACACTCTTGTATTCTTTTTTTTCTAAAATAAAATAAAGTTTCTTTTTCTTCTGTATACCGAGAACAATTATTCAGCTTGCCTAACGGAAAGAAAACCGAATCCTGATCCCGGCTGCGACTATTCGACGACGCTTCGTGAAAGTCAAGCGTGACATTGGCGCCCGAACAGTATAAATCAGAGGCAAGACGAAAAGTTAGAAGTAATCTATAAAAATGAAGACGTGTATAGACTAAATAAAGAACAATTAATTGCGTTAGCGAAGTCGTTCCAATTGAACGACACGGGATCATTGAAGGAGTTGCGTAAACGCGTGCACCGTTTTGCGGAAGACCATCCCGAGGAATTTGAGGGACGGATGGACGAAGCAAGCGCATTGCTTTTTTTAACGGTGATATTCCGGGTAACGCGGGTTTCGCATTCCCACGGCGGTCGAACCAATATTTTTCGAGGGGAAGATAATAAACCAGATTCGGAAATGGGGATGCCACTTCGACGGAAGAGATCCGGCCGCGTTTTTAGAACGGGTGGAGGAGCTAAAAGAGACATACGGATTTACGCGGGCCCAATTGCTTCAGGGTGTTCCGGAGTTGCTAAAGGGGGACATTGTTATGGTTTCGAAATTACCGGGACACGTGGGAACGCTGGGAGGATTTCGAGTGGGACTTTCACCGACAGTACTTATTACGCTGATATACGGCTACTTTGCGCTGCGAGATTATGAGCCGCCACTAGAAAACGACGGAAAAATTTGCACTCTATGTCCCGGTAACGATGACATTAATGCGTCGAGCCGGAGGTTGTTCGCGGGAAGAGCAACTCGATTTAACATACGAAAACATGCATACAAGCATTATATCAGGATCGATGATGTTAGGAGTATAGCCGAACTACAGGCTAGAGCCATTCGAATATGAAGATATCGTGCAGGAACAAAAAGAGGCATTGAAACGGGAAAAACCCGCCGCTCCTCCCGTAGCAGCGGTGTACAACATGAAGGAATGTTGCAGGCGTTGCAAACAGAGGCATTAGATTGCAGTGCCAGAAGCCGGCAAAACAATTTTGCTCCCGGTGTGGTCGTGACGGAGTGATCGTGTGGAGTACTCACGAAGGACTGCCATCTGCGGCAGGGAAATGCTACTGGGGCCGAGACAGCTACGGAAAACACCTCGACCCCCGAATAAGATTTACGCCGCGTCCACACATTAAAATCCACATTCACAACAAGACCTTCGAGGCCTTACTAGACGGCGGATCGGAAATATCCTTTATTAATGGAAGCACAGCACAAAGATTGACCAAAGAAGGTTTCGAGATCCAGAGGAACGAAGGACAGGTGCAGCTAGCTGACGGGTCGGCAGGGGAGACTCTCGGAATGATGAGGCTGCCGATAGGTCTGCGAAATAGAGCTACGTCTCACAACTTCATTATCCTCCCACATATGGAGGATGAGATAATAGTCGGCGTAGATCTACAGGCGAAATTACGAATAGGGATACCGCCACCACCGAAACACATCTTATAGAGAAAAGATGCAGCGCGACCAGGGGGCTAGCCATTCAGACGCCAGAGAAGAAGGAGGAACTGGAACGATTTCTAGAGGAGGAGCTGCAACGTTTTGAAGATATCCACGGGACTACGGATAAAGTACAGCATGAAATACGGTTGCAAAATACAACACCAATAAAACAAAGATACTGGCCTCGGAACCCGGCCATGCAGACCATCATCAACGAAGAAGTAAGGAAAATGTTAGCAGACGACGTAATTGAACTTTCACACAGACCATGGAGCTCGTCAGTCGTGCTGGTAAAAAAAAAGCGGAAAACATCGTTTCTGCATCGACTTTCGCAAATTAATGATGCCTCGCATAAGGACGCTTATCCTTTGTCACAAATTCCGGTGACATTGGATAAGCTAAGAGGGACATGATATTTATCCACGTTGGACCTAAAAAACGGGTACTGGCAAGTACTACTCACACCGGAAAGTAGGCCGATAACGTGTTTACGGTCCCTGGAATGGGACTTTTTCAGTTCAAAGTAATGCCGTTCGGACTCCACTCAGCACCAGCAACGTTCCAACGGTTGCTAGATACCGTGCTCGCGCTAGATTTAGAGCCACATGTTTTCGTATATTTGGATGACATTATCGTCATCAGCGAAACTTTTAGCCAACACCTCGAGCTGCTTATCGAAACTTTCCGCCGGCTTCGAGAGGTGCGCCTTAGACTGAACCCAGATAAGTGCAAATTTTGCGTGGATCAGTTACGGTATTTGGGGCATATCATTGATCGCGAAGGAATAAGAACCGATCCGGAAAAAGTCAGTAGCCGTAGCTAATTGGCCAGAACTATGAACGGTAAAACAAATACGACAATTCATCGGGATGACTTCCTGGTATGGCGTTTCATCGCAAACTTCTCCACGATCTCAGCCCCGCTCACGAAACTTACTAGGAAAAACGCGCGATGGGTTTCGGGCCCGGAACAAAGCGGGGCGTTTCAATCGATTAAGGAAAAATTAACGTTCGCACGGTCTTGGCGTGCCCAGATTTTTTGCGGCGATTTTATTTACAAACTGATGCAAGCGTCAAGATTAGGCGCAGTGTTAACCCAGCAGTACGACGAGCACGTCGTAGCCTACACGAGTCGTACATAGAATACAGCAGAAAGAAATTATAGTGCAACGGAGCCTAGAATGCCTAGCAATTGTCTAGGGGACAACTAGCAGGGGATCCGGCGAATGAAAAATTATCTAGAAGGATACACGTTCACATCGACCATTAAGCTCTCAAGTGGCTGCAGAAACTAGAATCGCTTACCGGACGACTAGGACGTTGGGTATTCGAGCTTTAGCAGTACGATTTTGATGTTAAGTACCGCCGGGGGGTATTGAACAAGGTGGCAGACGCCCTCTCACGCCGCCCGAAAGCTAACACCATGAAGAAGTCGAATCGCTGCCAGTGATACGACCGCTTACGGGAGGAAACACAATGAGAACCTGAAAAAGATCGGAATACCGAATCAAGGAGGAGCGACTCTACCGGCACATACTACACTCTTTGGACTTTAAGGAGAGGAGCAGCGAGGAGCAATAGAAGCTATGTGTTCCCACACCGGAAAGAGTGATGTCATCGTTTCATAACGAGCCCACGGCCGGACACCTCGGGATAGCGAAAACAATCACCCGAATCGCCGAGGGGTATTATTGGCCTGGTATATTCAGAGACATCGCCAGACACGTCCGGAGCTGCAAGACATGCCAGAGTTACAAGGCGGCACAACAAAGACCGGCAGGGAAACTTCATGCAACCGAAATAAAAAGGCTATGGGAACAAGTTAGCATCGATCTGATTGGACCACTACCGCGGTCATAGAAAGGACACACATGGCTAATGGTCATGCAAGACAGATTCTCGAAGTGGATGGAACTTGTACCCTTACAGAAGGCGTCCGCAAACGCAGTAACACAAGCTGTAACCGACAGCATCCTGTTGAAACAGGAAGATCGAAAATCATTCTGTCGGATAATGGGACAGCTACGATCTAACAAACTAGAAGACAGATTGAGGGAATGCAACATCAAACATGTCACAACATCGGCATATGCTCCCCATTGCAATCCGGTGGAAAGAACAAACCGAACGATAAAAACAATGGTGGCACAGTTCGCGGGGAAAGACTAGAAGATATGGGACGAGAAACTGCCGGCGCTGCAGTTTGCATATAACAGGTAACCACGCCCACGACGCCACCAACTACACAGCTTATTTGAATTTCAGCCGCGAACTCATTCCGCCAGTAGTTGGAAGCCCACTAAATAACACCAGCTCCGGAAATAATAGGACGACAACTAGAAGAAGCATATGAATTAGTCAGAGTCCATCTCGCTAGGGCATTCGAGAAACAGAAACATCACTATGATTTCCGAAGGCGAGCTTAGAAACCGAAAATCGGTGATTGGGTTTACAGAAAAAAACCATCTTCTTTCAAAAAAAGCGGATAGCTTTAATGCAAAACTGGCGCCCAAGTATAGCGGGCCATACGAGGTTCGTCGGTTAATTTCGCTAGTAATCGTCGGTCTCCGAAGTAAACGGGGAAAGTGGCTACGTCACACATACAGGATTTGAAAACGGCAAATAGTCATCTAAACAACAAAGAGGGCAATGAAGACAACAATAACACCGACGAGGAAGATGATAACGACAGCTGAGCTAGAGGCAGGAGCTCACTTTAGTTCGAGATGTCGAGCAGCGAAGAGATCTTGAAAGCGATCGAGGAGTATCTCGGCGAACCCGCCGCCAGCACCGAGGCGCAGCCTGCACCGCCGGCTCCATCATCTGAGCCGCAGCAACCATCGCAGTCACGGCCGCCAAGGGTCGAAACGCTGGTTCAACGTTCCGATTGCGAGAATGCCAGAAAGCGAGAGATTTTTCTGGCCTAATCACCGCCACCATCAGCCAGGCGCCCGACAAGGCCTTATGAGAGGTCACCACCACCACCACCACCACCACCATCAGCAAAGATGACACCGCAGCCTTAGCCGGAATACTGCGGCCAATGGGACCCATCCTAGCACTACTCATCCGAGTCGAGGTCGAACCCGGCCTCGTGTTCGAGGTCCCACATTTTGCGGTTCATGTCAGCCGCCGGTACAAGCCCAGGATACCGCAGGGCCGTTGGATCCTACAATTGAGTAGAGACGGAAAATTGTGCTACCACCGGAAAATCGAGTAAGCGAGCGACTCCGTCTTTGTAAAACTCGCTGTATTCCGTCCGTCTGTCCGTCTACGGGCTAAAAAAGCGCCGAGCGTAAAGAGTGCCTCAAGTTCAGGCACATTCTATGAGGAGGGTGATGTAACGATGCACCTCCAGTGTACGTTACTAATTTTCCCGACCGAACATCAGCCGGGAACTGCCGCCCAGAAAACAACCGCCGGGCAAGGAGGCAGGGGCGCGCCGCGTCGCGCCGATTATTTTTCGAACCATTCAACGGCCGAAGCCGTCAGCAGGCCGCATCGACAACAGCCGAAAACGCCCGAAGAGCCCTGAGTGTTAGTTAATCTCCGCGCCCCACCGAGTAGGCCCGTATCACATCGTTTTACCGCCGCCCGGTGGGGGCACCCCGTTTTTATGCCGGCGCGGGATTAATTATTCGGGGTATAAGAAGGCCTACAAAATAATCACGGTACCCAGATTCCGATTCCGCCTTGCGCAAGCAAGACAATCCGAACCTAGAACCGATCCTGAAAAGCCTCAAAGAGCTGTACAGAAGGTGGAGTGAACTTCTCCTTAGCCGAGCATTCTCGGTTATAGATTAAGGCTATCCTAAAAGTGCAGTTTTGAATCTGCCAGAAAAACGTATTGAAGCGCTCTCCGATACAATCGAGTGTTCTCGATAACCGGCATAAAATCCTGCCACCGCGACGCCGCTACAACTGCATCCGAGGTAAAGTGGAGAGCTACCTCCGAGCTGTTCTCGTCGGCACGACGTTTCCCACCCTAACGATTCCCCAGCGGGAATTAATCCGAATTAATTTAAATGCGAAAAGAAGCACGAAGCAAAGGCAGCGGGTAGACCACGCATAAGAACTCGGCGCAAAAACCCCGACACGCGTCGCGGTCAAAGACCGCACACAATAATACAGCCGCGAAACAGCTGAGTTTTCGATACCACGCGGGGCCCTTTAATTCCGATTCCCGCGGCAATTGACAACTCGAATCAATAATCGCGTCTTCGCATAAAGAATCCGGCGATAATTAATACCATTTATACAATCACGTTCTGCATTAATACTATCTCGCTTAGACATTTATATAATCACGCTTCTGCATTTATACCATCTCGTTTATACATTTACACAACACCTACACCCACACACATACACTCTTGTATTCTTTCTTTTTTTTCTAAAATAAAGTTTCTTTTTTTTCTGTAATACCGAGAACAATTATTCAGCTTGCCTAACCGAAAGAAAACCGAATCCTGATCCCGGCTGCGACGCTTTGCGAAAGTCGAGCGTGACAAACTATTACATTATTATAAACATTAACTTATTTAAAAATAATACAATATCGCTAGTGCCAAGAACTCTCTAGAAAACTGTTTATTACGTTCAGAACTGCACAAAAAATATTTTATAGTGACTAGAACACTCGAATATCGACCAGCATCTCACTTTTATCTGTTGTAAAATGCATTTTTGGGCAATAAATTTTTTTATATCACACGTGCGTCCAATGTAGTACTTCCCGCACGACTTTCCCGTACGAGAAGTAGCAAATTGTACACGATCACATTATTTCACTGTTTGGCGAATTGTTTCTGACGTACGCTAATAGATGGCGGGAAATAATGAAATTATTTCTCAGTGAAATAATGTGATTGTGTACAATTTGCTTCTCGTACGGAAAAGTACGACAAGTGCTACTGGACGCACTTATAATATAAAATAGCGTGTGATACATATAAGGAATGGCAATTGCACACGAACGCTATGTGAACGCACTCGCCTTCGGCTCGTGCGTTACTCCGTGCTCATGTGCAATTGCCAACTTTCTGCACTTGTATCACAATATACTATTTTTTAAATAATATAACATCACTAGTGCCTAAAACTCTTTAGAAAATGCTCAAGTATGTCCAGAAGTATGTATAAAAAATATTATATATAAACCGAAACTCTGAAATTTTGTGCAGTATCTCACTTTGCGATGATAAATTTTTTTTATTATAATTTTTTTCGCCTGAACTCTGACAACTCAGGATGTTGAACTCGTCGGAATATTGCTCCCTAACGCTGAAAGATTTGAAATTTGATGAGATGCTGTCAAGAAATACAAGAAGTTCGCATCTCCTTTCTTTAGAGCGTGATTTTGTGTAAATCATTGTGAACTACTGTTAAAACTTATCAGAACTCCTAAAACTATGCCGGATGCAAATAATTTGAAGAGTATGCGTGAGATGCTAATAATTGAGATGCTAGATTGATACCGGTCGATTGATTTCAGATTGACGATTTCAGTAGTCGGCAAATTGGATCATTAGCCGAATTTTCCCCAGAATGAATTTAAGTACAGTTTCACAACCGAGCGTAAATCGGGATTCCGCGCGATGTTTCGCTTATCAAGAGAAGTACCTTTGGTTTTTCCATATTCCTTCAAGTATCGCTTTTTTGTTTCATCGTCGTTTTCCCTGCATTCGCTCGGCCATCTACTTGCTTCCTTTTTAAGCTAAAAACGTATTAATATATTCGGCGAACAATCTACCCTGCCGCGACATATGATCGTAACTTTATATTGCCAAATTTCGCTTACCGACGTTACGAGATAACCTTTCTCGGCGGCCTTGCATAAGCCGACCTTTGCAGGTTAGCCAGTACCTGGCTCGAATTCACGTTCGCTATCTGTTGAGATGTGCAATTTAGATATCAAATGCTTAACTTTTAGTTTTTATTATTTATAGTAAGTTGGCATTTATTATTTATAGTAAGTTGGCCTCCATTGTCTCCTTTATTTATTTGGTTGTCCAACCTTTTTTATTTTTGTCGGTTAGAGGTTTCATGTCGAGAAGGAAACAACGCTGTATAGTTTCTTAAATAAATTATAGTTTCCTGTTAAGAAGAAAGCTATTAACATCCATAAATCCTACTTCCAAAAAGCTGATATTTAACACTATCATTATGGCTGCGGTCCGAAATGTGCTTATAGCACTATCGGCGCGCTTACGGCCGTTCTGAAATGGTTGGAGTGTGTCCGCCGTAGCGAAGTGACGTCATACTTTTCGTGCTCACGCTGCCCAGTTGGGGTACGTTTTAAAATTCACTGCCAGTGCTGTGAGTGTGACGTCATAAAGCGTGCTCTCCAAGGGTGCGTTCCATTTCTCGCATTCAGCGCATTCTGAATGCGCAGGAATGACATCATTGTACATCGCATTGAAGTTGTTCCGTTTTGCAATGCGCGATTTTAGCATATAAAATGCATATAAAATGCATATAAAATGTGTGTCGGAACGTTCATATTCATAATCATGGCGGAAAAACAACAGTTAAGATAGATCTGTGCGAGCTTTTTATGTCTGAAAGCAGCATTTTCTTCATCATCATCTTCTTCATCGTCGGAAAACGAAGAAGACAACCACTCAACTCTTAATATTGGCTTAGCATTTGTTATGGTTAAAACTACTCGAGGAGAAAGTGTTCAAATTTCAAAAATTTCTCATTATGTGGAACGAATAGTGCCTGAATATTCTAAAAATATTTTTAGAGAACATTTTAGGTAAAAAAAGATTATAATTATTATAAAAAAAATTTTATATGCAATTAATACGTTAATGTGTGTCACTAATAATTTTAGAATATATCCAGAAACATTTGAAGTGTTATTACACACCATTGGATTCCATCATTAATGGAAACACCTGTAAAAAGTGGAAGGAAACCAATTCCTGCTAAAAAGCAACTTCTTATTGCCCTTTGATATTTTGCTACTCCAGATTCATATAGGTATGCATTGATGAACTAGCTTTACTTTTATTTATGTCAATTCTTTTTAAGTAAATACGTGTTAAACACAAGAGCTTCACAAAAATGCATTCCGATTTATTCAGTGGCCTACAGATGATGAAGCTTTTCGGGTAATAAGGGAATTTCAAAACTGCTGCAAATTTACAAATGTGATAGGAGCAATTGATGGTACGCATATCAAAATAAGAGCTCCTTCACATGATCCTACATTAATAGAAAAGACTACCACTCAATTATATTACAAGCAGTTTGTGATCGACATGGGAAATTCACTCATTGTTTTGCTGGCTATCCAGGTTGTATACATGATGCAAGAGTATTCAAAAACTCACCTGTTGTTCAATTTCTCCAAGATCCAGAATATTATTTCATCAACTACTCGCATATTATTGGAGATGGAGCTTACACAATTCATCCTAACGTAATGGTTTCTTTTAGAGATAATGGTCATCTTATTGTACGACAACGAAATTTTAATTACTGTTTATCTTCGACTCGTACAGCAATAGAGAAAGCATTTGGAATTTTGAAAATGCGTTTCCAAATTTTGTTGGATTGTGTGGACAACAGAACATTAAAAGAATTTCTGAATTAGTTATTGCTTGTTGTGTATTTCATAACTTATGCTTAATGCATAATGATATAATGGATGTAATGGTAATTGGAGAAAATGAAAATCAAAACCAGAATCAAGAACTTGAAATAGATATGAGAAATGAAGGAATTTTAAAAAGAAATGAAATAATGAATAGATTAAGAGTTCTTATTTAAGTTCAAATGTAACATTTAATATAGAATATATGTAAAATATTAACATATATTTAGATATATATAAAAACAACTATTGATTATTAACTTGTTACCCCTCACTCTTACAACTATTACATTACAAATCTCGTCTCGTTGCCAGTTGTCAAACCATTGTGTCAAGCTAATTCGACTGGATTGCAATGATTTGCTGTCAACGAAACATTTGCAACGTATTCTGAAATGGCTCTTACACATTAGTAATTTATAAGTTTTTATAGAAAAATTTAAAACAAAAATATTGATTAATTCAAGAGGAACATTCTAATTCTAAACTAATTAAAGCAAAATAATAATAATTCTTAACATCACAGACATAGAACAAACGCAAGAATCTTAAATTAGTATGACATTAAAGATACATTGGCAAACAAAAAATTCATAAAGTTCACTAACTCTAATAAATAAACTTATAACTAGCAGTCTTATAACATCATAGATTTAACAAAAATTTGTACTTATTTAAGAAACAGAAAATTTGTACTTATTTAAGATTTGTACTTATAAAAAGAAAAATGGAAAATTAATATTTACTTTTGATGAGATGAGAAATCTCTCAACACTTGAATCATTTCTTTCATTTTCCTTCTTTTGGGTTTGCTTTAACAAAGAAATAAAAAGTCAATTACAAATAGAAAAAGTCTATTACAAATAGAAATTAGCAATGCATAATAAGAAAAGGTTCATAATTCAAATAGATGCATCTATTTGGATATAAAATGCATCCATTTTGATATAATCATTGAAATTAAGCTAGTTTTTAATCTAACGTTATATTAATTTTGAAAAATATTTAGTTTATATAATAAGAACTTACGAAGAAGATACCTTCACTGCATATGTTATCTGATGATGCGAAAGAATCACTGCCAGCAAGGTATTTTGATTCAGCTCATGTTTTTTTACCAAATACACTATCAACTGCCTAAAAATTGAAAAATGTGTATAATGAAAATAATTAGTGCCAAAATAGAAATTTTATAACATGTATATATATATATATATATATATATATATAATTAATTGAATAATTGTATGTTTTTCTTTTAAACTCGTATTAAGATTATGCAATAATACTAACCGTATATAAAGCCCAAATAGATATTCCTTTTCTACTTTTCTTTATTATCTTTGATTTGCTTGTAAGTTCGTTTTAAGCCAGCAAGTTTCATTGAACATTGCGTTCCCGTGACATTGTAATTAAGAAGTTTTATTTCTTCAGCAATTTCTGCCATATTTGATGGTGTCTTTTTTCCATTGGAAAAATCGTTTTCTTTATTTTTATATAAGTCGAGAAGAAGAAATACCTCAGCATCAGTCCAGACATGTTTTAAAATGTCTTAAAATAAATAAAGTCAAATAATTTTAACTTTTCGTATTAAATAATCACATTTAGAGCCATTTCAAAATACAATGCAAATATTCCGTTATCAGTTGCCAAACCATTGCGATTCAATCGATTTTGCTTGACAATAATTGAATCGCAATAGTTTGGCAACTGGCAACGGAACATTTGCAATGTATTCTGGAATGGCCCTTAAAGATACTTGAAAGATAAACAATTATAAGCATAAAATTTCATAATAATAACAAATAATAACAAATACCTTCTTTTCTTCTGATGGAGATCTTCTTCTGATGTATCTTTCTCACGTAATGGAGAAATATTGTTTCCATTTACAGAAACATCTCTTTCAACATGTTTCTGCTTTTACTAATGAAATATAAATTGTTGAAATATAAATTGTTGATCTAAAACAGAAAATTAATACAATGCCTTTGTAATAAATCAAGTAATCAAGTATAAAAGTATAAAAATAAAAAAAAAACAATGGACTAACATTTAATGCTTTTTTATGTTCTTCTGGAGTTAGCCTTAGTGTTTTTTATTTCGTTAGTTATCTTCTAAAAATATTTCTAATTCTAAAAGCTTACTCATTTTTATGATTATACGCTTTTTGATGCGCGCATGGAAATCGCATTGAAGGAAACGGAATGTTAGTTAATTCGATAATGTGTTCAATGCGTGAAAAGGGACGCAAGAGCGTTCCATTTTTGTCAGTGCGCTGTTAACGCTTAAACATTAGTCATTACGGAACGCTCTTTTCAATACTTGCAGTGAATTAGTAAACAAAAATCTCGTAATTTGTAAGTATTAAAAGTATGGAAAGAAAGGAGCAAAAAATATTTTTCTTTGTTGGAATACTGGAAGATATTGTTGAATCTGACGATGAATCAGATGATGATCTTGCTTTACAAAAAGTTATTTTAATAAAAAATTCTATAGTAGCACGTGTATCTAGAATACGCTGTAAAAATTACATTGAAAAAGTTGTTTGGAAATACACTGATGATGAGTTTAAATCACATTTTCGATGAGTTATTTATACAGTTAATATGTTTATTACGTACAGTTAAAGTTATTACGTATATCATTAGTATAGATTAATATATACATCAAAGAAATGTTGCAAGATTTCTTTTCAGAAGTATAATTATATATATATATATATATATATATATATATATATATATATACAGGGTGATTCAAAATAAGTACAGCGTCTGTGAAATGACACATTCTTGAGTCAATTCTAAGACGATTTTTTCTTTAGCAAAATTTCGTCCGACGCTTAGTTTTCGAATTATTAAAAGAAGTAATTAACTTATAACGGGTCGGATACAAAAGGCAGGCAAGGGTAGCGCGAGTCACCGTCAGACGCGGGTGCTTACGCTTAATGATATTTTTTCATATTATTTTCATATTATTATTGATTTTCAACAGTTTAATAAATATTTAATAATAATAAATAAATAAATTTAATATTAATAATATTTAATAATAATAAATAAATATTTAATATTAATAATACTATTTAATAATAATAAATAAATATTTAATGTTAATAATAATATTTAAGAATATTTAATAATAATATTAATATTAATAATATTAATAATAATATTAATAATTTAATATTAATAATAAATAATATTTAACATTAATAGTGAAAGTATTAAACATTTATTTATTCTAATTAATTTTAAAACAAATCTCAGACGATGTATAAATACCATATGATAATAATATTATACGCTAAATTGTTGCGTCTTCAATCAAGCACATGTTCACGTTCGACAGCGCTGTTAGTACCTTAACCTACCGCAACCTAGCTTAACCAAAAATCCTGTTTAGCCGTCGCTGGATAAATATCGTCGCGTTGTCGCGTCGTCACGTCGTAATAACGTTGTGTCTTTCTTTAATCAAGTGATTTTTAATTACCAACAGTGATTATGCGATAGTGATTGATAGTGATTAGAGTCATTGATAAATTTCTCGTCTTATCGAGTGAGTAAATGAATGTGATTTGAAGTTTATACAAGAATACAGTTTATAAAAGAAAAAAGAATTTTCGATTAATTATTTAGTGTGGATTTCTGTTCTTTAGAACGTGATATCTACGTTCAATTTGAGTGAAAGTACGATCTATTGAGAAAATTTATTTCTCTAAGAAATTACAACAATACATCGAACAAGGTAATAATAACTATTCTTTGGTACTGTGTGAAAACAAATTTCTGGATGTCAAATAAACAGTGTTAGAGAAAATTAGCGAAAGAGGGGTTTTTAGTGGGTAGGGAGTACCGAGTTGATAATTCGACTTGGTACTCGAGTCCCACATAACTCACCGGATCGCCCGGTGAGTATGCATAAAATGCATTTTTCCTCTCGTAAAAAAAAAAAAAAAAAAACGGTACAATAGAATAAGAAAATAATTTAAGTGAAAATGTGTAACAATAAAAAATAAATAATAATTTTAGTAAGAGTAATAATAAGCAAATGAGAGAGAGAGAGAAAGAATGAGAATTATGTATTCGCATGTGTGTGTATGTAGCGACCAGCTGATCGCAGCGATCGCCCCGCGTAAGCACCCGCGTCTGACGATGACTCGCGCCACCCTTGCCTGCCTTTTGTATCCGACCCGTTATAAGTTAATTATTTCTTTTAATAATTCGAAAACTAAGCGTCGGATGAAATTTTGCTAAAGGAAAAATCGTCTTAGAATTGACTCAAGAATGTGTCATTTCACGGACACTATACTTATTTTGAATCACCCTGTATATATATATATATAATAGCATTATACTTCTGAAAAGAATATATATATATATATATATATATAATGCTTATCTTTTATATGCAGTTAAATTTCATGTTACATTTTTGTTTTTTATAGCTTGAGCAGATCAACATTCTGTTTTTTGTTGGAACTGTTAATTCTGCAATTGTCAAAGACTGGGAGTCTTGGTCGAAAGACTATTGATCCAGAAAAATTATTATTACTGGCTATATGGATGATGGCAACTCCAAATTCATACAGATACATATTTTACAAATGTATTAATGTAATCGGTTATTTTCACTAAACTAAAATGCTGTAGCAAAACATCAGTCATCTGAAATTTATCTTACATTCCAATTCAAATTAAATAGTGCCTAGCGTATTAACTTTAGTATATTTAGTTGTATCTTAATTTACTTATAAATCATTCATTTAAAGGTTGAAATGAGAAAATATTATTTATACTTTAGGAACAGTATAAGATCTAAAATTTGAGCTATATATCCATCATATATTAATATATAGAGATTTGATATTTAATCATTTATGTACTCTAATAAGTGTGTTGCAGATAGTTTTGACATTGGTAAGGCAACTGCTTGGAGATGTGTTCATAAGGTTGTAAAAGCATTGTATTTACATCTCAACACATTTATCACATGACCCAGTAGAGAAAGAGCTGAACAAATCTGGACACATGTTAAGAATAAATATAAATTTCCGAAAGTTATAGAAGCGATAGATGGTACACATATAAAAATTATTGCACCGAAAAAGCATCCAGAAGTCTACATAAATCAAAAGAGCTACCATGCAATGCAGTTACAAGTATTTTTTAAATATTAAGTCCATTTTTTTAGAATTACAAAATTTTATAAATAAAAATTTTTTAAATAAACTATGATGTTATTCGTTCTTTCCAAATAATATATGATCATGAACTGAAATTTACTCACGTATATGTAGGACAAGTGGGATTAGTACACGATATGAGAGTTTTTAGACTTTCTGGTTTTGAAAACATGTGTACTGACGTAAATTTTCCCGAAAACAGTCACATAGGCGATGTTGCATACAGCATTGAGAAACATATATGGTGCCATTTAAGGACATTTGACGCAAGCACAAATAACATATAATACCCACTTATCTCAAGCCAGGATTATGATAGAGCGATCAATTGGTTTGTTGAAAGGAAGGTTTCGAAGTCTATTAGACAAACTGCCAATGCAAAGAACCGATTTAAAATCAAAATATGTGTGCGCATGTTGTATTTTACATAATATATGTTTAGTACGCAATGATCAGACAGACATTCCAATCATTGTGCAAATGAACTTAAACAACATGGAATAGGAAATCTGAAATATTGCGAGAAGAAGTTATTAACAAACGAAATGCCATAGTATATTATCTACAAAATAATCAATTGTAACGTTATTATACGTGAATAAATCGCAAATTATTTTATAATTATAAAAAAAATAAAGTAAATAAATAAAAGAAATAATTATAATTTATATTTATAAATGATTTTTATAATAGAAAATTTTCTATTATATAAAAATATGTATTTATTTACCATGTATGAAATAAAACCTTAATAAAATGTTTTACATGTGAAAACAGCACAGTCCTAGTATTATTTTAATTCCAAAAACAAAATAAAATTACAATCTGTGTAGAAACAGTACATATACTTTTAAATATTATTATATAAAAAAATAAATATACTTCTCTAATATACTATAATATAAACTATAATACTTTGTAATAACATTTAAAAATACGATGTAATTATTTGTTGTTTCTAATACTCTCTGTTAAAACTTCTTCGATCTTAGCTAATCTAGCCATTTTTTCTTCATGACGTTTTTGTGTGTTATTTTCTTTACTCTTTTAAATTTTTAATGATTGCTCAAAATAATCTAAGATTTTATCCAATTTTCATTTTTTTGATACTACAAATAAAGAAAATAATCAGAAATTAATACAATCAACTTAATGATACTTTTAAATAGTAAACTCAGTAAAAAAATTTTTAACAAGACTAAATAATATGTATTAATGAGAATATGTAATATAATGCTATTTTATAGTAGAATATCTGGTTTTGATTGGTTTTTGTCTTCTATATTTTCATTTATGACATTACTTCCAGCTACGGGTTCAATCCATGATTGAGAACTGAATATATCATGCATAATCTATAACACACAAAATAATATACAAAATTATATTTGTTCAAAACTTTAGATACTTAACATAAAATAATTTTAAGCAGTAGTTAATAAAAATATTTTGCAATTTCTTGAGACATAACATTTCTTGAGACAGTAATGTATGTACTTCATTAATTTTAAATAAAAATTTGATTTTGTATATATCATAATAATCTTAATTAATAACATACCTCATAATATTTCCATTTCTTTCGATTGTTCCCAGATTTCTTATTATTATCATTAATCGTCTTGTATATTCTTTTTAAACATTGAAATTTTGTCGGACATTTTGTTCCTGATATTACATAACTTTGAACCGCCATTTTATTTGAAATTATTTGCCAGAATTTCTTTGATTGGTGTTTTAGGATTATGATATATTTCTCCTCGTGCTCTTTGTATAAAGTTAATAACAGTAATGTTTCTGCACGAGTTCATATGTGTTGTTCTGAAAAGAGAATAAAATATTATTTTATTACAAAATGATGTATTTCATATAGTTAAACAGTAAAAAAATAAAATGTCTCAGAAAGTCCACTCTAAATTTTAAGTTAAAATAACTTTTACTTTTAATAAAGTTGATATATAACTGATGTTATTATGTTATTAGTAACATCAGTTGTATTACATATCAATTTTATTAAAAGTAAAAGTTATTTTAACTTAAAATTTAGAGTGGACTTTCCGGGATATTTTATTTTTTTACTGTATACATGCAGTGATGTATACTGATAGACCAATATATTTTGATAGTTTTTACCTTTATCATCTACAGCTGCATCATCATTCAGTGTATCACTGCTTACCTGACTGCAAGTAGCAATCGCACTTTCTGTAAATAAATGTTTCTTTTGTGAAAAATTGTAAATAGCAGCGTTTCAGCTAATTAAGTAAAATGAATTTTTTACCTGTTTCAACTTCCGCAATTTGTACTTTCTTCTTTGCTTCTTTCTTTGCATGTTATAGCAATGAATATGAAAATATATGATCTGTAAATAAATTTTTAAATAAAATAATGACAAAAAGGAACCAAACCTTGGATTGCTCCAATAGCGACAGCTGGGAGTAACATTAATATTATAAAATGAAGAAAACGATCCAATAAAACCAGGTACTTTTTTATAAAACGTTGTGGTATATAATATTTTATTTTTTAAACATAATTATAGAATCTATAATGTGAAATATTTGCATTTATTTACATTTTTTTATTATATTTTCTAATTATGTAGGCATTATTATTATTTTTATATCACACGTGCGTCCAATGTAGCACTTCCCGCACGACTTTTCCATACGAGAAGTAGCAAATTGTATACGATCACATTATCTCACAGTTTGGCGAGTTGTTTCTGACGTACGCTAATAGATGGCGGATCAAAACTGTGAAATAATGACATTATTTCACTGTTTCCCAGTAAAATAATGTGATTGTGTACAATTTGCTTCTCGTACGGAAAAGTACGACAAGTGCTATTGGACGCACTTGTAATATAAAATAACGTGTGATACATATAAGGAATGACAATTGCACACGAACGCCTTCGGCTCGTGCGTTACTCCGTGCTCGTGTGCAATTGCCAACTTTCCTCACTTGTATCACAATATATTATTTTCTAATTATTAATTTTTTAAAATTATCTTTTTATTTGTAGTACCAAAGAAACGAAAAATTAACAACATACTAGAAGATTATTATGAAAAATCTTTAGAAAGGAAAAAGAAGACAATCTTGAAGAAAGACATAAAGAAAGAATGACGCGTTTAAGTAACATAGAAAATTTAATTACAGAAATGCTCAAAAAATAATATAATTATTATTAATAAGACTATTATTTATTATATACCAAATACATATAATACAAAATTACATAAGTTATTGTTAAAAATTTTATTAGTTATATAGTTATTGTTAAAGTGAATATTTTATTTATTAAATCAAAAATTCTATATTAATGTAATGCTGTTTTTAAAGACAAAGAAAAAAAAACTATAAAAAAAAAAAAAAAAATACAGGAACAGCAATTGAACGGGGTCGGATTGGCCTGGGCTAAAAGAGGACCCAAAATAGGGTGGGATCATCTGATTTTTGAATTTAATAAAAAGGTAACGTTAACCTGCCACCGATAATAATATATAGTTATTGTTACATAAATACAAGTTTATTTTATTTCACATGATATATAAAACTATTGTGTGATTATAAGTTGTGATAACTTTCTTTAATAAAACTTTAGAATAAAAAAAAACAAAATTATATGTACACAATTGGAAGCGTCCGAAATGACCACGTTCGAAATGGCCACGGGTAAATTTGACCACGTTCGAAATGGCTACGTTCGAAACGGCCACACGCACACACACATAGGTTTGTAGCTTTTCACACGAAGCGAGGTGGACGGGGTGGGTGCGGGAGGGGGGCCAAAGGCCCCCCCTTGCATCCCCCCGTGTGTGTGTATGTGTGTGTGGCCGTTTCGAACGTGGCCGTTTCGAATGTGGCCATTCCGAACGTGGCCATTACGAACGCGTGGCCATTACGAACGTGGCCATTTCGAACGTGGTCAAATTATATCCACTCGTACAATTTATTGGAAACGAATGTGTAGTATATAGTAATCTTACGTTATCTTATTTTTTATTTTTATATTATATTATAAGCAGTGCAAATAATCATTAATGCTATAGAAATGAGAAATAATATTCCATAATTTTATAAAAATTAATAAAATTTTTTATTAAAAATTTTCATTTTGCAAATAATATATAATCGCATTACGTTTTTCAATGCCTTCTTCTCTTAAAGCTTCAGGTGTTTCGACATATTGATTTTGTATAGGGTGATTTTGTTGCACAATAATAGGGATATCAAAATAATCATTAGGAATTAGACATATGTTATGTAAAATGCAACAAATATATTTTGATATTAAATCAGTTCTTCTCATAGATAATATATCTAAAAGACTCCGAAATCTTCCTTTTAACAAGCCTACCCAGCAAACACAGTTACATCAGTGTTATATAATTGCAATAGAAAATGATATAACAGTTTATATTACATGAAAGTTATTTATACGTTACAGTAATGCTATTATTTCCCACTTATAGATGTAACATGTAATATAGCATGTTTTGGCGTCTCGGTAATGGCGTTAGGGGATCCGTGGGTGCGCATGCGCGCCCTCCACCAATCCAGACGCTGGATGTGGACAACACGAGCCGCCAAGGCAAAAGCCTCTCTAGAAGCAATATTACCAAAGACTGATTTTTCCGATGAACATTCTATTCTAGTTCTCCGTGGAAGATACATGTATATTAGTAGTCAGAGAATATGTTTTGCTACAGACCAAAGGAAAAAAAGCGAGCATTCTTTCTCAATATACCTATCTAATCACGCGCGTTCCAGACAATAAGCTAGCGAACCCCCACACAAAACTGGTGACTCCGACGGGCGTTAAAAAATACGACGATTAGAAAACAACGTGCGCGATGCCGGTGGATCATTCGCCATCGCGCCTAACATGTGCCGATGAGAAAGACGATCCACAGAGAATGCAAGAGAGCGATAAAATATCGGTTAGCGCCAACCGAGAAGAACATTCAACGGAGTATGCAGCATCCTTCAGGGAGATCTAATCCAATGAGTTCAGGAACGTAAAGCTAACGACGTTCTGGCGGAATCGGCCGAAATTGTGGTTCACATACCTAGAAAGCAAGTTCACGGCGTACCGCATGACATGCGCTCGGATGACATTAAATTCAGTGCCGTGGTCCGCCATCTTGATGAGCAAACCATGCTCGCCGTTGCCGACATTTTAGAACAGCCACCAAGCTCAGGTAAATACGAAAAGCTTAATTCACATTAATTGAGAGGTTTTCAGACTCCCTCGAGAAACAGCTGAGGAAATTATTAGACGGAATGGAACTAGAAGACAAGACGCCTTCCGTATTGCTGAGAGAGATGTGGACCTTAGCAGGAGCGAACGTAACAGATAGCATGTTGCGTACATTGTGGTTGCAAAGATTGCCCACAAGAATACAGGAACTCTTATCGGTGCTCGACGACGTCAGCCTTGACAAGCTAGCTGCTTGCGCAGACAAAGTCGCGGAAAGAGGGTCAAGCAACAGTAGCTGTAGTAAGTAAGTCACCATGTGATCCTATTCAAGAAATAAAAAAGCAAGTAGCGGAGCTGACAAAAGCAGTCACAGCAAGGCAGATCGCGAGGCAGATCTAAATCACGCAGTGATCGAATGAGATCAGGAAGCAGGAACAGATCTTCATCGAATAGCCACTCTGGAATTTGCTATCACAGGCGCTTCAAAGAAAAGGCATGGAAATGTCTTCAGCCATGTAAATCGGAACAACCTCTAGCGAAACGGGAAAACTCCAACGACCGTCAGCAATTGGAGCAGTAGCTGACGGCGAACATCAACAATGCAGGCTCCATATCACTGACAAGAGAAGATTAAGATTTTTAATAGACACTGGCGCGGATATATCCCTCGTACCCAGGAGGCGTATAGATAAGGCAGTGAAAAATTCGCCAATGCAATTATTCGCAGCGAATAATGTGCCAATTAAAACATATGGAGAGAGACTATTTGTTCTGGATTTAGGGTTAAGAAGACCATTCGCCGATGTTTTGACACCGATCATAGGAGCTGATTTTCTATACAAATTCAACTTGTCAGTAAATTTACGACGACGGCGCTTACGCGATAATCAAACAGGAATAGAATCGGAAGGACAATTAACCTCAAAGTCCCACATATCGATTCATACTATGAAACCTGATTCGCTCCATTATAAACTGCTTTCAGAGTTTCCAGGTTTAACCAGGCCATCACAGTCACCCGGCTTAAGACCGCATGGCGTTTAGCATCATATTCAAACGAAGGGACTACCGATAGCGCAAGAGTTTCGACGGCTAACCCTAGAGAAGTTACGAGTGGCAAAAGCCGAATTTACATACCTAATTGAGAACCGGAATATGCAGGCCATTAAGTAGTCAATGGGCCTCTCCCTTGCACATGGTGCCAAAGAAAAAACCCTGCGTTTAGAGACCTTGTGGAGATTACAGGAGACTGAATGCGGTAACGGAACCGATCGTTATCCGTTACCGCACATCCACGATTTCACGCATGGATTGCACGGAAAACGCATTTTCTCATCAATCGATCTGGAGAGAGCGTATTATCCAGTATATTCCCGTAACAGATGAGGATATACCTAAGACAGCCGTTACAACTCCTTTCGAATTATTTGAATTCTTGACAATGGCTGCGTTCAGCAGAAAATACTTTGCAACAGTTGTAAAATTCGTGAGCCTGATTGGTGGATGCTTTTAATTTTGGCTGAATCTAAGAGCATACACCAATCAGATTCACGAATTTTACAACTGTTGCAAAGCAGCATTTTCTGCTGAACGCAGCCAATGCCGTTTGGCTTGAAGAACGCAGCGCAAACCTTCCAGAGGTTCATGAACTCCATTTTTCAAGATCTAAACTATGTGTACTGTTACATCGACGACATTTTGGTGGCATCAGAAACCTCAGAACAACATTTGGAACATCTTCGCACAGTCTTCCAGAGGTTACTTGCAGCAGGCGTTACCATCAAGGCATCAAAGTGCAATTTTGGAGTTGAGCAAATCGAGTTCCTCGGATATCTTGTCTTAGGGCAAGGCATACAACCTTTGTCGGATAAGGTAAAAGCCATTCTAGAATTCCCTAAGCCAAAGACAATTATTGAGTTACGCAGATTTCTAGGGATAGTCAACTACTACAGAAGATGCATTAAGAACGCTGCATAACCAAGCTGTGTTGAATGAATACCTGAAGGATAGCAAAAAGAACGATAAAAGACCGATTCAATGGACAACTGAAGCTGACGAAGTTTTTACTAAATGCCTAAATAGCCTAGCGGACGCTACCTTACTAGTTCACCCTTGTGAAGCAGTACCTCTGATTCTTACAACGGACACATCAGATGTTGCGGTCAGAGTAGTTCTAGGACAAAAGGTAAACGGAGAGATGCAAATCATCATTCACATTATCATTCTTTTCAAAAAAACTCAGCAGTGCTCAACGAAATTTATAGCACATACGACCGAGAACTCCTGGCGATATATGAGGCAATAAAATACAATAGAGACTGTGTAGAAGGAAGACAGTTAGTTGTCAGGACGGACCATAAACCATTACCTTCGCTTTTCAGCAAAGATCGAAGAAAGCAACACCGAGGCAAGCCCGACAATTAGACTTCATTAGTCAATTTTTTACAGAAATTATTCACATAAGCGATCAGAAAAACATAGTTGCAGATGCCCTATCACGCATTGCAGCAATCAATTGTCCAGTTATCATCAGCACAGAAGAGTTAGCAGAAAAACAACAAAAGGATGAAGAACTACAAGACATACTTACCGGAAAGACATCCATCAAACTTAGACTTTTCACTCTCACTAGCTCATCACGTCCATTGTATTGTGAAGTTACCGAAGAAGCTATCAAACCCTACATATCAAAGAATCTACGAAGGAAGATTTTCGATGCTGTTCATGGATTAGCACATCCCAGCGGAAGAGCAACTCGCCAGCAAATATGGCAAAAGTTTATTTGGCCAAGCATGAACAAAGATATAGTCTACTGGGCAAGGACTTGCCTACCGTGCCAGCGGGCTAAAATAAGCAGATACACAAGATTAATACCTGAGAAGATTGCTATTCCTGATGAGAGATTCCAGCAAGTGCATTTGGATATCATCGGACCGTTATCTATTTCTGGAGGCCACAGATACTGTTTGACTATGATCGTTACACAAGGTGGCCAGAGGCAACACCTCTCACGGAACTCAGGCAGTTGCTACAGCATTCTATTCGACATGGGTTACAAGATTTGGCGCTCCGAAGACAATAACAACCGACCAAGGTACGCAATTCGAGGCAGAACTTTTTAAAAGATTAATCAACTTACTGGGTTGCAATCGTACGAGGACATCATCGTACCATCCGTCATCTAACGGTATGGTTGAGCGATGGCACAGAACTCTAAAAGCAGCGCTCATGTGTCAACTCCAGCAAGACAGCAACTGGATCAAATGGTTACCAACAGTGCTACTCGGATTACGGACCGCGTATAAAGAAGATATTAAGTGTTCCACGGCAGAGCTTTTGTACGGAATCAGCCTTAGAGTTCCGGGCGAATTCTTTGAGGACGCCGATCATTCACCCATGCCAGAAATATTCCTACGGGATCTACGAGACCGGATGAGAAAAATTAGAGCAAAACCAACAACCCATCACGGTAAAAAAACTTCATTTGTTCACAGAGAATTACAGCAGGCTACCCACGCTTTCTTAAGAGATGAGACGATACCGTGCGGCGGCCGTTACAATTTCCTTATATAGGACCTTACGAGATCTTGGCGCGAGTCAACGACAGACTGTATACATTCCTAGTCAGTGGCAGGTCGTGCAACATATCACCACAGAGAGGCTAAAGCCAGCATATTTGCCATCTGAAGAAGGAGAGGGCGACGCAGCACGAGGCGTGACATCATCCACATTGGCATTGAATTTAGATCAAATGCCTAAGTTGCGAGACAAGCGGGTCACGTTCCTGAAAAAATAGGAGTGAGCACTTTGGCGTCTCGGTAATGACGCTAGGGGATCCGTGGGTGCGCATGCGCACCCTCCACCAATCCAGACGCTGGATGTGGACAACACGAGCCGCCAAGGCAAAAGCCTCTCTAGAGGCAATATTACCAAAGACTGATTTTTTCGACGAACATTCTATTCTAGTTCCCCGTGGAAGATACATGTATATTAGTAGTCAGAGAATATATTTTGCTACAGACCAAAGGAAAAAAAGTGAGCATTTCTCAATATACCTATCTAATCACGCGCGTTCCAAACAAACAAAAAGCTAGCGAACCCCCACAATGTTATATTGTAATTATATATGAGCATCAATTCTTGTTATATAATTGCAAAGTTATTGTATAATATATATGTAATTATAATTAATTATATATATGTTATATATATATAGGGTTTTAATAAAAATACATAGATATAAAGTTTTAAAAACTTTTATTCTGCATATGTTAATATTAATATCTACACATAAATATGTGTACATCATATAATTTCGAAAAAAACAAAATTCTAATGTGTATGTTTGACAGTTTGAGAACATATATTGCACACGCATATACATAGATAAAAATTATTGCAACAGCTTTTTCATTCATTTTACACATAATACTTATTTTATCATAAAAATTAACCAAACTATCATAAAACTTAACTTTAGCATCACAAAAGGAATTCTGTAACTAATAAGCTTTTACGACAAACGATAATTGTTTTTGTGTTATCACATGCAAATATCAATAAAAATAAAATAATTATGATCAATATTATGCAGTCGGACCTCTCATCCTCCGACCCTCTTATGCTACGAAACCTCTCATCCTATAACAAAAAAATCTCTCATGTTACGATCGCAGAAGAGAAATCGTATTCCCACTCTCAAATTTTTGTCATAGGATCAGAGGTTTAGGGGGAAGATTCTGAACTGGAAATGTCATAGGATGAGAGGTCTGATTGTATCATATACGTGATCCAGCATGAAAACACAATTATCGTGTGTCGTAGGTTTTTATATAATAAAAAAACAAAATTACTTACATAACTTATGCGTAATGTATTATGAAAAAACGGTTTTAATATTATTATTTTTGACTCCATATAAAATATTATACACATCAAAATTTTTAGTTATAGATTTAGACTAAACATCTAGATTTCTAATTCTAGATGTATAGTCTAGATGTATAGCCTAAAATTTAAAAAATATATGTTCTGAATAATTTATTACTAATTTATTATTAATAATAATAATTTATTATTTAGTTAGAAATACAGTTAAAAATATTAATATTTAAATTGCTTTTTCTCTCATATATCATAACTAAATGTGACAAAAAAAAGTTTGCACTAAATTTAACATTATTGTACATTGCCGGTCATATATTCGTTCCATCTTCCTAGCGGATTTCTATAGGATATGTTACACATCCTATAGAAATCCGCTAGGAAGATGGAACGAATATATGACCGGCAGTGTACATAAATATAATATTAAAACCGCTTTTTAATATATTCACATATATCATAAAATAAAAATATATGACATAATATAAAATGACAAAAATAAAAAATTTGTTCTGAATAACATTACACACAAATATATATATATATATATATATATATATATATATTTATATATATATATACATATATATATATATATATATATATACATATATATATTATATATATATACATATATATATATATATATTATATATATATATATATATACAAACATTCCTAAAATAAGATTTTTTTTAGAAATTTTCAATTATATATATATATATATATATATATATATATAATTGAAAATTTCAAAAAAAATCTTATTTTAGGAATGTTTGTTAATAATCTTTTTTTTTGTAATCAAATTTTTAAAATAAAAACATGTTTAAATATTTTTGAAGTTACTTTCAATATCTTGGATATTTTTAGTTTCTCTATTAAACCTTTGTTTACCAAAACGGAACCATTCTGATGCGAAGTCATCTAATTCTCTTTCCGTTATTGAGTGGTACTCTAAAATTATTTTTGTAAAAATATATGATTTTATGTACATATAATAATAAGTGCGTGTAATAATATAAATACAAATTCTACCTTTCATAATACCGATAAGATTCAATTTTACCACGCCGAAATTTTGTCGGCGTCCTTTCCATGAACATTAAATGGATAATTCATTTGAAAATATACGTGATAATACATTCCGTATTGTCTCTTTTGGTGAATGATCACCAATTTTTAAAATAAATGTTTTCTGAAATTGATAAATGCTAATAAGATTGAAATATTATAGAATAATATATGTATGTTAAATTTTTGAGCTTACATATTCTTTTGCAAAGGCTTCTTGTCGTTGTAAAACTTCTACTGTTTTAATTTCTTCAATAGATTTTAATGGCAACAAATTTTTTATACGCTCCGTTGAAACGTTAAATTGCATGTTTGGTGCAAGTTTATTAATATGTTGCATCATGTCTTTTATTTGCAATTCAAATGATGCACACATTCTTATTAATGTGTTTGTATTTGCTGTAAATTATGTATATTTTAATTTAATTTATATATTTTAACTTTTTATATTTCTCTCTATATCTAATTACATTTCTTTTCAACTTTTACATAAATATACTTTTAATATCTCGAACAGATTTCATCAATGTTTCATTATTATTATTATTGTTATTAAAAGATTTATTATGTACAGACTGATTTGCTGATATATTGGGTTGATACTGAGCTGTATTATCATCTTCATCAATGTTAGCTCCATCATTAATAAGTGCTAAAAAATTAAATTTATTTTACATATATTTTTATTATATATGTCTTTATTTATTATATATGTATGTAATACTCACTACTTTGAAAATCAATTGTTTCATTCATATCTATACGGCAATTTTCCTCATTTTTTGAATCATTTATAAAAGATGGCCACTTTGATTGACTTGTAATGGTACTTATTTTAATTGTATTCTCGTTAGAATCTTTAATAGCAATAGGATCCATATGTAAATATTTTTTAGATGTTTTTGTTTTTTTTTATATTATCAGAGTTAATTATCGTATTCTTTTCATTGTCGTAATTTTCTTCATCTGACGATGATAACTCAGAATTTATATCAACAGTATTAATGTAGCGGCTTGTAGGAAATCTCTTTCGATAGCCTTTCCCTAAATTTAAATCTTCTTCGGAAGTGTAATTTTTATCTTCTGCGAGTTTACGTGCTTTTTCAAATGTTTCTAAAAAGATAAAAAATACGAATTATATGTATATTATATTAAAAGAAACATTTTTTATATGTAAATATTTTTACCAGTAAATTTTTCTACGTTTACTGAAAGTAGCATCCAAGTTATTATATCAGGTATTATATCAGGTTCAGCACGCTTCATTATAAGTGATTTTGTATTTGATGGTAGCCACCAACACATATATTTATCTTCATCTTTATGCAACCAATTTGTTGGAATCTCAGATGCAATATTATCATTAATAAAAAAAACAACTGCATAAGTCATGATCTAAAACAAACGTATAAATTTTGATAATTAAAGTAAGAATTGATATTATACATTTATTAATAAATTTAAAATATTTTCTTTTTTTGTAATTATATTTGTAATTATATTAAATATAATTAATTATTTTAATTATTAATATTAATTATTTATATTAATTATTTATATTAATTATTTTAATTATTTATATTAATTATTAATATTAATTATTTTTACAAAAAATAATTTTAGGGCAACATATACATTAACGAAAAGAGAATTAGATAACTTTGTATCAGAACAATTACATTTTGGAAAACAAAGATTTAACAGAGATATGTAAGTAAATGAATGTAAATAAAAATATTTGCATGTTATTTACAATTATTTGCAGTATTATTATATTTACATATTATTTATATAATTCACTTAGTTGTTATTCATTTAGTTGTAATGAATTAATGGTACAAAAACAGGTTTTTCACATTCTAAATACGCTACTTTTAAGCATTTCTTTTTTATTTCAGAAATTGGAACAGTAATATTTTTAAAATATTTATCTACTACAGATATTTGCAAATTTAATGAATTACAAGGTTGTGAAAATAATGGTTCAATTTTGGAAAATTGATGACCAACAACATGCAATATTTTGTTTGAAAAAATTTCTTTTATAATTAAAAACGAATTATCTTTTAGTAAACAATAATTGTTTGGATTTTTTGTGGTAATAGTAAACTCTTTAAATTCCACTAGTTTGATTTTTTTTGACTTTGAATAATAAACACGCGGATATGATTTTTCAGATTTTTTTCTAACAGGAAGTTTATTCTCTTCACTTATTCTATTAAATAATTGTTCCAGAGGTTTTCCTGAACCTTTAATTTTTTTCCTTATATTTCCTAAGTAGTTTTCAAATTGAAACCAGTTAAATTTATCTAAGGAACCAAAAATTTTAACATCATTTGCTAAATGTAATAAGTTGTGAACATTATAAGACATGTTGTTCGGGAGCGTAATGCTGCGGTGCGACGTGGATTAGGAAGGTTTCGCCGTAGAATAGTGCACCTCGTTTTCACAACGGAACTTTATTATTAAATAACTTAAACAGAAAAGTGTTTGTGCGGTTAATCAATGTCCGAGAAATAGCGTTTGTCGTAAGCCGAGCGGTCAGAGGAAAGCGAAAATCCGAGTGAGAAAGCGGTCGTGTAACAGAAAGCGGTTTAACTTAGCGATTTAATAAGCGGCGTAAAGTGCGAGACTCGAGAGTGCAAGACTTCGTGCGGTCCTCGCGCAGTGCTCATTATATATCGGGCGCAATTTTGGGCCCGTGGCGATGTGGGCCAATTAATTTCAAATGTTAGCGGTGACCTCAGGGCGCCACGCATTGGCCGTCGATGAGGTCTGATGTCTATTTTGTAGCGGTTGACATGCGCGTCTTTTTTGATCAGCTGATTGGCAATCAGCTGATCGTGACGTATGGGCACATGCTCATATGTTTCGCTAACGTTGCTGGCGGTTGGCATTGTTTTGCCAAATGTTTATAACAAGCGACGCAAAAAATGTAAGATAACTCCAACGTTCGAGTTTTTTCTGATGTATCGAAGGCTCGAGAAAGTTTTTGATGCCCGTTAAATTCAAATTCTTAACTCTATTATATTACAAAATGCGGGTTTCAGCTATACGAATTAAATCGAAAAATTAATTATGAATTTCGAACACATGTATTTTCGACCATACAGATTTTTAAAATTGTCTACAAAATAAACTAACAAATTATGTGCATAATTATTCATTTTTATACATAATTCAGGATCACACAAAATCCTTATAGCAATACTAAGCGTAAGGAAATGAGTATAATATTCATTGCTGACTTTAAAATAACAAGTCCTATATATAACAAAAATAGACGAAATTCAGTTGCTTTCCATTTGTCTACTTCTTTTAAACTTCGTGGTAATCGTGCAAATTCTAATGGAATTGAAGATCTTACTGCTAATAATGCATTATTTATACAATCTTGCTGTTCTATATATAAATATTTTTTGAACCTCTTACCCAGAATAGAAGAAGTCTTTTCATTACCCCCAAACAAATAAGATGCATATAGTCTAATGCAATTTGATTGACCATCAATTTCTAATTTTTCTAAGACAGATACACCTGTATGATGATCTTCTTGGTCTTTTCTACGAAATGATTCATTAGTCCTCAATGTAAATTCTATTTCCGGAAAAATAACAGACTTAATATAATATCCTTTTTGAGTGCATTTGCTGCAACTAAAAAAACCAGAATAGCTTTTTGTATATGTTATGAAAGCTCTTGCAGGAGCATCACAAACAATACCTGCAATCGATACTTTATATATCTTATTATTATATAAAAATTCATTTCTGTCGTCTCATTTATAAAATAATTTAAATAATTATTCGCATCTTTTGGCTTCGAAAGACCATGATATACACGACGGGAAAATTCCATTCGAATATTTGTATATATTGATACTAGAATAGACCAAAACTGGCCACCAGAACTTTTTGTTAATAACATGCCATCACAATTAATTAATAATTTAATAGAATCTGAAGAGATTTCTTTACAGTATCTTTCCATTAAACGTTGCAAACCATTTAAAAGTCCGAAATGAACATAGAAACCATTATCCATTTTTTTAATCTGTTGCGTAACTTTTCTCTCTGTCTGCATTAACATTCGAATGTCCTTAGGTAACGAATTATGACCAAAATCGCTAAGTATTTTTAATAATGCATTACCAGTTTTGTGAAATATTTGTTCTTCAATCATCCACGATTGTGATTTATTACTTAAATTATGTACAGTACTATTTTCAATATAACTAAAATGACTTTCATTTTCTGGAAAATTTGAATTTGAAGAAACAGATTGCTGTTCAACGTCAAGCAATGAATTTTCTCCACAATTCTCTTTTATATTTGGTGGAGAGTTCTGCGAAATGTAATCCGAAAATACAGAAGTAGGTTCTTCATTATTTAAATTCTCTTTTGTACATATAAATGAAGTAGATTGATGTGTGTTATCATATTTAATATAATTTTTTTAAAAATTTATTCTTGAATAAATAAGTTGATTTTTTCTTCGTTTTGATAAGGAACATAAGTCTTTCGGCATTTTTCTTTTAAATATGTAATTCTAAAATTACAAAATTTAATATTTATATATTTGTATTGAAATAAAATGTAATTTAATAAAAATAACGTTACTTTTTTATATATACAATTTTTGCCATACAATTTTAGAATTAACCAAAGAATTGATGATAAAATTGAGATTAAAATTTTTAGTTTTTCTCATTTATTATATTTATTGTATATGTGTATTGTATATGTGTGTGTATATGTTTGTTGGTGTGTGTAATTTTTTTATACTTAATTATATACTATTTAGTTATATTTAGTTATAATAGTTATATTTAGTTATAATAGTTTTATACTTACATAAACAAAATATCTATACTATCGATGAATAATACTGTGGAATTGCATAAGTGTTACTGTATAAATATTAATTAAGTAAGTCCAATAATATCAGAATTCTTTAAATAAATAAGTCCAATAGCAGAATGTAGATGCAGCGTTGCAGCAGCAGTAATAATATAGTGTAGAGCTGTATAAATATAAATTTTATATAAATACTTGAACATAATAGTACTAAAATTTAGATTTTATGTACACACACATAAATTTAAATATGCATGTGCATACATATATGTATATACATATATATGTATATGTGATTGTGTACTTATAAAAATCATATTTATCAATTATTATTATACTTACTATTATTATAAAGGAGTTTAGAGTGTTTAGATTGTTGAATATTAACTAACTATTGAATATTAACTGGAATCGCATGCGTTATAAAATGTATAAAAGATTATTTTAAAATTAGGATATATTAGACTACAACATTAATATGTAATTAGCACTGTAAATAAATTAGCACATAAATAAAATTCATATAAGAACACAAATTTTTGTGTATATTATATATATATATATATATATATATATACACAAACTTTCATGTATATACAGGGTGATGCAAAATAACCCCTGTGTCCCTGAAATGACATATTAGTGAGATAATTCTAAGACGATTTTTCCTTTTGCAAAATTTCGTCCGAAGCTTAGTTTTCGAATTATTAAAGAAAGTAGTTGACGCATGACGGGTCGGGTACAAGAGGCAGGCAGGGGCGGCGCGATTCACCGTCAGCCGCGGGCGCTTACGCGGGGCGCCTGCTGCGATCAGCTGATCGCTGCACATGCACAGACACACATGCGAACACATACATTCTCTGTCTGTCTGTCTGTCTGTCTCTCTTTCTCTCTCTCTCTCTCTCTCTTCATTCGCTCACTCACCTGTAATTTTTTTTTTTTCAAGAGAGGGGAAAATGCATTTTATGCATACTCACCGGTCGATCCAGTGAGTTATGTGGGACTCGAGTACCAAGTCGAATTACCAACTCGGTACTCCCTACCCACTAAAAACCCCTCTCTTTTTATGAATTTTCTTTGACATACTGTCCCTCTGTGTTTCCCGAGATCTGTTTTCACATAACGTCAAAAAATAGTTATTATTACCTTGTTCGATGACTTTTGATGTATTGCTGTAATTGCTTGAAGGAGAAATGAATTTTCCGATAGATCGCACGTTCTCAAATTAACGTAGATATCACGTTGCACAAGGCAGAAATCCACACTAAATTATTAACTGAAAGTTTTTCTTCTTTCATGAACTGCATTCTTTTATAAACTTTAACGTAATCACATTTATTTACTCACTCGATGAGACGAGAAATTTACTGATGACTCTATCACTAATCACTGTCGAATAATAACTGTTGGCGATTAAAATCACTCGATGAAAGAAACGCGCGCGGACATGTTACTTACGACGCGACGACGCGACGACAATGCGACGGCAAGCAGTTTTTTGTCATGATAGGTTGCGGTAGGTTAAGGTACTACTGGCTATCGAACGCGATCATGTGTTCGATTGAAGAATGCGTGGTAGACATAATAAACATTTAACATATTAATATTATTATTATTATTAATGTGTCTGATATCCATACATCGTATGATATCTATTTAAAAATTAATTAGATTAAATAAGTGTTTATAAAATATTTATTTAAAAAAACTGCTTGCCGTCGCATTGTCGTCGCGTCGTCGCGTCGCAAGTAACATATCCGCGCGCGTTTCTTTCATCGAGTGATTTTAATCGCCAACAGTTATTATTCGATAGTGATTAGTGATAGAGTCATCAGTAAATTTCTCGTCTCATCGAGTGAGTAAATAAATGTGATTACGTTAAAGTTTATAAAAGAATGCAGTTCATGAAAGAAGAAAAACTTTCAGTTAATAATTTAGTGTGGATTTCTGCCTTGTGCAATGTGATATCTACGATACATCAAAGAGTTCAACGTCAGATACCATCAATCTTCCACTTTCATCTGAAGCACGAGGAAGTGATTGTGAAGCAAAAGATGGTAAGTGCTTGAAGTGTATTTAATGTGTCTTTTAATGTCCTATAATTTAGTGTCTAAGTATTAAAGAATGCATCTTTCTGAAATATTATCATTATTATTTATTTATTTCAGAAAATGAAAATGAAAAATCTTTGTTTATGTGCCTTCGCAATTAGTATTTTTACTTCTTGATATATATGAGAAACGAAAGGAAGAATTCACATCAGGCATGAAACGCCTGACACAAAATATGGGACTCAATTGCAGCAGATATGCAAGAAGTGAATCCAAAGTATACTATGACTGGTCAACAATGTCAATCTAAACTAAATGGCTTGAAGAAGACCTATAAAAAAATTGTGAATCATAATTCTGTGTCAGGCAACAATCGAAAGACATGGACTTATTTTGAAGTTATTATATATATATTAGATATAACAGCGGGAATATTATTTTTTAATAAATGATATCAAAGAGACAATACTAATGATAAGTTACTTTTTACTCTAGAGAATGCACGAAATATTTTAGAATTCCGGTTGGGCTAATCCTAAAGCAATCGTGTCAGAAGCTGGATCACCATCCATTTTGCAAGTGTCTCTTTCATCTAAAAATGAAAATATAAAAGAAAATAAAAAAAGGAAAGTAGGAATAGCGGTTGATGATATTCTCGAAAAAATGAAAAATAGATTAGAAGGGAAGAGGAAAGGAAAGAAAATTCAATCAGATTTGAGGCACTCATGCAGCAAAAACAGAAGCAACATGAAGGAAAGATGACTATGATACAACAATTATTTAATGCCATTTCGAAGAATAAAAATTAATATATGGAAAAATTGATTCAGTTTAATTTTATTCAGTTTAATTTTATTTAATGTATGTAGAGCTCTTATGTTTAGCAATATTTGCACTGATTATGCAATTTTGCAAAAACATGCACAGCAAAGATATTTAATAATTAGTTTATTATTAAAGTTTCTAAAATAAATGATATTATTTAGTCATTGCGTAAAAAATAGAGAAGTTAGTCGTTATTATTTTTGTTATTAAAATATAATAAAGATTTATGTTTTCCTTTTTTTTATATATAACTATTAAATATCAAAAAATTTATCAGCATTAAATATTTGTTTTATTAATAGTTAAACTTAAATATTCTAAACTACTGCAATTTTAGAAATTATTTATTATTTTATTAATGTGTTATTAGCATATGTATTACTGACATTAGTCTCTTAGATATTAATTAATATGTACTCTGATGTACCATATCTTTTGAATAAAGAAAATGATATTTTTATATTTATGAATATTTATTAATTGTATTTGATATGAATCTACTATAAATATTACTTTTGTTATTTAGAAATTTAATATTTTTTAAATTTGTGAGTAGTTTACTAAAGAAGGATATTAAAAAAATCGAAATTTTGGGCTATCTGCGGAACTTTTCTTTACCGTATAAAATCTTTATTTGGAACCCCCATAAACTGAAAATAACGTTTTGTTTCCCGGAAATCAAGAGAACTTAGTTATACATACATATATTTTAGAGAAAAAATTGAACGCGGGTCTCCTCCGGAACGTCGATATCTCTAATTATGCAGTCCAAAAAGATTTTAATGGCAATAAACGTCGGTGTTTTTAGTAAATTTTAAGTGGCTAAAATCAAATCTGATCACTCTCAGCCCGGACCCGGAGACAACGAGCGAGGACGTGATGATCACTGTCTCCATTTTTTCTTTTTTATATTTTTTGATTTCTTTGCTTTTAATTTATTTTTATACATTTTTATTAATTTTTTATATTTTTTCGTTTTATTTTTAATTTAGTTTTATATTTTTTCCATTTTTTATGTTAATATTTTTGACTGCTTCTTCATTTGATATTTCGACCACAAAATAACACGCAAAAATAACAAAAAATAAAAGGCTTTATTCATTTAAAGTCATCTTCGTCCGATGATAAATCATTTTGATCAAAATATCCAATGACATGTTGACCAGGTATTAAAATTGTGCTTTGATGACTGGCATATCCAAAGTACCATTGTAGTACACAATACCATTGTTACATGAGAGCAGCGACAACGCGTTTTCCTATTTTGCATCCGCATGTATGGCCAATAACGGCCTCGAGTCCTTGCTTCGTTTTATCAATTAAAAGATAAACAAAATATTTAGTGGAGTTTGAATGTCTTGATCGTAGTCGTGTTTTAATCAGCAAGCTTTTCTCGTGCTAATAGAATTGAGTAAGCAGGTAATCTATTGTTGTTTCTTTTGCGACTTCGAATTCAAAGTCTCCTATTTCATTAATATGGTCTGCATAATAACTGTGAGCTACCTTTATTTGATAAGTGCCGCATGTATATAGTTGAAGCTGAGAAATGTTGAGAATGGGTAAAAAGTCTATTTGAGAAGTCTCAATGCGTCTGAAATTCGACGTTCGGGCATTTAGATTTTCTTTTTCAATTAACTGAGATAAATGATTATTCGCATTTAAAAACTGAATCATTCTTTCTACGATAAGATTATCGTGATCTGAAACTACTAGTGATTTAAAAGTTAGATTTAGTAATGCGCAAGCAATTTTAAAATCGTCAAACAAAGTAGGTATTATTGAATTTTGAATTATGGAGCCAAAATATTCGAATTTTTCTTTTATTCTGCCATCAATAACTTTTACTATAAATCTATTTTTTGTAACAAGGCGAGACCGATTTGCTCGGTCAGTTGTAAGTGCAGCAGATGACTTGTCAGCAAATTCAGGCATTTTGGCTACAAATCCTTTTTCAATTATTTTATTGATTGAATCTCTGAAACCACGATCGACAAGAAAGATGTCACCTGGCTCAAAAGAGTCCCACATGTTTTTAGTTAAAAGTTCATTTAAGATGCTAGCATCATTTTTACTCTCAGGATAAGACCCAAAAACTCCAGTGATATATCCGTCTGTCAAAACAGTCATCATAGGCTTAATTAGATTGCGGTGTTTATGACCTGAATATGTGTCACGTTGGAATGAAAAGTTAGAACTCTTTTGAATAAAAATGTATGTTCCATCCCATACGAGTATGATACGGTTTCCTGAGGGTCCAGATTTGTTTAGCAATAGGGCTCTGATGGGTTATGAAATCGTTTCGATCTAACGAAAATGAAATGTACTTAGAACAAAATGACTTAACAAGAGCTTGTCGAATTTGTTCACAATTAAAGCTTGCCGTTTGTGTGTAATCTTCCATCTTACTGCTAATTCTTCAAACGTATACCCACGTCGAAGACGTGATAAATAAACTCCAAGGAAAAATTCTGCATAGCGGACATGTAGTAACGTTTCATTCTTTAACAAATCCAACAACTCATGGAAGTGTTTATAGTCTAATCCAGTTTCAAAGATGAGCATATCATTACTCATATTGAGAAAGAGAGTAAGCGAATCTGTGTTCCTTTCATTTAGAACTAAGTTTTTCATTGTCTCAAACGATGCAACGATTTCTTCGGCATTTAAAGAGGGACCATTATATGTATCAGACAAATTTTCTGATAGCGCGGACAATTCATTTTCATTGTGAGAATTGCAAACACGAGCTCCATATACAACAAATAACGTTCTTGATTTTATGTAGATTTCAATACATTCTGCTCTTGATAGACGTCTCATAGCTCTGTCTGTGCGCTGACAGAGAATGCATTTAGAACGAGATTGATTAATTCTTAAGAGAGGCAAAGTTATTCTTACATCATTATTTGTTTCATTTGTGTTTGTATTTCCTTGTGTATTAGGAGTTTCGCTGGAGGTTTCGTGCTATCGGTTATTCTTTCGATAACATTGCAGGCAAAGAATTGAATTATTTACCTCACGATACTCAGAACGACTCCTTTTTTCAAGAAACCGTGTGCATTGAAAACAACGTTTTATCATGATGAAGTTCAAAATATTGATACCTCAAATGTAGTTAGATACAATCTCGTTAAAAGTGCTATACTCAGATTGATAACTGTTAGCAATGTTTGAATCAAGTGCGGTTCAAGACGCACGATATTGTATGAGTGTATAGAGTGCATTTACAATATAAAAATGTAAAAGTGTGATTGAACGTTGTGTGATTGGTTAATACAATAACTAAGTTCCCTTGACTTCCGGGAAACAAAAACGTTATTTTCAGTTTATGGGGGTTCCAAATTAAAGATTTTATACGGTAAAGAAAGATTCCGCAGGTAGCCCAACATTTTGACTTTTTTAACATCCTCCTTTACATTTTTTACTTACCTTAGGAGTAGTTTACTAAATTTACATTTTTGCCTTACTTTAGGTATCATATTCTTTAAATTTTGTACTCTGTAATAATTGAATTATTAATGTAAAGTTAATGAGATAAAATAATGAAGTACTTTGAAAAATAGGTTTATTAAATATGAAACAAATAATGAAGTGTCTTTGGTAATCATTTTAAAATTTCATTATGATAAATTGTTGAATTTTCGAAAATTTTCGAAAATTAACGAATAAATTAATATATTACATACTAAATCTTATAACTAAATTATTCATAATCCTATTTCTCTTGATTTTTCCACATTCCATTCTCCCTTGTTGGATTCTCATAAGATAAATGTTGCTGTTCAGCTTCATCAAAATCAATGATATCTCCTTTCAAAATACATATATTATGTAATACACATGTTCCAACTAGATATTCATGAATTTTCTCTAAAGTAATCATAGGAAGACAATCAAATATACTACGCCATCAAGTTTTTCACACTCCAAAAGCTCTTTCAATTGAAATTCGAACTGAAGAGAGATAGAAATTAACATTTTTCTGTTTATCTGTCAAGTGTTCATTATCCTTAAAGGTATCATAATTTGAAGATGAATTCCATAAGCAGCATCCCCAACTAAGTGAGAATCATTAAGAAAGTATATTTGAGGATTATCAACAAAATTTTTCACTGGTGAAAGCCTAAAGACTCTTGCGTCATGTAATCCAGGATATTCAGCCAGAACACTGGTGAAGAGTAATTTTTGAGTATATACAGCCTAAAAAATATATAAATAGTTAAACATATAAATTAAAGAAATAAAATCATATTTATTATAAATTTTATGAACATTGAAATGATACCCTTTTCAATTGATATATGCTTGATCATCCTTAGGAGCTCTTATTTTTATATGAGTTCTATCGATAGCTCCTATTACATTGAGAAATGCACTTGATCTTTCAAATTTTTCCATAACTTGCGAAGCCTTTGCCCGAGGCCACTAAATAAAAGAAGGAGTTAATGTGTGCAAGGCGTGTGACACTCGTCCCATAGTCCTAATTGCAGTTGCTTTTCCAATATCAAACTTGACACATGTAGATCTTTTAGATGATATTGGAGTTAGAAATGGAAAGTTTTTCATTGTGATTTCACAATTTGTGCACTTTTAAAACTGATTAAAATAATTAACAATTAACCGATAAGAATCTGACATGATCATCATCCAAAGAGCCATTAATAATTATCTTCGAAGTGACAAAGTATTTCTACCATGAGATGAAATACGTTTGTTCGAGAAAATAAGCGTTTAGAGAGTTAGGTTTTATAAATTTATAAATTAGAGTATTATCTTGCTTCTCGAATACCCTAACGTGAGACGGCATGTTCGAGGCCTTATCTTAATTCTGTTTTTATGACAGCTTCACATCTCCCGATTCTGACAAACACCTCAGTATCGATCACCGATTGGTTCTCGGAATCGAACGATCGAGATTCTGTTTGTTATAATTCTCGCATCGACCGTGAGAGTTGTCCGTGGATCAAAAGGAAAAGCTTTTGTTCAACACTGTACTGCGAATCTTCACCGGGAAATCATCCAGGTCTGCGGTTAATCCAACGATAATCAAAACGATAAATCGCGTATCCGATTACATCTTGCTAGCGCGCGCGACTAATTCAGACGGTCGTGGAGTTGAAGTTGATCTGAATAAACTTTTATATAAATTAAAACTCCTCCAATTTTCACGTCCTGTCTCTCCGATCGGCGAAACAAATAAAACTTAGTTAACTTAGTGGACGTGTAAAACGAAGGCGCGACTACATTAAATGGTCCTTCGAGCCGGATCTTTGAAGAGACAGATAGTGATTCGGTAATCAGTTCGCGGAGTGCAAGTGAGAACATTGACACGCGAGTGTAGCAGCGCTTATAAAAATTGTCGCGTGAGACGGAGACGGTGCGCGATATCCAAACAGCTATCCGCATCCCGCTGCCGTAAATAATAACGCTAGTCCGTTGAAAGGATTCCCGCGTAAATACAATTCACGCAGTCAACTTTGCATCACTTTGCATAATTAAAGTTGTGCTCTTACGCACAACGTATCATTATTACTTGCGCCCTGCGTAATCCGCAGTGCCGCGCAAATCTCAGCCACGCTTCTCAGCGCTTTGCACGGCTTAAGTGCAATCTTTGTGCTCTTTGGCTCTTCGCACCTCAGAGTACGTCTTGCGTAATTCGCATTCACATATATTTGCCGCGCTCTTGCGCGCTATACCTTAAGTACAAATTGTAGTGCGTCTACACACATCCGCGTTCGACGGACGGTCGTCTCGCATCAGCCTGCCTCTTCACGACCTACGAGTGGTAGATTCCTGAAAGGCCTATCGTCATGACAGATAAACTGCAGGGCCTCCTCATCGAGCAATCTATTACAATAAGCTCGATGAAACGAGTACTCCCCAACTTTAAGAAACTGGGCAAGGTCAACGTCACGCAATATAAAGCGAAGAGTCGACTAGACACCTTGGAGACATTATGGGAAAGATGTCAACGTCTCAACGTCCAGCTTCAGCAGATAGCAACGGCCGACGAACAGCGTACCGTCAAATACTTCACCGAGGAAGAATTCTTCGCGGCCGAAGACGTTTACCACGAAGCAGCGGACTATCTCGTAGACGTGATAGGTAAACTCTCCCGGTGTGAACCGAATGCTGCATCATCGGTAAGCGACGTCTCTTCTCGTGAGTTGTCTGGTGCAGTTACGTTGCAATTACCACGAATCTCATTGCCGAAATTTTCCGGTAATTTCGCGGAATGGGAAAATTTTCGCGGAATATTCGAATCGCTCGTCGCCTCGAAAGAATCGCTGTCGAATACGCAGAAATTACATTATTTAAAAGCCAGTGTCACAGGCGAAGCTGCGGTATTGATTAATCACGTTAAGATCGCAGACACAAATTACGATGCAGCGTGGAAACTACTTATCGAAGAATACGATAACCAGAGCGCGATTATTCATGCCCATATTAATGCCTTCGCTGATTTGTCTATTATGAAAACGGAATCCGCTGTTGAACTCAAAGGCTTACGCGATACCGTTGCCGCGTCATTAGCCGCGTTAACAAATTTAGACAGACCTGTTGAAAAATGGGATGACTTATTAGTCTATATTATTTCGCAAAAATTTAGTCCACGCACCCGTAATGAGTGGAATCTGCAACGTGGTAAATCAAGCGCATATCCGACGTTTGAAGAGATTCGCGATTTTATGACGCTGCGAATTCGAGGTCTTACCGATCATTCGAAGAAAAATACCGATACTTCGCCTCATAAAAGTAAAGGTTCTAATCGGGCCTCGGTGAATAATGTAACCACCGAAAAGTGTTTGAATTGTTCCGGCAATCATAATTTGATGTTATGCGACGAGTTTAAGCGTAAATCCGTCAAACAGAGAACTCAGTTTCTCAAATTGCATAAATGTTGCTTTAACTGTCTAAAGGTCGGCCATTTTCCGACCTCTTGCAAGAGTAAAAAACGTTGTAATTTGTGTCGACGAGCTCATCATACGCTATTGCATCGTGCCTCTAATCCACCGGTACAAAATATTAATGAAAATTCTGTTTCGGAAAACGAAGTGCTTAACGCTCAACCGAGCGGCTCAACTGCCTCTGAAACCAAGAGCGAAACCGGCGTCGCTTCCGTTCAAACGATTCATTCGTCACTTAAAAATCCGAACGTTTTATTAGCTACTGCATGGGTAATACTTCGTACTATCGAAGGACGCAATTTTAAAGTACGTGCGTTGTTAGATCAAGGCTCGGCTGTTAGTTTTATCACGGAATCGTTGTGTCAAACAATGCGCACGAAATGTTATCGTACGTGCCTCCACGTACAGTGTTTCGGTGAACGATACAGTGGCGTAGCGAAGTCTCAGGTGCACCTTACTCTCGAATCTTGTAACGGTCGAGGTTCCTCAACCTTTTCTTTGATGGCTTTCGTGTATCAAAAAATTACCTCATACGCGGGCTCAAGAGCCAAAGCTGTAGATTCTTGGCCGCATTTACGGAGGTTATCTCTCGCGGATCCCGATCCGTTTAGCAATCACCCGATCCATCTGCTCATCGGATCAGATTTATACGGATCTTTGTTAAAATAAAAGGTAAAACATGGGCCGACCGGAACTCCAACAGCCCAACTTATTGCGTTAGGATGGATATTATCAGGTCTTACCGAAGCCTCTAATTTCAATCGATGGTTCCGCGACTTCCTTAAATTGTGGAACGATTCCTTCGCTCGAGTTTCTCCTTCAAAAATTTTGGGAGATCGGGGAAATTTCTGTCCAACCTCAGCTGTCAGAAGAAGATGAAAAATGTGAACAACATTTTATTGAAACACATCAGCGTGCCGCCGACGGCCGCTATATAGTACGGTTACCGTTTAAAACCAACCTTTCGCTCGACATAGGATCCTCGCGCGAAACAGCTTCGCTTCTTTATTCGAAATTAGAACAGCGTCTACGAAAAAATCCGGAGCTCGCGAAATCTTATCATTCTTTCTTAAATGAATATCTATCTATGGGTCATATGGAACCTATCTCCGACAACATTCTGATGCTTTGCCAAGCGGTATATATACCGCATCATCCGGTACTACGCGAGTCTAGCAGCACGACGAAACTTCGCGTAGTATTTAACGCGTCGTGCAAAAAAAACCCTTCTCTCTTAAAAGGGCTTCGACTAAGATACACGTACTTTCGTCGCTCGCGAAGTTATCAAATTCTTTATTCCGTTGTTCGCGGAGTTATCGATCAGATGTTCGCTGATTTATATTGCCTTTCCGCGGATTACAAAGATTTTTATAATTTTAAATTGTAAATAGTTATAATATTTCGATTAAAGTGTTAATTTAAAAAAGAGAGGGTTCTAAACACGACGAAACTAAGTACTGCTTCCTTTTCATACATTCTCGCCTCCTTCACTCCCGCTTTCTCCTAGCTCCTCCACAACGAGCTATCTCGCACATTGAGTGGTTCTTCGAGCCGAATATTTCGAGTTATTGAAACCGGTGCAATGCTGTGGAGAGTATCGGCAGTGAACTTGAGGTTTAGTGGTGTACTTCCTCGGTGCTTCGGAGTGTGATCACCTAGAAAGAAGTTAGAAATGAACCGCGAAGTGGAAGTGCTGGCCAACGCTCAAGTCGAGCTATACCGAAAAATCTCTCGCACGATGGAGAATCTACAGAAGCTGGGTGCTAACAAGATCACCCTGGGAGTAGAATCTCGCCTGCAGAGCTTGGAGAACGAACTGGGCCAAATTCGATGGTCAAGACGATAAGCTGTTCGCCCGGGATGTGCTTGTTGGACATGATTATTATAAGCTTGATGTACCGTCTCTGACCGAAGAAGCTTACCTTAATACGAAGGCGGCGCTCTTAGATTGGAAGCTCTCTTCCAAAATCAAGGAGACCGAATCTTCATCGGTGACGGTTAGAGATGCAGAGTTCCGCTCCCAGGACGACTCTATCTCGTATCCAGCTGTCGACCTTCTCCGGAAAATATGAGGATTGGCCCGCATTTCATAATCTCTTCCAATCGCTCATAGGTAAGGATGATTCGACAACCAAAATGGAGAAGCTTCATTATCTGAAGACATGTCTGAAAGGGGAAACAGAATCGCAGTCTTAGTACACAGTCTAGCCACGACAGAGGAGAATTTCGAACATGCCTGGCAGAGCCTCGTCGATTACTGCGAGAGCAAGCGCCTCCTCGTGCGAAGCTACATTGCTCAGTTCACCTCTCTTCAAAAGCTAAAAGGTGAGTCGGTGACCGATTTACGCAAGCTTTACCATGGCGTGAAGAACACCGTCGGCTCACTCGAGAGCATCGGGCGGCCGATTATAAAAAATGAAGACCTATTTGTTCACCTGATAGTCGAACTCTTGGACCCGCGGTCGCGTCGCGAATGGGAAAATTCACTGGGGGAAAAATGGAGCCACCAACGTATGACGAGCTCCAGCAATGCCTGGATCGCAGACTCTGCACACTTGAATCGTTGCAGCCGCTCAAAACGGATCCGAAGCCGGTCAAGCCGCGCCCAGGTACATCTGCTAAACAAACGCGCGCGTTGCATGCTCGAGGGCAGGACGTTATCCCGGCCGTTGCACAATGTGCCAACCACTTCGTTATGTTATGCGACACATACAAATCCAAGAGCGCTGCGGAAAGCATCATGTCGAGACTAATGGACTTTGTCTCAACTGTCTTGGGAAACATCGGCTCAGCGACTGCTCCTCCAAGAAGTTATATTCAGTGTGTAATGCCCGGCATCACACTTCATTGCACGAAGCGTGTCACAAGGACACCGTGAGGATCACGCACGTATCGCATAATCCTGCCAAACCTCAGACAGCGGTGCTCCTCGTTACAGCGCGCGTTCGCGTTACCGATAGGCACGGGAATTTTCACTCTGCGCGCGTTTTAATAGATCAGGGTTCGGAATCGTCCCTGGTTTCCGAATCGTTGGCGCAGCGATTACGATTACCGCGGAAGAATACATCAATCTCCATCTTCGACGTCGGCGGTAAGATGACAGACGTGGCCAGCGGTCTGATGACCTTGGAGGTGTCTTCAAAGAAGGGAAGATCGCCGATAACTGTGTCGGCCCTGATTTTCTCTCAACTTACCATCTACGATGGCTGCAACCGGGCTGAAAAACGGTCATGGGACCACCTTGCTGGACTGCAACTGGCTGACCCTGATTTTCTGTCCACCGACCCGGTGGATTTGCTACTCGGCACAGACGCCACTATCCTTTTCCCTGGCTTATGTCGAGGGGGACCTCAGGACCCTGTCGCACAGAAAACGACATGGGGTTGGATCTTATCGGGGATCATCGGAACGCTATCTGACTACCCAAAGCGCTCTCATACTCACGTGTGCCATGAAGACGAGCAATTATCTGGCCTGGTGCAACAGTTTTGGAGGCAAGAAGAAATAGAGCCTGCCCGTGCTTCATTGTCCGCCGATGAACAACGGTGCGAAGACCATTTCGCTCCCACTCATAGAAGAGACGCTGACGGTCGCTATGTAGTACGCCTCCCGGTGAACACGCCGCTCCCCGATTTCTCTGGGACGAGACGCACAGTTATGCGTCTTCTATTTAATATGAAGCGTCGCTTCAATCGTGACAGCCGAACGGCTGTCTTTATGATGCAATACGAAGAGCTCGGGCACATGACGACGGTTCCTAGGGTGCTCGATGACGGAGATTGCTTTTTCCTTCATCATGGTGTATTACGCGAAGCCAGCTCTACGTCTAAGCTGAGAGTTGTCTTCAATAGATCGGCTGCCAATGCTCAAGAAGACAGCCTCAACCACCACTTGCTAGTTGGCCCGAACTTATTGCTAGCACTCGGGGATGTCCTGCTACGCTGGCGTCGGCACCTCTATGTCCTAGCGATGGACATAGAAAAAATGTACCGTCAGATCTCAGTGAATCCAGAGGATCTGCAGAAAATAGTTTGGCGTAAGAACAAGACGGAAGAGATCAAGGATTAGCCTGTGCGCCTTTTCTCTCCATGAGATCGCTGCTCACCATCGACGGGCTTCAATATCCAAAGGACTCCGTTGCTTGCGCAAGGATACGTACATGGATGATGTTCTCACCGGGGCTCCCTCCCTCAGCGAAGTTCAGGAACTCCGATAACAGTTGACGGATTTGTGCAAAGTGGGCGGCTTCCCCCTGTGCAAATGGTCCTCAAATCACGCCGATATTCTGGAGGGCGTTCCGGCAGAACATTGACTGCAGCACGACTTACGCTCTTGGCAACCGCATGAGAGCCATGCCACACTGGAATTACAATGGCATCCGAGCGTCGACTCATTCTCGTACGCCATTCCCGTGGTCGAGATGCAAACCATCACGAAACGGGCCGTCCTCTTGTTGACAGCTCGAGTGTTCGACCCTCTAGGATGGTAATCGTACATGCGAAAATTCTATTCCAGTTCACCTGGCTCATGCGCGTTGACTGGGATACTCCTCTGGACGAACGTTATTCCCGAGTAGGGAATTTTCGAAGAGAGCTTCCACAGCTATTTAAAATTCGCGTGCCACGTTACGTGCCCTCAGGACCTCTGATTGCATCCGCCGAATGGCACGGGTTCGCTGATGCATCTGAGCTGACGTATGCAGTGGTAATTTACTTGCTGACGATCACCAATGAAAAACGGTGAGCTTAATTGCCGTTAAAACTAAGGTGGCTCCGATTAAACAGGTAACTCTACCTCGATTGGAGTTGTGTGCCGCCACTCTACTAGTCCGCCTGGTTCATCACGTCCGTCCGATGATCGCAAAGAAAGCGCTGGTGCATCTCTGGATAGATTCCACCGTCACCCTCCAATGGATCCAGGGTTATCCATCTCGATGGAAGACGTACGTAGCCAACCGAGCCTCCGAAATCCAGAAGACGCTGCCAGGAGCTACTTGACATCATCTTCCCGGCATCTGCAATCTCGCTGACTGTGCTTCGCGGAGTATCTCACCGAGCGAATTGACCAATCACTCGTTCTAGTGGCAAGGCTCTTCCTGGTTGCTTACCGAGATTTCATCGCAGACCAAGGAAGTCATCTACTTGGGGGATGACGAGTTGCCGGAAACTCGAACTAGTCATCCAGCTGCCATCGCTCATCCGCTACGCATGGAGCCGGAGGAGATCACTCGATTCTCCTCTTTTACTCTTCTGATGCGGGTAATCGCTTGGTGTCTTCGTTGGCGTCGTCGAGGCAAGGCATCCAGGACCCTGGCAGCCTCAAATCTAGCTGAGTCCCTCTCCTCCGACGAATTGGAGGAAGCTCGTCTGGCTTTGATCCGTGTAGTTCAAGCTAAACACTAGAGTCAAGAGTTAAAATCATTAACCACGGGTAAAACGGTGTAACGATGCATCCCGGTGCATCGCTACGATTCCCGGCATGACACCCGCCGGAAGCTGCCGCCCGGCAGAACACCCGCCGGGCAGAGGCAGGGGCGCGGTGCGCCCACATTTTTAATATTTTATCAAGCGAAGTCGTTTAAACTCAAAATCGGCCGAACATCGCCGATCATACCCGACGTGGCCCGAATCACCGACCGACGAAAACCCGCGTTTGGCGCACACCCGAACCTCTTCGAATGGGCCCGACCGCACCGTTTCCCGAAAACCCATTCGGAAGGGGCTGTACCGCCGCGCGCCGACGCGGGCAATTAGTCAGTATAAAAAGGGCCACATTTCGGCGTATGACACATTCTCCCGACCTACTCTAAGCAATGAGCTTCAGAGAGAAATCCAGATCAAGCACAAAGTACCACGGAAAGGTGGAGTAATCTCCGTCTTAGACGAGCGATCTCGATTTCAAGGTACGCGTGCATCCACCTAATCCTGCAGCTAGGCCATCCCGGAAGGTGGAGTTCAGAGCCGCCCCGAATCGAGAGTTCTCGATCTAGCTGCACCGCGAATCCCATCCTTCGCGACGCAATCCTTACGCGCATAAACTAACATCTACCGAGCGAATCGCGCATCCAGATATCGCGGCCTCCGCCGCTGAATATAATATAAAGCGCATACGTCTTCGCGGCCTCGATTGCCGCCGGCATCTAAGCGCCTGCATTTCTGTATATCACGGCATCCGTTATCAGCGCGTACCGACTATCAGACCGACCGCGGATTTTAAATCCGGTTATTAAACCGCTCGCGGATTTAAATCAGAGCGCCGAGAAATAGATATTTCTGCGGAAAACGACCGTCGATTCCGAGAATCCGAGGGTTCTACGAACCCCGGGATTCCTAACGAAAAAGCGCCGCAAAAACACGCGCGCGGAACTGACCTTGGTTCGCGCGTCGTAAACACGACCCACGTGCGGTTAAAGGGCCGCAGTTCGATACTATCGAACTGCATATAATATCCGCCCGCGCCACGAACGTGCACCCACACGCACACACACGCACACACACACGCACACACACACACACGCACACACGCGCACACTCTGTAATTATAATCAACCAATAAACTCTTTCTTTATCACACATATATCACGCGTATTTTCTTTTCAGACCCTTACATCGGCGATCTATCTATAGCGAATGACAACGTCCGAAAATACGACCTTTACAACGGTCACTAAAGGAAATTCTCTTTTAAAACTTACGCCTTTTATAGATCCACATGGCATCCTCAGGGTCGATGGACGGCTAAGACATTCCCTGCTGATCTATGACGCCAAGCACCCGGTGATCTTGCCGAGAAGCGCTCACTTGACGAAGCTCATCGTTCATGGCGGAGTGCAGTTGATCCTCGGCGTCGTTCGATAGCTGTATTAGGTGCCGCGCGGTCGAGCTCTAGTCAAGGCCATGGGTGTTTACATTCAATAATGAGATTTGCAATCGGATTAATCGCAGTCGTATCAACCTACTAGAGAAAAAAATCCCTAGACTAATCGGATTTGTAAACCGTGGAGTGATCAAATTAACTCATGTTACGTCTCCGCACAATTTTTCGCTTTAAGCATACCAACATTAGGTACAATGAGCAACCACTTTATCGACAGCCGACAAAATCACTAGCTCCTTTACTAATCCAACTCTCGAACATTCCGATAGATGGCTAACCTACCATCCCTCCCCTCCTCCAGAACTCCCCCATTCCCGAATCCCGAAACAAGGGACCTTAATGTAGTCCCAAAAATAGTCACTTCTATTCCGAATCTCAAGCGAATCACTTCTCCTCCAGAAGTGCTCCTCAGACACGCGACTTTTATTTCCAGAAGCATTTCCACATCCGAACGCAATTCTATATTCAGCGCAATTCCATTTCAAACATTTCTATATCCAACATTGTATTTCTGCCGAGCGAGATCTTATATCAAGCATTGTACTCTGACTACGATTCCATTTCGAACAGCTATAACTATTATTTCTTACCGCCAGTGTCCGCGCCGATAGCTCTCAAGCAGTCCGAGATTGTAAACTTAACACTGTAAGTAATTTGAATACTTTAAATATATTTAAAGTATTGAATCTTATACAGTGACGAAAATTGAATACACCCAACCTCTGTGCACATCTCCTTTAACGAATTAGTGCAAGTTTACAACGCATTTATAGATCTGGTTTCGATCATCCGAGGATAGTGATAATACGGTGCCTATCACTCGGCATGTTTATTACTACCTCCCGCCTCCCCCGCTGTCTGGTGCTAATACTCTGCACATTCGGCACTTCCACCCCAAAATTAGAACTCCGGTGCGATTAAGTTGCACGTTGTTCTCACTCCCATCGCTCCCCATGATCGAATCCAGTCAGTTTATTAACTTAATTTTTCCTGTAGATGCCTAGAAGGAAAGGCGGACATCAGTTTTATGCGCGCAACCTATACCACAAATTTAAGTACACCCCTGTGACAGAAGCGGATACTGAGTTCCTTGGGACCGAGCGCATGTACTTTGATATCGAATACGAAACATTTTTCAATCCACGTTTTGGATTAAAAGAGATCAGACCAACAAGAAAGGATATCCGCATCAAATTAAGTCGAGTATACACGGTGGCCTCGCAAACTAATAACTGTGGAAAACAATCCATCATTGCCGCCTTTGAACCACGTACCCGGAGACCCCCGGAAGAAGCGCTACTTCGAGATCCGCGCGGAAGTTCTACATACGGAGTATGGTGCCAGTATTCCCAATCATTGGGATTCCGCGGACCAACTGATAATATTAGATTAATTTGTACACTCTAAATTCAGCAGAACGCATCGAAATACGATTTCCGAAATAAAGAACACTCGTGCGTTTCACTTTTATTATTCGCAGAAGGGGCAATGATTCCCCGGGCCGGATAACCCTTTACCTGGGTTTTATTGCCCCGACCCTTTTGGAGTTTCTCTTTTATGACCTGTACTAGTTCTCAAAGCGAATTTACAAGAAAATATTATTCCTGTACGCGTCCGACTATTTATTTATAACGACTGAACCAAGAATAGCTAAATAAATAATCGAATCATTGCGAACTTGTTCGTCTCATTCTGTTCCTTCACTCCAATTCGAATAACTGCGTCCACATGAATTCGGAACAATCACCCGACGAAATACACGACCGACTCGGGAACATACGCTACACCTACATCTCCGGATTCGCCCATAGGATCCACCTGATACCCTACTGCGCCTATTGTTTCGTCAACTTCAACAACATCAATAAAAAATTGTATGCACATTTTAACGTCCACTTGGCCATAGACGGCAGTACCTATACCGAGGTTTATTGCACCGATTGCTCACGCAACCTCGCAAACTTCTTCCCGTTCGATTGTAACCAGTGCATCGCCACATACATTAGGTTTGTTAGAGAGTTGCGATAACAGGGTATCAACTACTACTCATTACCCGATTCCATTAAGATCTTCGTAGGAGGTACGATCCCCACCAGTTTTACTGTTCGGGACTTCTCCTAATCGCCAAGACGGCAAGCGCGTCGGTAAATTCCCCTTCTTATTACCTAGAGAATCTCGACGGTCGATAAAACAGCTCCCTCTGACTCCTCTTATCGATATTACGACTGCCGGCAACTCTTTAACTACCGGTAATATCGCTCTCTGCTCTAACACCCCTAGTTGTTCGCCCGTCTATATTGAAGGGAACCCGTTGTTCGGGTGGCCTAGTCGCAGGCGTATCCCCAAGGCCCGGCTCCTGAAAAAGGTGACCAGGCACAAAACCCAAGCACTCGTTAGAGCCGCGGCCCTGCCGGGACGTAACATTCAATAATAAAGGATTGTAGGAAAACACGAAAATTTCACTCGTATTACAGAATTTTAAGAAGAAATAGAAAAATAGGTATGTATGTACTTTTTTTTATTCTCGTAATAATTAACTTTCATTCTTCTTTAAATGTATGTTGAGTGATAGATGTATTAATGTTTTAAAAAAACAAATTACCTCACTCCAATCATTCGTGATTAACAATTACATGCATATATACTCTAATAATAGTTTTATTAGTATTCTTACAGAGCACAAACATGAACTTATTAGTTTTATGGAATATAATATTTAATGATAATGAAGAAAACAAAAATATGTTGCAAGTACGTCGTATAAGAGAGCAATATATTAGAATTAGCCACTTCTATGAAAATGTCATTCTTAACTATACTTTAACAGGTAAGAAGTACAAATACTCATTCCCATTTATATATTAATATATATATATATATATATATATATTGTACTATTTTGTAACATTATATTCTTTTCTCATAGATTTTAAATCACATTTTCGTGTTACAAGAGAAACCTTTGAGCTGCTGATACAACATATAGGACCAACTTTATTACAAAGAGACAATTGTCCTCAAATACTACTAGCCAAACAAATTACTATATCTTGTGGATATTTGGCAATCAAGAAGTTTACAGTTTGTTAATTTATAAAAATTAAGTACATATTCAATAAATGCTAGATATTCTTTAAATATTTCATTCATATTCCATTATTCGTATAATATGAATGTGTTCGATAATTGTATATCGATAAATCCGGCTCGAAGGACCAAAATGTTCGATAATTGTATATCGATAAATTGGTAACGAATGTTAACCAGACGCGGTTTGCACCGACTCGTCGGACGCGCGTGGCGATACGGCCAAATGCGAAAGGACGAGCACACACACGCAAATGGCCGGTGAAAAATAGTTGATACAAAATTGAGCGCAAAATAAAAATAATAAGCACCTTTAAGATAATGAGCAGTCTACAGGTTCTCTTGAGCAGTACAGTTACGGATGAGCCTGTCGATGTATGCAACGTTCTCACACCGCACTTCCCGATGTCGAGAATCCGATAAGCACGTGCCACGCGCGAGCACACCGCTCTCGTGCTGTGAAGCGTATTCGTGTGTTGAGCTGATAATAACTAATCCCGACACCGATAAGCCGATACAAAACTGAGTTGACACAAGTGAGCACTGAGCAAAAAGCGCAGAAAGCAGTCAAAAAGGCTAACCGTGAAAATGATACGGGAGCGACACAAAGCACGTGCACTATACACTACTTGATGAGAACGACTGACTGGGAGCTTCCGGAAAAGAAGCCCCACATTGGGCCTGTACAGGGTCACGTGACATGCAAGCTCGAGAGGTGACGCCGCCAGGCGGGCATCGCGTGTGAGACTGTTAGCAACAGCGCGCCCGATTCTAAATGATCCTATCAATACCCGAATTATTCACGAACATTCCGCCCGCCATCAGCAATTATTGCTAATGTAAGACTGGCGATGACCTATGAGCGAATCGGTAATAGAGCGAGCTTGACAATCGGGCGCGTGAGCTGTGTTGTCGCAGTCTTGATTGTGACGATCCGGATGAGTCCATTCTTTCCTGGGTGTAGCTCCAACACTCTTGCAGCCATTTTGAAGGGGGTAGTCTTTCATCCGTGAGCAGCACCAGCATTCTAACTTTGATGTGATTCAAGGGATGATGCCATTTTGAGATTGCTTGTTGACGTTGTAGGTAATGAGCCGACCATTGAGACCAGAACTGTTGTACTTTCTGCTAGATGAGCTGCCATCGAGATAACCTAAGAGTTGAGAGATCAATTAATGATGGTTCTGGAACTGAATTTAGAGCCCCCCCCGATGAGAAAATGCCCAGGTGGGAGCACTGAAATATCTTCAGGATCGTCACTTAATGGTTCGAGCGGTCGTGAGTTGAGCACTGCTTCAATTTGAGTAAGCAGGGTAAGAGCATTCTTCAAAAGTGAGCTGAGCTTCTCCAATTGTCCTTCGTAAATGAAACTTGATTGATTTGACAACCGCCTCCCATTTTCCACCCATATGGAGGGAGGATGGTGAGTTGAACTTCCACTCGGTTCTTTCATTTGATAAAGCGGTTATGAGCTTGTTTATTTGCCTTGAGCCTTTCGTAAAGAGAGTCTTGAGTTCCTTATCCGCCTCATGAAATTCGTTCCACAATTCGAGTAGATTATTTGAGCCAGTCCTCTTCTTGATAAGAATCTTCGATAAGTCGCGAGAAAACCTTCAGTTGAGTAATCGCTGACCACCTCCAGATGGACAGCAGAAGAGGTGAGACATACGAAAACGCATATCCTTTGTGAGTTTTAGCTCCTCTACCCTTCCAAGTTTTGAGCGTGATCGGTCCTGCATAATCCACCCCCGTATGAGAAAATGACCGTGAGGGTGTCACGCGCGCAAATGGTAGCTGACTCATGAATTGTTGGGCTCGTGCCCCCCTTTGTCGAGCGCACACAACACATTTTAGAATGTGTTTGACTGGAGCTCTCCCGCCGATGATCCAGGTGGTTTGGCGAATTCTTGAAAGTGTGAGCTGAGTACCACCATGGAGAGTTGCCCGATGAGCTTGATCAATGTTTAAATTTGTTAATGGAGAGTTCTTGGGCAGAATTGCAGGATGCTTTTCTTCGTAATTGAACCGAGCTTCGTTGAGTCTCCCTCCAACTCTTACTACACCCCCTTCGTCGATGAATGCAGTGAGTCTTGAGAATGTGTGAGAGTGAGGTAACAATGATCCCTTAATGAGCAGTTTAATTTCCTGAGAGAAGTATGCCGTTTGAGTTGCCTTAATCCAGAAGAGCCGGGCTTGTTGTAAATCCTTTGGTGAGATGAGAGATGGGGATGTGTTGAGGGAGTTCCCGAGCTTGCCGATGAATTTTGTACAAAGGGCAGTAATTCTGAGTAGTGTATTGAGCGATGAGTATCGGTAGATCAAGTCCCAGTGATATGTGGCACTAACAATTAATGAGATTCCTGCCCGAGCTTCTGAGTTGCCAAGGGATGATGACAATTCTGGTTGAGAGAGCCATTCAGTTTGAGCTTTAGTGAGCCATTGTGGCCCGGTCCACCACAATGGATGATCCTTGAGCTGGTCGGTGTTAACGCCTCGCGATGCACAATCCATCGGATTCATACTGCCAGGAATATGACGCCAGGTGATATTTGTGCACAATTCTTGAATTTGCGTTACTCGGTTCCTGACATAATCCTTCCAACGAGATGAGTGCGATCTGATCCAAATGAGAGTCACTTGAGAGTCTGTCCACAGATGAGTTGCGCCTACCTGCAGCGTGGCTTTGACATGTGCGGCGAGCTTGGTGAGTATGTGCGCTGTTGTGAGTTCTAAACGTGAAATCGTCAACCTTTTGACAGGTGCTACTTTCATCTTAGAGCACACCAATATTGAATGTGAGCCTGTGGATAGTGAGTTGACAGTCAAATAAATGACTGCTCCCATAGCGAGCTGAGAAGCAACCGAAAAACCATAAAGTTCCACAGTGGAATCATTCCACGTATTGAACCATCGTGGAACTGAGATGCTGATCAGCGAGTTGGTTTCTTATTGAAAGCCACCTTATGCTGAGAGAGACTGGTAAGGGCCCATCCCAGCCGAGCTTGAGTAACCATAATTCTTGTAATAAAACCTTGGCATTTATTACAACCGATGAGATCAAATCGAGAGGATCAAATATCTGACTTCAGATAGTATGAGGCGTTTGGTGAGCTTCCTTGGAGGTGAGTTAAACTTTGATGAGAAAGCAAACTTGTCTTCTTGAGGAATCCATTTGAGTCCGAGTAATTTGGTTTCGTCCAATGATATTGTATTCGTTTGAGAACATGATACTGAGATGTCGGTGAGAAATTGTTGATCCGTTGCATGCCATTTTGCGAGAGGGAAACCGCCCGTGTTGCACAAGCCTATGATTTGATGAGCGACATTTGTGAGTTCTGAGATTGTGTCCGCTCCCCCGAAGATATCGTCCACATAACGTCTATGCATTAGTGATGCTAGTGGAAATGAGCTGCCTTCATCTTTGACCAGTTGAAGTAATACTCTTGTAGCCAAGAAAGGAGCTGCACGTGTACCGTATGTTACGGTAGTGAGATGGAAAGGAATCTCGTTGAGCTGGTCATCAATCCATAAGATTCGCTGCAGATTCCAATCCTCCTTGTGCACGTTGATTTGCCGATACATCTTTGTAATGTCAGTCGCAAAGATGTGGCGATGACGGATCCATATGAGCACGTCCATTACATTGAGCAGCAGATTTGCACCGGTGTGCATGATGTCGTTGATGGATTTCCCAGAGGATGTTGGACTCAAGCCATTAAAGACGACTCTGAGCTTCGTCGATGTACTGTCCGGTCTGAGCACTCCGTGATGAGGCAGGTAGAATGGATGAGCCAAAGACGGGTTAATTGAATCTTCCCTCAGGACCCTTAACCTTCCTGATTCCGAAGAATCATGTGCCAGGTTTTTCCTGAGTTCCGATCCCCCATCAGAGGCTCTCCTCATGTGCCCGAGATCTTCATATTCTTTGAGAAATGTTGTAGAGCTGGCGATATTGAGCATCCTTACTCAATCGATGAATGGTTCGTTTTAGACATTTCGATGCTGTCTCTCGAGATTCTCCTAAAGCTGAAGGTGATGAGCTGAGTGGGATCCGTACAATGTAGCGTCCTGATGTATCTCTGGTGTGAGTAGCTTGAAAGTGAGCCTCACATTCTTGTTCTGCTGGAGTCAGTGTTGTTTGATGGCACTTCCTCTTGTTCCCAAAACCTTGTTAGAAGCTCATTGAGAGCATCTTGCTGATGAGCTGTTATTTGGTGAGTGTGCACACTTGCTGAGTTGGTCACATTCACTGGTCGAATGAGAATCTACCCAAAGATTGAGAGCTGAGCAACTGATGATGTCACGTCATCTCTGATGATCTGAGGCTTGACAACTGAGCCGTAATGATTTGCCCCAATGATGATGTCCACTGCTCGAGGACGATGATATTCAGGATCTGCAAGAGAAAGATCGTTAACATGTGGCCAGTCACTAGGAGTAACCTTGATAGATGGGATCAATGATATGAGCTTTTTTAAGATGTGTGCTTCAATGGTCACAGTTTCTATTGAATGGAGGACTTCAACTGAAGTTGAGTGCAGCCGAGAGTCTGAGTTGATCGGGATCCTCCTATTCCATTGATAGTGAGCGATAATGCATGCCGAGGAAGGCCGAGGTGAAGAGTGAGCTGTTCCGAAATAAATGTCAATTCTGAGCCTAAATCAATGAGCAGGCGCACTGGATGAGCTGTTAATTTGATGATGGCTTGCGCAAGGGCGGTTCCGAGAAGAGCTGAGCGGAAGCTTTGTTGAGATGAGCATGTATGGGCGACTGCACTGAGTAATTATTGAGCTGTTGATGATATTGAGGATTGAGCGGTGTCTTTCGTTGAGCTGGCGTGGCCAAGATCATGCAGCATCGTGTGATGCCGCCCAGCACACGTCTTACATTTTTGAGATCTGCACGCTTTCATTGCACATTATGCCTGCCTAGACAGTTGAAACATAATCTTTTCTCACTCACAATGGCTCGGCGTGCAACAGGCAGCAACCTTCTGAATTGTTCGCATGCGACTATATAATGAGATCCTTGACACTGGTCGCACGGATGAGCGGTTGAGCTATGAGCGAATGCCGCAGTTCGTGAGCTGGAGCTGGTCTTTTGATTCTTTGCGTGAGAAAATGTCCGTGTTGTGAGCTTGTTCCTTTTGCTGCCTCGATCCTTTCCCTCACTCGAGCGGTCAAAAATGAGCTCATCTTTTCCCAAGAGGGATACTCATTTGCAGAGCCGAGAGAGAGTTTCCATGCTTCTCTAGTTGCTGAGTCTAAGTGTTTTGAGACATGATAGACCATCATGCTGTCGCCGAGAGTGGTGGTCACACCGAGATTGAGCAGCGCCTTGTGAGTCTCTGAAACTGTAATGAGCAGATTTAATGAGTTTGAGTTTTTCTGCGCCGTTGTGATCCCAAGAAGTTTATCGAAATGAGATTGCACTATGAGATGCTTGTTTTCATAGCGCGATGTGAGTAGATCCCAAGATTGTGTGAGCGAGGCTCCTGTGAGTGGCAGGCTGGCGATGAGTTGAGCTGGTGCATCCTTAAGACATCCACGTAATGGAGCCGTTCCACATCAGATAGCTTGGGGTTGTCTATTATCAGACTTTTAAAGAGATCGCTGAATGTCGGCCATTCGGAATATTCCCCTTTGAATTCCGGAAGTGAAATGTCCGAAAGTTTCGTATGAGGCGTGGTGTCTGGACAGACCGATGAGCTGGCTGTATCCGGTGGAAATGAGCTTCGAAGTCTTGCAATCTCTCTTGTCAATGATGTGTATGTCCGTTGAGCGTCCAAATAGCAGTCCTTTGAGAAGCACTCATGATCTAAGCAATCCGCTGGCCACATGGTTTCAAAGTATGAATGCACCTTGGAGAACATCTTAAATGTGTCATCTATATGCACTTTAAATTCGAGCAACTCCTCCTTTGAGCTTGAAAGTTTGTCCTAGAATTCTTTCATTAGAGTGAGCCTCGCCCTTTGAACTTGTACCTTTAATATGAGCTCCGTTGATAATTGAGCCGGTGTAGATTGAGCACGAGTATTGCCAGCAGGAGAGACATTCCGTGATGAGGCGGCAGATCCGGTTGGCATGGCCGGTCTGGAGGCTCGACCCGCTGTCGGTATCACGTGAACACCGGCTGTGTGCACGTAGGCACACGCGAGATTGACCTTGAGCACTTTCTCAGCACACATGCGAACCGGCTCGAAGGATCAAAATGTTCGATAATTGTATATTGATAAATCGGCGACGGATGTTAACCGAACGCGGTTCACACCGACTCGTTGGACGCGCGTGGCGAGACGGCCAAATGTGAGGGGACACACACGCAAATGGCCGGTGAAAAATAGTTGATACAAAGTTGAGCGCAAAGTAAAAATAATGAGCACCTTTAAGATAATGAGCAGCCTACAGGTTCGCTTGAGCAGTACGGATGAGTCCGTCGATGTATGCGACGTTCTTACACCGCACTTCCCGATGTCGAGAATCCGATGAGCACGTGCCACGCGCGAGCACACCGCTCTCGTGCCGTGAGGCGTATTCGTGTGTTGAGCTGATAATAACTAATCCCGACACCGATACGCCGATACAAAACTGAGCTGACACAAGTGAGCAAGAAGCGCAGAAAGCAGTCGAAAAGGCTAACCGTGAAAATGATACGGGAGCGACACAAAGCACGTACACTATACACTACTTGATGAGAACGACTGACTGGGAGCTTCCGGAAAAGAAGCCCCACATTGGGCCCGTACAGGGTCACGTGACATGCAAGCTCGAGAGGTGGCGCCGCCAGGCGGGCATCGCGTGTGAGACTGTTAGCAATAGCGCGCCCGATTCTAAATGATCCTATCGATACCCGAATTATTCGCGAACAGAATGAAATATTTAAGAAATTTAGCGTTTACTAGATACGAAAGATTTTTTTGTTATCCCTCTGTGTACTATAGTAAAAATAATAGATGATTACAATCATGTTTAACACATATTGAATTACAATTTAATAATTAAGTCCTCTGTAAATTATAAATTAGAAGGTAAATAAGACATAGAGAACTGAAGTAATATCAAGAAAAAAAGTTAACAATATATTCATAAAGAAAGTGATACAATATAAAAGAATTCAAAAAAAAAGAATAAGAAAGAAGATACATATGTTGTTAATGATGTCACTTGGGCTGTTGTCGTCGTTCACGAATGTATTACTTACTTCTTGTCACACAACGCAACATTAATTTTTAAGACCACGTTGTCCATGTTTTCTTTCTCTTAATAATATTGCCTATAAATAACACTCAAATTTGGGCATACTAATCCAAATTGGAGATGCTCTTTGTCAATCTCAGAAAACCGTTGAACCTGTTACTATTAATTATGGACACTCTTAGCGTTTGTGGTTGTAACCTTCCTGCAATAAGTATACATAAAAACTCTGCCCAACATAGATATCTATTGCGTATTTTTGCGAATTCTATTATGATATATTTATGCGAATTTTTTTAATCACCTTAGTTTAATTGGCGCTGATGATGACTCAAAAGTGAGTCGAAACGTCCGCACTTAACATCATTAACAACATATGTATCTTTTTTCTTATTCTTTTTTTTGAATTCTTTTATATTGTATCACTTTCCATTATGAATATATTGTTAACTTTTTTCTTGACATTACTTCAGTTCTCTATGTCTTATTTACCTTCTAATTTACATATTGAATTAATGTAATATTAATTGTTATTTCAGATTTGTTGCAGATTGATTTGGGCTATGCAAAGATACTATATGGAAGTGTGTATTTAATGTGTCTTACGTACTGCAAGAACACGCTGAAAACTACATAAAATGGCCACAGCATTACGAGTTGTTACATATACAAGAGCAATTTGCTACTATGAGCAATTTTTCAGATGTAGTAGATGTCATAGACGGCTGTCACATTCCCATTAGTGCTCCTATTGAGCACTCAAATAGTTTAACAGTTTAACATTAACAGAAAAGGATTTCATTCGATAATACTGCACTATTTGTGATCATAAATTGAAATTCATTGATATTTTTGCGGGAATATGTGGCAGTGTTCATGATGCACGAGTGTGGCGCTTAAGTGATATCAAAGAAATGATTGACCATGATGTTCAAAGATATTTCCCACAAAGTACACATTTGTTAAGTGACTCTGCGTACCCGCTATTAAAATATCTGCTCATTCCATATCGTGACCATGGTCATTTGAATAATGTACAACGCAATTATAACACAAAATTATCATCAGCTCGTATTACAATAGAAAGAGCGTTTGGGCTATTAAAAGGACGATTTAGAAAATTAAGATATGTATATATGTACAATACCGAAATAATACCTTTACTTATATTAGCATGTTGTATTTTACACAATATTTGTATCGATAACGAAAATGAACCATTTGAAATCAATTTAGAGCCAATGGAAAACGAAAATCATAATAACGTTCTTTTACAAGGTGATGAAAAAAGAGATGTTATTGCACAGCTAATATATTAATTTTATATGTAATACGTATATATATATATATATATATATATATATATATAATATATGGGTGAGCCATTTTAATAAATTATCGCAATTATTTCGGAAACAAAGCATTTTAGAAAAGTCAGACAAAGTTTGGTTGAGGGGCGGGTGTTTGACCTGAAGGTCCGAAGGTTACATAAGGTCACTAATTTTTAAAATTGCAATTCCTATTTTTATTGCATATTCTTGTAGCTGACCTCGAGAGCTTTTCAAAACACCCCAATTAAATGTTTTCCATTAAGACTTCAGTTTAAGGCTTGAAATAATATCTAATTTTAAATAAATGATAAAATATCTAGTAAAATATTCATTTTTCGATTATCTTATCTTAATACTTTTATGTACAAAATAATGGGAGGAATCAATTGGTGTAAGGAAAAACTAGTTGTTTCGAATAAGAAATAGTAATTTGCAATTAACAATTATATATTTTCCTTCGAAACAACTATGTTTTCTTTACATAAATTGATTCCTCTCATTATTTTGTACATAAAAGTATTAGGGTAAGATAATCGAAAAGAATTTTACTAGATATTTTATCGTATGTAAAATTAAGATATTATTTCAAGCCTTAAGGTCTTAATGAAAAACGTTGAAAAGCCAGGCGGAAAGTACCCGATTGGCACTTGCCTTAAAGGCATGATGTATACATATATTTACATGGCAAATAAATGTTTTTTAATGTATGAAACTCAAAAATTATGCCTTTATCATGATGTGTATGTATAATTACTAACGATAATTTGCAAAACATCTTTTTCCTTCTCTATAACATCAAAATTTTCAATATGTAAAAAATCAATGAAAACAACGGTAATATCACAATGATAATAGAATATATTTAATATATTGGTAACACATTGTAACATCGTTATTTTCGCGTCTCTTATGTCGCGGATAGCCGTCGATTTCCAGGAAGGAATTAAATAATCTATATATATATATACAGGGCTTTCGAAAAGTAACGGACCCCTCCCTATCTCAGAATCTATGTATCATAGGGCAAAATGACCCGAACAAAAGTTTTATGGTTTTAAAGTTCTGTTTTTTTGTGACCTCAAATTTGACCTTGATCTTGACTTTGAAGATTTTTGAAGGTTAATTTGCGTTTTTTAAATGGGAATTGCTATTTTTGACCCCGGATTTGGAAAGAGCGGGAAATTTTACGTTCAGATATGTAATCTTGTGATGGTAAAAATGACATCCAAATCCTACTTTTATCCTACATTTAGCGCTATCCAGGAACAACGACGTGGACGTAGTAGAATTCTGTTCCCTTTGGGGTGTTTGGTTAACGTGAGTCCCCTCTCCCCTCACGTATGGAATAATGAGGATCTTCGATGAAAGACTGTAAGACACTTAACATTTTTTTATCATTCGTTGCTGACTTAGATCTACCAGGTTTTTCACGATCTTTAATACTACCAGTTTCCTGAAAACGTTGAATTGTACGTACAACAGTACTTTTGGAGATAGGATTTTCCTCTACTCTGAAAGTTTCATTAAATAGTCGCAATACCTGCTTATACCCTCTTTGCAGATCACCCCACCCTTGCATCATTAACAGAGATATTCGTTCTCGTTCAGTGAGGTGTGCCATGTTTGAGTTAATTACCTATTTGAACTCAGAAAATGAACGTATAAGTGAACAGAGAAGTTATGCTCAGTTTCAATAGTTAACTAAATAATTGCGACAATTCAATCAATCATTAAAAAACCCTCGAGATATCATGTAAGATATGGGTAAATACCTAGTACATTACGATACAAGTGCGGAGGAATTAGAAATCGCCCAAATCTCGGAAGTTGGACGCACGAGTCAAAGACGAGTAGGTAATTAACTCAACAACATGGCACACAGGCCATAAAGGACAACAGGCTTGACCTTGACAGGTATTGCGACAATTTAATGAAACTTTCAGAGTAGAGGAAAATCCTATCTCCAAAAGTACTGTTGTACGTACAATTCAACGTTTTCAGGAAACTGGTAGTGTTAAAGATCATGAAAAACCTGGTAGATCTAAGTCAGCAACGAATGATAAAAAAATGTTAAGTGTCTTACAGTCATTCATCGAAGATCCTCATTATTCCATACGTGAGGGGAGAGGGGACTCACGTTAACCAAACACCCCAAAGGGAACAGAATTCTACTACGTCCACGTCGTTGTTCCTGGATAGCGCTAAAAGTAGGATAAAAGTAGGATTTGGATGTCATTTTTACCATCACAAGATTACATATCTGAACGTAAAATTTCCCGCTCTTTCCAAATCCGGGGTCAAAAATAGCAATTCCCATTTAAAAAACGCAAATTAACCTTCAAAAATCTTCAAAGACAAGATCAAGGTCAAATTTGAGGTCACAAAAAAACAGAACTTTAAAACCATAAAACTTTTGTTCGGGTCATTTTGCCCTATGATACATAGATTCTGAGATAGGGGGGGGGTCCGTTACTTTTCGAAAGCCCTGTATATATATAAGTAACAGGTAGAATTTATTTAGATCAAGAGTGTATGTACAGTATGGATGTGTGCGCGTGCAAGTGCGGAATATCATGTGTGTAAGTGTGCGCGGATGAATACGGTATATAATTGCGAGTGTGTGAATAATGTGTATAAGTGTGCGTGAATGAGTTTGGCGGATAATCGCAAGCGTGTGCAAGTGCATGGTATAATGTGTGTGCGGGGTATAGCGAATGTACAAATGTGTGTAATTCAGTTAATCGCGGGATATTGTCGCCGAAGCGATGTGCGGTTTCGCGGTTTTTCCTTACGGCCCGGGGTCGCGTTTTTGTTGCGCTTTTTGTCGCGGTTCTTACGCGTAGCTTTTCGTGCGATATCGCGATCAGCTGTTCGGTACTTTAAATCGTAATTTTAGGTACAGAAATTTAATTCCCAGACGGATAAGGTTTTTAGGAAGGCGTCGCGACGCTAGCGAGCGTCGGAGGCGGCTCTAGGTCCACCCCGAGACTAGTGCGATGCCTGATAAGAATCGAGGGTAAAAGGCGATCCGTTAAGCACCGATATAAATCGGCAGAGGCAGCGTTCGCACTACTTTCTGGCTTTTCGGTAATCGCTTCGGAGTTCTCGTTTGCTCGGCTTGCCTTCGGACTTGCTTCGCTCTTGCGATGATCGGAAGGATCTGAATTTCTCTGCCGCCGGGAGCCCTTTTTATCGCTAATCATCCGCGCCGGTGTATTTGATAATTATCCCCACCTGGCGCCGGTAAAACAATCGGTTCGGTTCGGTTGCGCCAGGGGGAGTTCGGGATGCCGGCCACGGGTTCTCAATCGTCGGCTCCCGACGGCAGTTTTTCTCTCTCGACTATTCTTCCTACCCAGTGTTTTATCTACGTTATAAAAATATGGGCCCTCTGCCGACCAGTGGTCGTCGGACGGCAGCTTCCGGCCAATGGTTTGCCGGGAAAGCGATGCGTTTCGGGGCGCATCGCTACAACATACAAAATGTAAACATATATATATATATATATATATATTGAAATAAATAAAAATTGCCCTTTTTTATTCATTAACACATCTTTCTTAAAATATATCATAAATTAACATATTAGTCTTTCATTTTTGTTCGGGGATTAGGGTGGTGTCGCGCTCCGACTGGTGTGCTGGAGGATTTCGTGATTTAAACCAGTGTCGAATCGAAAGTAGGCGATCGAATATGAATTTCACAATACACTTTATTTACAGAAATTATCACAGATCACACAATATTGAGGTTTCGTGAGAGACTGTATGTATCTAGAATTTATACGCACATGCATAAGAGTTACAGTAAATCACACATAGAATTCACGCGCTTGACACGTGATACGAGATACGAGAAGTGCCCGTCCATGGACACGCAATATGGCCGCACAAAGAGTTCACGTGTATGACACGTGAGCAGAGACCCGATAATGGGCGCACAAAATGATCGCCGACGGCAGTTATCACGATAATACAATTAATTGAGGTGTCTGTTGCTGAACACGATTTGGCCGAACGCGCCGAGTACGCACTCCTGTACGTAAATCCTTGAATCGTCCGTTGCAGGACTCGAGATGGCCGAACGCGCCGAGTACGCACTCCTGTGCGTGAATTTTTGAATCGTCCGTTGCAGGACTCGAGATGGCCGAACGCGCCGAATACGCACTCCTGTGCGTGAATCCTTGAAGCGTCTGTTGCAGGACTCGAGAATATCCGATCACAGCGATCACGCTCTTGGTGCGTAATCGTACGAGAATGCGAAACCGAGAGACACGTGGTTGCAATAAATGAGAGACTTGACGCGACGTACGACGTCAACCGGCTTGCGAGTGCAATCAACCACGTGGAGAATCACTGTTTGAGAACGTACGAACTGCCCGTCTTACACGAACGATCTGACTTCCTGTGTCTTGAATTAAACGCCGAGCGCGACACGAATTTGCTCGCGATCTCACTTGAATATTAGCGATCTCGACTATGAACTATTCTCGCGAGACGACGAGCACGTGGAGACACGTTCTGTCCCGTCGACGGCTCTTTCACGAAGAAGGAAAAAGAAAGCGGAAACTAAACGACATTGATCGATGCGTGTCACGAAAAAGTCAACGACACTTGTCGCAAGAACATTGGCTAGATCGGCTCACCGTGGAGTGCTCTAATTGGTCGCGCGTGGCTTGCTAATAACGCTATCTATCGCGCCCTGTAGGGATTTCGCGAGTTAGATACGGTCATTATCATCTGATAGGTGCTGCCGCGTGGCGCTTTATTCCATTGATTATCAATGATCGAGATTTCGCTCTTGATCGCGCGAATTTAAATCTATTAATGACAAATGATACGGATTTTATCTCAATCCGCAACAATTTTAAATGTTAATAATGAAATAAAATAAATCTTATCTTATGCATACGGAAAGGAACATACATGTTCGAAATAAGTAATAATTGCTTTTTTCATTTATTAACACAGCTTTCTTAAATTTTATCGTAAATTAACACATTATTTTTACTTTTACTCTTTTACTTTAAATGTAATAATAAAATAAAATTAATCATATCAGCATATAAACTCAACTAAAATAAACATTTTTGATTTTATGAATACATTTCGTCACTTTCATGTAATTCAGTCATCACTTTCTATAATATTATTAGTATATACGTCTAAATATTAATAAAATTTGATATAATATATAATAATAATAATAATATGAAACATACTGAAAAAATAGTATATGTACTATACTTTATAATACTGCCTTATATATTGAAAAATGTAAAACCTTTACATATATTAAATATTAATAAATATTTAATATTAATAAATATTATATTAAATATTGTACAGGGTGTTGCGTCAACATACAGGTCATTACGACGGGTTGCTTGCCCATAGGCGCGCAAAGCCGATAATATAGGTAATACAGATCATTCGCGCAAAATTATCGACGTATTATAGGGGGGGACCCCCCCCCCGGGGGGGCTTTTTTTTTTCTCTTTTTTTTTTTTTTTTAATCAAAAAAACCAAAACCCCCCCCCCCCCCCCCCCCCCCCCCCCCCCCCTCCCCCCCCCCCCCCCCCCAACCAAAACACAAAAAAAAAAAAAAAAAAAACCAAAAAAAAACTTTTTTTTCCCCCTTTTTTCCCTCCTTTTTTTTCCCCCCCCCCCCCCCCCCCACAAAAAACTTTTTTTCCCCCCCCCTATACTAGCTGTCATGCTATGAACGCGTAATAAGTTGTTAGAAGAAGAAATTTCACAACGAAAAATATATTTTTCGTAAAAGAATTATAAACTATTATGGTATAACATTTTATAAAAGTGTATGTTTTTTATACTTTATATATATTTTTTTTCACACACTCACAATACCAAATTTTTTGATAAGATTTGTTGTGAATTAATTTTATTGTAAATATATAACTTAACATAATATAACTGTTAACATTATATTTCAATAATCATTACCTATATATAATTACAATAATATTATAAAAAAAAAGATCTAAAGATATACAAGTCAAGGTTTATTTCCTGGTGATTTTGATCGTCGTGAAACATTCTGCGATTGGGTGTTAAACCAGGTAAATGTATGAATGACTTGAATAAAATGTAATAGACATGCAATGAGTATATTATTTCATTTATGTTAATATCTTTCAGATTGATCAAGATAATATGGTAAATGATGCATTTCTAAAAAAAATTTTGTGGACAGACGAGTGCGTATTCCATAGTGACGGACGCATTAACCGACATAATGAACATCATTATGCTGAAGAAAACCCTCATTGCCGCAAAACAACTCATATCCAAGGATATTATAGTGTTAATGTTTGGGCGGGAATTCTGGATGATATGATTATTGGGCCGTTCTTTTTCCCAGAAAATCATCACGTCAATGGAGAAATATATGCAAATTTCATCGAGCATACATTAGATGACTTTTTGGAAGATGTACCGCTAGCTTTGCGGAGAACCATAATTTTCCAACAAGATGGTCATCCTGTCCATACGTCAATTGTCGCCCGTACCATATTAAACAGGAAATTTCCAAACAGATGGATTGGCAAATACAGTAATTTCCAGTGGCGGCCGCGATCACCTGATCTGACACCGTTAGATTTTTTTCTGTGAGGATACTTAAAAGAACAAGTATATCAAAATTTTTTAGCACAAAATAGAGAGGATTTAATTAATCGTATACAAACTGCCTTTTTGCAAATATCGCCACAAATGTTAAGCAGAGTGCGAGAAAGTTTTGTGCGACGTGTTGTTTTATGTGAAGAGCACAATGAAGGTTACTTCGAACACCTACTGCAAATAAATTATATTAAAATAAAAGTTTCAATTTAATAATTATACAAGTGTTTTTTTCTTTTTAAATAAAAGTTAAGTAGACTTCACTTAATATTTAACTAACAATTATTCATATATAATATATATAATGTAACATTAATTTTATTGTAAAATATATAACTTAATATAACTCTCAACATTATATTTCAATAATCCTTATTTATATATGATTACAATAATATTATATTATTAATATTGTTAAAATATTAATAATATTAATATTGTTATTAATATTGTTAAAACGTTAATAATATTATAATATTATAACATTATAATATTATTAATATTATTTTTAATATAATATTTTAATATTTTTTATATTATTGTAATTATATATAGATAAGGATTATTGAAATATAATGTTAAGAGTTATATTATGTTAAGTTATATATTTTACAATAAAATTAATTTTCGACAAATCTTATCAAAAAATTTAGTATTGTGTGTGTGTGTGAAAAAAATATATATAAAGTATAAATTTTAAACATACACTTTTATAAAATGTTATACGACAAAAATATTATACGACAATAGTTTATAATTCTTTTACGAAAAATATATATTTCGTTGTGAAATTTCCTCTTCTAACAGTTTATTACGTATTCATAGCGTGACAGCTAGTATATATAATACATCGATAATTGTGCGCGAATGATCTGTATTGCTTATTCTATATTATCGGCTTTGCGCGCCTATGGGCAGGCAACCCGTCGTAATGATCTGTATATTGACGCAACACCCTGTACATATACAAACATATGCAAACTTTTGTGTCACATATGTAAATTAAAAAATAAAAATTTATAAAATAAATAACACTGTCTTCTTCAAATCGTATATCATTGTACGACACACATATACATATACATATATGTAAAGATTAATAATTTAACAGGCTTCATTATTAATAATAATACTTGGTTCTTTCCATTTAACGACACAAGTCGATAGAAGCATCATTCTATCTTTGTTCTATATTCTATGAGAACAAAGATAGAATGATGCTTGTGTCGACTTATATCTCTAAATGGGAAACACTCACTGTCTCTTATTTTACTGCTGATCATTTTTGTAAATTTCTTCAAGTAATGTTAAAAATCTATTTTGCATTTCTATGTTATCCTTATGATGTTTTTCTCTTTGTTTAAAGTTGTTCATAATATGCTAATTCATTTTCTTGTCTTGCGTTTTCTGATATTGCGCGTATCATGAGAAGTAGAAGAAGAAGAAGTAGAAGACATAGAACTGGTAGAAGTAATGTTGGATGCTGTATTTCCATCATAAAATTCATTGTTTTCTTTCATACATACATTTTCTTTCACACATACATTTTTTTGTGCAGTTTAAATCCACGTGTGTTTGAAGTAAGTGATAAAGGTGTTACTTCGGGTGTAGTATTCATGAACTCGTCTATTAAATCAAAGTATTCTCAAGATACTTTAGCACTGCTAGTCTCTATTAGCATCACGTACCGATTTATATTTCTGTTTCAAGTTCTTCCATTTAACAGAACATTGTTCGTCAGTTACGTTGTAATTTCTTTTCTTAAAGTTACTCGCTATTTTCTTCCATATTTTTTTGCATACTATTTTTCTTTTGTAGTAGTGATATATATATTTAAAGAAGAATGAAAAATAATTATTACGAGAATAACAAAAAATACATACATACCTATTTTTCTATTTCTTCTTAAAATTCTGCTATACGAGTAAAATTTTCGCGTTCTCCTACAATCCCTTATTATTGACCTAATTTGAACACTCCATAGACACGGTTTACAAATCCGATTAGTCTAGGGAATTATTTTTCTAATAGGTTGATACGATTAATCCGATTGTAAATCCGATTATTGAACGTAAACATAGCGCCGTAGAGTTAGCAGAGGAATTGAGTATTTTCTAATTATTCTTTATTAGATAATTTAGGAATTGTTTGGGGAAGTTTAGGAAAACCATTTTAATATTTGGGAAAAAATATTTTCTTTTTAATAATAAAAATGTATTGAACGTCAAGTTAGCAGATCGTAATTATGTTTAATATATATTATAATCGGAATCGATTAGAAATCATTTGGGGATAATATATTCATTGATATTTTTATTTGCTTTTTTGTAATTTAAATAAATTTATGCATTCAAAATAATGCATTATGCGTTATGGATGCGGCGTAAAGGACATTCAAGGGATATTCAACCAATCAGAGTTTTTTATATGTGCTGGCCTTTAAGAATAAGCAAAATGAACATAGGTTTAATGCGCGCACACACACTCCCCCCCCCCCCCCCCCCCCCCCCCCCCCCCCCCCCCACACGCACACACACGGGGGGGTGCAAGGAGAGCCTTCGGTCCCCCTCCCGCACCCACCCTGTTCCCATCGCTTCGCGTGAAAAGTTTCAAAATGGAATTCAAATGGATTTCGTTTCGCGTGGGAAGTTGTATCCTCCTGCACTCCGCCGGTAAGGGTGCTAATGGTAGGGTGCCACTTTTCACGCGAAGCGAGGTTCCATTTTGTAACTTTCCACGCGAAGCGAGGGGGACGGGGTGGGTGCGAGAGAGGGGGCCGAAGGTTTCCCTTGCACTCCACTGCGCGCGTACGTGTGTGTGTGTGTGTGTGTGTATGTGTATGTGTGTGTGTATGTGTGTGTGTGAATGCTAGTGCCATCGGTATGACAGATATCCTAACCTAAACCTAGTAATAAACTTTAATCGTGAATATTTCGGTTCGCAATGCAGAGCGACGTTTTTTTTTATAGATTTTTGAATTTTATACAAAAACACGTTACATAAAGTTAAACTTGTGTTCATTTTGCTTGCTTTTAAAGGCCAGCGCACATAAAGAACTCTGATTGGTTGAATCCTTTATGCCGCATCCATAATGCATTATTTTGAATGCACAAATTTATTTAAATTATTGTTCGCGAATAATTCGGGTATCGATAGGATCATTTAAAATCGGGCGCGCTGTTGCTAACAGTCTCACACGCGATGCCCGCCTGGCGGCGCTACCTCTCGAGTTTGCATGTCACGTGACCCTGTACGGGCCCAATGTGGGGCTTCTTTTCCGGAAGCTCCCGGTCAGTCGTTCTCATCAAGTAGTGTATAGTGCACATGCTTTGTGTCGCTCCCGGATCATTTCACGGTTAGCCTTTTCGACTGCTCTCTGCGCTTCTTGCTTTGTGCTCACTTGCTTCTGCTCAGTGTTGCATCTGCTTATCAGTGTCGGGATTAGTTATTATCAGCTCAAAACACGAATACGCCTCACGGCACGAGAGCGGTGTGCTCGCGCATGCAACGTGCTCATCGGATTCCCGACATCGAGAAGTGCGGTGTGAGAACGTCGCATACATCGACGCACTCACCCGTACTGCTCACGCGAACTCGTAGACTGTTCATTTTATATTAAAAGTGCTTATTATTTGTTACTTTGCGCTCAACGTTTACATCAACTAGTTTCACCGGCCATTTGCGTGTGTGTGCTCGTCCCCTCGCATTTGGCCGTCTCGGCCACGCGCGTCCGACGAGTCGGTGCGAACCGCGTCCGGTTAAGATCCGTTGCCGATTTATCGAGATAGAATTATCGAACATTCTGGTCCTTCGAACCGGATCATATATATTATATATTAATTCTATTATCGAACATTCTGGTCCTTCGAGCCGGATCATATATATTATATATTAATTCTATTATCGAACAATTACAAAAATGCAATTTTTCCAAATAAAAGTATCAATGAATATGTTATCCACAAATGATTTCTAATCGATTCCGTTTATAATATACATTAAACATAATTACGATCTGCTAACTTGACGTTCAATACAGGTTTATTATTAAAAAGAAAATATTCTTTCCCAAATATTAAAATAGTTTTCCTAAACTTCCCCAAACGATTCCCAAATTATCTAATAAAGAATAATTAGAAAATATTAAATTCCTCTGCTAACTCTACGGCGGTCGTAAACATCCCATTACATTGGTGCATCACCTGTGTGCGATAGCGGGCGGCAACTCTGCAACAACTGATGGGCATGACTTGCCGTCACGTCGAGTGATTCCGGCTAAGCTGTTCCTTAATTCTGGCGTCGACTACGCCAGGCCTCTCATGCTAAGGATATCGAAAGGACGCGGTCAAGTGCTTCCTCGCCATCTTCGTCTGCATGAGCAGACGAGGGCTGTCCATTTTGAGGCAGCATCTCCGATTACTCCGTCGATGCCTTTCTCGTCGCTTTGCAACGTTTTACTGCACGCCGAGGTCTATGCCACAACATCACCAGTGACTGCGGCACCAACTTTATGGGAGCGGACAAACAACTGCAGGACTTCTTCTCCGCTGGAAATCGGGAGTTGCGACGTATCGCCGACAAGCTGGCTAATGAGCGGATCATTTGGCGATTTAATCCTCTTTCCGCCCCTCACTTCGGCGGTCTCTGGGAGGCTGCCGTAAAAAAAATCCGTGAAGCATCATCTTCGCCGAACTAAGTGAGACCTCGTTGACATACGAGGAACTGAGCACGCTACTTGCGCAAGTGGAAGCGTATTTAAATTCAAGGCCACTCCAGGCCTTGTCGAACGATCTAGAGGACACCACGGCGTTAACACCGGGCCACTTCCTCGTCGGGACGGCTCTTAACGCCGTGTCTGAGGTCAATCTCTCCGAGGTGCCCAGCAACCGCCTTACGAGGTGGCACATGCTCCAGAGGATGCGCGATCATTTCTGGGAGAGATGGTCGCAGAAGTACATTCACTCTCTCCTGCGACGACCGAAATGGAAAACCTCTATAGATGACATCCAACCGGGCCGTCTATGCCTCACCCGGAACGACATCACACCACCTACTCGTTGGCCTCTCGTCCGGATCATCGAGGTCCACTCAGGAGACGATGATCTCATCCGCGTAGTCACCGTCCTCCGAGCTCAAGCGTCCAATTGTCAAGCTTGTTCTTTTACCGAACTGTAACATGGACGATGACGAGGAGTGGCCCACAGTGTAGACCAGCGCCTTTGTAAAAAAAACCGTATTAGAAAACAGAATTTTAAAGATTATCTTGCACGAAGAAATAAGCAAACGCGGCCGCCGTTAACTTAAAAGGGAAGGGGCTCTCGTATCGTGTCAATCGACAATTCGAGTTCCCTTTAAAAGACTCTCCTTCCTTCTTTCCATCTTTTTCTTTATTATTAATTTTAATTTGTAATTCCTATTTTCGAGTCATAGCCTAATTATAGCGTAGTCACAATTATCAAATTTATCGCTAATCAAATCTACCATCTCACTTACTGCATTAACGAATTCATTACATTAATTCTCATTCTTAAAGGTGAGCGCCCAGCCCGCGCCGCGATAGGTATATCGGCAATATAGGCAAACGCGCTATAAATAGATTAAGTCAGCTGTTATTTATCTTTCGGTGCGAAGTTCGCTTCGCGCCGGTTTTTCTCGCTACGCTCTTGTTCGCCGCTTCGAATTAAAACGGCTTGCACATGAGCAGTTTAATGTGTGAGCCGTTGCCACGGATGGCAAAGACTCGTGCTACCTCGCCCTTTCGGGCACACGCCACATTTTTTACATCCACTGTCTATCGAAACCGCCCCGAGCCGGGCGATGGAAAAATCCAGATACGCCCACGGGATCCTTATCGCGGGAATGGATCGGTCACCACCAGTGACTACGCGCACCTAAAGCCGCCGATCCGCGCCTTTGCGTCCGACTCAGTGCAACCCCCCACTGGCAGCGTACACGGGGAACCACGGGAAGGCCTGTCCATTTGCATCCTGCCTGGATACACGTTTCTGACCCTGTCGGGCGAGAGGAAGGGGGAAGTAGGTGGGTGGGATGGCCGGCTCTTCGCCAAAGGCTTTAACCGTGCCTAGGGATTTAAGGGAAAATTCTAGGTGGAAGAGTCCTCCCTAATTTGAGCTAATGCGACGCGACCACTATTCGAAAGCGCGGTTGTCCCGAGAAGATTTCGGGGCCGCGCTCCCATAGCCGAAGGCTCCGACCTCTCCGGTTGAACGATGGACCCTACCTAGTATTGAATCTACGACTCGTACCTCTTTAGCCAAAGAGTTTCGCTACAAAATTCTCTAAACAGTGCAAAGGCCTCTGGACTGGAAACGAAGAAACGCGCCACGTCCGGCCATTGCTGTTTATCTTCAGGAACTACGCTAAGCAGAACTTCCCTCTGCGCGTCGAAAATAGGGCATTCCAACAAGAAATGTTGTACCGTGTCTATTCTATTTCCGCAAATGCACGCTTCACTTTCCACGAGATTTAACGCGGCTAACCGAGCCCTAAAATCGCCGTGTCCGGTGAGAGCTTGCGTGCTCCAATGATCGGTTTCGAGAGAACGCACGGCTAGTCTATCTCGCACGTTATTAAAATACGCGAATGTGGTACGACCCTTACTCGAAGATAACCATTTGGTCTGCCACATATCATTCGCCTCGTCACGAATTCTTTTTACCGCGGTTTTGAACTCCGTTTCGGCGGGAATTTCTATATTACCGATCTTGGCGTTCTTACCTACTCTAACGTTGTAACGCGCGATACTCTCCCGGAGAACTATGTCGATTGGAGTCGCACCAGCGATGACGCAAAGCGAATCCCATGATGCCGTACGATACGCGCTAGTTGTCGAAATAAGAACGCGGCGCTGCATTGATTTTAAAGCCCTAATATCACTCTCCGTACATAAATCGGCCCACCCCGCCGCGGCATAAGCTACCGTCGGTACGAACACGCCCCGGTATATCATGGAGAGTGCCCTAAAGCGAAGGCCCCACTGGGCTCTTGCTAGTCGACCTAATTTCTCGAATAGCAAGCTGACTTTGCTATTTAGATGCTCGCAGTGCGATTTTACTTTTAAATTTCTATCCAAATGAACGCCAAGATATCTAACCGTTTGTTTAAACCCTCGTGTTACCAATTTTAATTATGGGCGGCCTATTTTCGAAGTCGACGGTTTTCTTTGTGGTCTTTCGCTTCCTATCCGGTCGCGCTCCTCCCCGTCTACCTATAGGATTTCGCGCGATCGCGTCAGACTTCAGAATGATGGCTTCAGTTTTGCGCTCGGAAATCTGAAGCTTCGCGAACCTACACCATTCTGTTATTATCGTAACTACACGTTGGCCTTCCGCCTCTAATTCTCTACGCGAGTTTCCGTTTACGACGACCACAAGATCGTCCCCGTACGCGGCGAATCTATTCTGAACCGTTTCTTCCAATATCTTCAGAAGGCCGTCAAACATAAGGTTCCAGCAGGCCGGACCGAGAACGGAACCCTGCGGGCATCCCCTCGTTATCCGCTTGGACACCTCCGCGGAACTAAACGTCATCTTGACTTCGCGATCCTCGAAGTAGCTCCGGAGCACTTTAAATATATTTTGCGGGCAATCATGTTTTCTGAGGCTATCTAAAACGAGAGGTCACCAGACATTGTCAAAAGCACCGGAAATGTCGAAGAGAAGTATATACCATATACCAATAGCAATAGCATACCTCCCTTCGGAGGCAGAAACCATTCGCCACAACTCAACAACAGCATCCTCCGTCGACCTCCCGGGCATGAACCCGAACTGCCGGCGAGAGACCCTATCCGACGCCAGTGACGTATCCAGCAGGCGGGATTTGAGAAGTTTCTCAAAAAGCTTTCCTACCACGGAGAGGAGACAGATGGGTCTGTAGGATTTCGGGTCTCTCGTCCTTGTCTTCGCCTTTCAGAAGAGCTCGAAGCGAGCCCCTCTTCCAGACAGATGGAAAGACGCCTCACTGGAGGCACCCGTTGAACAACCTAACTAATTGACCGGGGATTACTCTACAGGCTTCCTTGAGCACGGCAACCTCTATTAGATCTATACCCGGGGCTTTATTATTTTTAAACGTTTTAACCGCGTTAGCCACCTCTATCGCAAAGAGAGGAGCGTCGGCTGTATCGGGAGGATCCCTACTCGAGACTCTAATTTCACGTTGCTCGGGCGTGTCCTCTATCTCCCGGTTCCCGACCCTCTATACTCTTTTCTTGAGTATCGTAAGTTTTCTTGTCCACCACGGGTTGGACTTTCTAAATCTACGCTTCCTAGGCATGGACGCGACACAGGTCTCCGTGAGTACAATTGTGAGCGTTTCTGCTATTCTTTCTACCTCTACTGTGGAACACAGATCGATAGCCTCTAGTTACGACCTTGAAAGATCTGTCAGGGTCTCAGAGAACCGTTCCCAGTCGGCCCGATTCGTATCGAACCTTGTGTTCCCAGCTCCCCGATCGCCACCTGACTCTTTGGGCACTCTCAACCTTATGTCCACCGCCCTATGGTCGCTGGTAGTCCAGTCACACCTCACCTTCCAATCACAGATGAACTTGTTCATGGAGGGCGACGCCAGGGTTACATCGATGAATGACGAACCCCTTGTCGTCCAAAAGGTGGGTGGCTGTCCAGCATCGTTGACCACGAACATGCCAAATGCCCTGATGAGATTCTCGAGTTTGGCACCTCTATCGTCTGTCTCTTGGCGACCCCAGAGTGACGACCGAGCATTGGCGTCTACATCTATGATAAGTCTCTCCCCCCTCAGTGAACGAAGCACCGTCTCGAGGTGACTGAGGTGCTTTTCAATCTCGTCGCTGTACTGGAAGTAGCACGAGACAACGTAGAAGGAAAAGCTGGGGACCTGCACTTCCTGCACACAGACAATGCGTAGTGCTAAGCTGCGAGACGAAGACCATTTGGAAATTGGGATTACAGATCGCTACTGCTGCCCACGGACGTTGCGAGCGCACAGCGGCAACCTTCATCCCTATACCTAGCCCTACGAAGGTGTGACTCGAGCCCTGCTTCCTGACGTGTGGTTCCTGCAATAACAGGACATCAAGTCGCTTTCCGGCTACGCACCTCGCCCGTTACTACAGCTGAACGTCGCATGTTCAGCTGCAGTATCCTAACTCCCGTGGACGCGTTTCCTACGCTAACCGCTGTATCTAGCCTATCTAATTCTTGTGGCACCGTGCCACTCGCTGTGTGGGGTGAGGTGGGGTCCGCGAATCTAACCGTCTTTCGCTCTGTTTTCTTATCGCTCGCGGATCTAATCGCGGATCTAATCGCGGGCCTATTTATTTCGCGCACTACGTTATCGACTGTTCCGGAGTCTCGCACTAAGTCTATCGACGCGGACCTAATCTCGGTAATAAGACAACGTTCTAAAACGACGGACGCGGTTTTCATAACGGCTACTTCGCGACGGACTAACGCGGTTCTAACGGCAGGAAGGCCGTGATTTGGGGACTGCGCACCGCCGCGAACTGTGTCTCGGGTCCGCGCGCGCGCAGCTCGGTGAGGCGCTCTCGAGGAGGCGGAGGCCGTCACAGAGCACACGGACGAACAGACCCGCGACCCAACGACGGACACATCCCGCGCTTCCTTAATTGCGGCCACGCCAGACCGGAAGGGGTCGGCCAGGCGGGCACTTCTCCTCACCACGTCAAAGTTTTTAATTTGAGATTCCATAATTAGTCCCACGAGTATGGTGGAAGAGGTGGTCAAACGACGCAGAGCCACCTTTACGCCGCAAAGCCTAAATACACCGGGAGGACGGCAGGTATCCCGGGATGAACCGTTCGCGACCGCGACATTTAGCGTCATGCAGGCCCTAAGCACGGTTCCTACACCTTAGCCTTCAGACATCTGCGGGACCGAACGCGACGAAAGCGACCGCGACGATAACGACGACCTAACGCCTATGACGGGCCGTTCCCGAAGAAACGAAATCCGCGTCCCCAGGGAAAGAATGCCGTTTTTAAGGGCATTCTGTTAGTGCCACATAAGAGCCATTTGATCAGCAGAGCTGACACCGACTCGTGGCTGAGCAGTGTAGAGACTATCCGCGGGCCAACGCGACAAGCCCCCCCTCGCCCGTCCGAAACACCGCCCGGAAAGATGCCGTTTTTGGGGCATTTGTCCACATAAGAGCCCTTTGGCCAGCAGAGCTGACACCGACTCGTGGCTAAGCAGTATTGAGACTATCCGCGGGACCGAACGCGACGAAAGTGACCGCTACGGCGACGACAACGACGACCTAACAAAGCCTATCGAGCCTAACGAGCCTAACGATTCACAGACGGCAACAGCCGAAACCCGAAAGTTCCTGAAAATAATTAAAAATTAGTCGCACTCACACACACACACACACACACACACACACACACACACGCACCACACGCACACGCACCACCCCAACACACACCACACGCACCCCGCACACACCACACACACACACACACACACATTCACTCGTGGGAGTCACTGGGATCGGGGTTATCCCCGCCTCTGGCCCGGCGGGTGACTGAGTCACCCATCCAGTCCTTCGGGCGAGGGCCCCGACCGGCTCCCACTTTTCCCCATTGAGGGGCGCCTCACGGCAGGAGCATCCACCGCTCGGCACCCTCATCCCGCGGGAGCACCCGCCAAGTCACGGGCAGAGAGCAAACCTCCCTCTGCAGTGCCGTGCCACTGGGCGATTGAAGTCAGGGCCGCCAACCCCTTCCAGCGATCGGGACTTGGTCCGTGTAAGACTTCATCCCTATGGAGTCGCTGGGCTCCACTTGTACCCCCTCAGTGAGGATACGGTGCGCTCTTTGCGACCCTTCCACCCCGAAGGGCTTCAGGACCGGGCTCCCTCACCACGACAAGGTGGCGCACAACGAGGGAGGCTTGCACATGAGCACTGACGAACACTCCTTAACCGTTATAAGCGAATTTTGCTTAGCTCACACCTTTGATGAAGCCATCCCACGCACTCTAAAATTTTCGCCGACGGCCGTTAAGGCGGGCGGAATGTTAAAAATTGAGCCGAAGCGAAAATTAAACAACTCGCAATTATATTTGGCGCGCCGGTGACGTATAGAGAGCCAGTGCCGTCAGCAAATCACGCGCTCTATACTTGCCGTCACCTCGCCTATCGCACCGCATCGCAACGCCACTAGCGCTCAAGAAGGGGCACCGCGAATTGTCTTAAATAGTCCGCGATAACAATTTTGCCCTCTAACAATAAGAATGATAAAAATTGCCAATCATGAAAATAAAAACGATCGTCAAAAGTCCGTTACTCTCGAGAAAAATCTAGATCATTCTCGAAGAACTAAACATATATAAACGTGGTCTCGAAAAGTAAGCTCTCTCTTAAAAGGGGTGCTTTGACTAAGATACACGTACTTTCGTCGCTTGCGAATATTCGAATTCTTTGTTCCGTTGTTCGGGAGTTATTGATCAGGTGCTCGCTGATTTATATTGCGCTTCCACGAATCACAAAGACTTCTATAATTTTAAATTGTAAATAGTTATTATATTTCGATTAAAGTGTTTAATTTAAAAAAAAAAGGGTTTTAAGCACGACGAAACTAAGTACTGCTTCCTCTTCGTATATTCTCGCCTCCTTCACTCCCGCTTTCTCCTAGCTCTTCCAAAACGAGCTATCTCATACAAATACGAACGGGTATAAAGAACATACGTCGACGTAGCATATTTTCTCCGTATTCGTGACTTCATATTGAGTTGTGATATGTGATCCTGTACGCCCACCGAAAAACGTATCGCGAGGATCGAATGGTGTTTCCATCAGATGGTTCGCGAGAAAATTATACATTACGCGATTGTCGCGCATTTCTTGGTCGAAGGCGCATTCCCACTTTTCCGACACTATGTATCCCTGCTGATGAAGTCGCCATGAAACTGCGAGAGTTGGTTCATATCGCGAATTTAATGTATCTCTGCGATCCTCCCCCGACGAAAGCGCTTTATCGCGAGTAGGGAGAATATACCGATTCTAACTCAATTTTCCCATTGGTGCGAGAGAGAGCTCTGTAAGAGGGAGAGAGATAGAGAGGTATCTGAGGGGCGAGGAGACGGCTGTGCGGGTGAGCAGGGGGGGGTACGTAGGGCGAAGGAAGCCGTTCGCCGTCGGGTGGGTAAACGGAGGGTCGCGACGTCGTGCGGCGGGGGTGGGGTTCGGGGCGAGAGCGAGAGGGACGGAGGCGCCGCGAGCGAGGAAGAGAGGGAGAAAGCGCGTCTGGAGCGTCCTTAGACGCGGCGCGCTAGAGGAGAGCGATAAACGGCGTTCCCATCGATTCTTCCCGTCACCTTGGATACCCGTGGTGTATCAGGAGAGCACGTTGCGTGTAGAAGTCTTCGTTTACGTTTCGGATAAGAATTTATTGCATCGTTCAAATTTTAACCTAAATGCACACGCCGTTTATAAATAGGAGTACGATTCATCGGGAGAACATGTCGCGGACAGAGGCGTCTCTCGTCGACGGAGGCGATCGATCCTTCGTCCTCGTGGATCGACGAGAGCGCGTCGGAGGGGAGAGAAGGCCGCTCCGAGAGGCCAGAATCTCGTCGCGCGCGCGATATCGCATTCTCGCGCGTTATCGCGTTCCCGCACGATATCGCGTTCGCCAGGCGCGCGTTTCCTTCTCGGAGTCGTCGCATATCTCTCCTCCTCGACGCGATAACGAGAGAAGGAGCGGAATCCCGCTCGGATTTACTCGCGCGAGACGAGAGAGAGATTCGCGGCGACGCTTTCGTCGCCGTTTTTTCCTCTCGGACGCGCCGCGCTAAGATGAGAGCACGACGATAGCGAGTTTCGCGGCGACGCTTCCGTCGTCGTTTTTTTATCTCGGACGCGCCGCGCTAAGCCGAGAGCGAGATTCGTGGCGACACTTCCGTCGCCGCTCCTTCCTCTCAGACGAGAAGCGCGCGATAACGCGTGTCGAATCCGTTAGAATGCGGTATTTAGACGGATTCGTCGTTTCCGAATGGAAAAATTGCGCGACCGTTGGAGAGATCTTTATCCCACTCGCGCGATGTCATCGTCGCTCGAACGAGCGTATAAAGACGCGATGATTCCTCGAGGCGCGCACACCCCCCGTCGATCGACGCGGCGCGACCGATCCGTTCGATCGTTTTTTCGGAGCATAAATTCGCGAACGAAGAAGAAGCACGCGCGAGTTCCACCGCCCGACCGTGGAGCAGCGGCTCTGGCGGAAGAATATTCGGCGTGTCCGATAGACAATCGCGACGTCGAGTTAAAGGAGAGCGCGCGATGGAACGTCGCGACGTACCACCTGAGAAGGTCCATTCAAACGCACGATCGGCGCGAGGAATTGTGGGTCGAGACGGCTCTGGCTAACAGTAAGAGAGCCTTCGACTACAACGTTAATTTAGACAAGTAGTATTACGCGAAGTATCCGAAGGGTTATCCGTATTCCCGCGATCAGAAGCCGCATTCGTTCGATTATCCGCAATCGGAGGAGCTCTCGTCGCTCAGGCTCTGCGAGATCAACGCGCCCAAGGATAACGCGGGTGAATATCTGTGATATACCTACAATCGCAACGACGGCGCTCGCGCCTACCCGTTTCGCAGGAGAACGTTCTGCGGCTATGACTGGCCGCTCGAGGACTTCGAGCTGGAGGAGAACCTATAAGCGCGAGGATCGCGTCGATCCGCCGCCGGTCGATCGCTACGTCCGAGTGTTGAAGGAGAAGGCCGCGTGGAACGTCGCGACCTACTCGACGAGGCGAGAGATCGGTCTTCGAGACGCGCGCGCGGAGCTGTGGCTCGAGACGGTGGCGGCGGTCAGCGGAAGAGCGGCGAGATTTGACGCCGGACATAAGCGCCGAAGGCGCGAGAGTCGCGAGTTTCGACTGCCCGTGGATTCGCGGGGCGAGACTCTGTGGATAAGATCCCGCGCGGAGGAGAGAAAGGACGATGAATCGCCGCGGGGAGAGAAGAGGAGAGGACGCGGCCGCGCGCGAGGAGGAGCGCCGAGTGCTCGGGGGCGCGTGCGATGTCGCCACGACGGACGATTATCGCGCGTGGGCGCGACGAAGTGTCTCGCGACTCTGCGCGAGAGGGACGCGCGTTGTCGAATCTCGACGGGGGCGAGGACCTCTCTGGTCGCTCGAATCCTGCGTGTGATCGGCGCGAGGAACGATCTACGGTGACGCTTCGAGTGCGAGGGCGCGGGTGTCGAGAGACGCAAGGGCGGTGAGCCGCGCGAGGGATTCTCGTGGTCCGAGGTTGACGCGGCCTTCAAGAGACGCGTGTTGACCGGCGCGGTGATAAATCGCGATTACATCGAACCCCTGCGATTTTTCGAGGACGCGAGGGACACCGTGCTCCGCCGCGTGCGAGATGTCATAGACCGATATCACAGCGTTAAGGTGAACACGGTGTTCAACAGAGAATTCGTGTCGGGCGATAAGATCGCCGTTAAGACGATAGCCACGAGAAACCACCCCCTTCTACCCACGACGGATCTGCGCGAGTGGTACGAGACTCGCGTCGTCGGCGATATCATCGCGTCCTTGGAGGAGTTTCAAGAGCGCGACAGCGGATAGGCCCTGTCGCGCATACTCGATCTAACAGTGAACGTGAACAGGTACAATCCTATGCGGGCGGGATGCTACGTGCGAGTACCGCGAGAGATTCAGACGAAGAGAGCGGTGGTCAACGTGCAATCGGACGACGAAGCGTGTTTCGCGTGGTCGGTGGTCGCCGCTCTGTATCCCGTCGACAGGAACGGCGAGAGAAGCTCGCGATATCCGCATTACTCCACGGTGTTGAATCTGGAGGGCTCGAAGCTGCCCATGACTCTGAACAGTTCGAGCGTCTGAACGATATGTCGGTGAACGTGTACACCGTCGGAGAGAGACGACGCGGGAAGGGCGGCGGCGGCGGCGGCGGCGGCGGCGGAATTCGTATCGTCCCTCTTCGTCTGACGGATCGGAAGAGGGAGAGACACGCTAATCTGCTTTATCTGACAGACGCGACGCGCGAGGGTAGCGCGGTCGGACATTTCGCCTGTATCAGAAATCTGTCTCGTCTGATCAGCTCGCAGTTGAGCAAGCGGCAGCACAGGACGCACGTGTGCGATCAGTGAGCGTTTCGATCTCGACGAGAGAGTGAAAAAAGAAAAAATATCGATCTAACGCGTATCTTTTTATTTCTCAGATGCATGCATTACTTTCGCACGAGCGAGAAGCTGTCGGCGCACATCGAGGATTGCAGCAAGATGACGATTGCGCGATAGTTCTCCCCGACGAGGACGACAGGTGGCTGACGTTCGATCACCATTCGCGAAAGGAGCGAATTCCGTTCGTGGTGTACGCCGATCTGGAGTGCGCGTTGGAGAGGAAGGAGGGGGATGAGGGGAGGAGAACCGCGAATACGGCGATCGTTCAGCATCACAGGGTGCACAGCGTGGCTTATTATACACGCGCTGCTCCTTCGACGACGTCGCCTCGGCGTACGAGTCTTATCGCGGCGAGGATTGCGTCGCGTGGTTCGTGCGCGAGTTGCGCGATTTGACGCTTCGCGCGAAGATCGCTCTCGACGCCGTGGTACCGATGAAGGATCTCACGCCGGACGAGCGGGAGAGATTCGCGAGCGTGTCGCGCTGTCACGCGTGCGACAGACCGTTCGAGGCGGATGACGTACGCGTGCGCGATCATTGTCACCTGACCGGCCGTTTCAGAGGTCCGGCGCATTCCGCGTGTAATGTGTGAATTACAAAGACTCCTACGTCATACGTGTTCTTTCACAATCTATCGGATTACAACGCGCACTTCATTATCAAGGATGTGGCTAACGCGTATCCGGGCAGCGTCGAGTTGTTGCCGGTGACGAAGGAATCGTACATAGCTTTCTCGAAGACCGTTCGAGACACCGCGGCGGCTGCGCCGGCGGAGGGAGACGAGGGAGGAGACGCCGCGCGTTCCAGATGCGTGGACTCGTTCAAATTTTTAGGCGCCAGTCTCGAGAAGCTGGCGTCGTATCTCGACGAGAGCAAACTGACGATCGCGCGAGACGAGTTTCGCGATCTCGCCGACGACGACTTCCGTCTTCTCACGCGCAAGGGCGTGTTCCCGTACGAGTACGTAGACAGCGTCGAGAGATGCGTCTCCCGTCGCGCGAGTCCTTCTACAGTTCTCTGACCGGCGACACCGTATCGGAGAGCGATTACGCGCATGTGACGCGCGTCTGGAAGCGATTAGTGTCGAAACGTTGGGCGATTACAGCGACCTCTATCTGAAGACCGACGTTCTTCTGCTCGCGGACGTGTTCGAAAATTTTCGCGCCGCTTGCCTGGAGAGTTACGGTTTAGATCCCGCGTACTATTACACGTTGCCGGGATACACGTGGGACGCGATGCTTACGGGGGTCCGCTTCGATATCGATATGATGATGTTCGTGGAACGCGGAGTACGCGGCGGTCTAAGTCAGTGCTCTAACAGGTACGCTCGCGCTAACAACAAGTATATGAGCGCGTACGATCCGTCGATCTATCTGATGTATCTGGACGTCAACAATCTGTACGGTTGGGCGATCTGTCAGCCGTTGCCGTATAAGCGATTCGAGTGGGTCGACGACCCCGAGAGTCTCGACGTGATGTCCGTGGCGGAGAATTCAGCCGTCGGCTACATCCTCGAGGTCAATCTCGACTATCCGGCCGACTCGCACGACGCCCACGCCGATCTTCCGTTTTGCCCCACGCGCGATAAGCCGCCGGGAAAGCGGCAGAGCAAACTCCTAGCCACGCTGTACGATAAGCGCCGATACGTCACGCACTACTGCAATCTGGAGCAGTGCGTTCGTCACGGTCTGCGTCTGACGAGGATTCATCGTTGCGCTTCTCGCAGTCGCCATGGTTACGCGGATACGTGAAACATAATACACGCTTACGCGCTAACGCGAGTAACAATTTCGAGAAGAATCTGTACAAGTTGATGAACAACGCCGTCTTCGGCAAGACCATGGAGAACGTGCGCAATCGCGTGGACGTTCGACTCGCGACTCGATGGGACGGGCGATTCGGAGCCGAGGCGTTCATCTCCAAGCCAAATTTTCACAGTAGAAGCGTATTTTCGGAGAATCTCATGGCCATGGAATTGCGGAAATTGGAGGCGAAGATCGACAAACCGATCTACATAGGCATGTCCATTCTCGATATATCTAAGATTCATCTGTACGCGTTTCACTACGAATACATGTTACCGCTCTACGGCGATAAGTGTAAAATATTGTACACCGACACGGACAGTCTCGTTTACAGCGTCGAGTGCGAGGACGCGTACGAGCGAATGAGGCGCGATATCGATAGATTCGACACGAGCGATTACGCTGCCGACAATCCCTACGGCATGCCGCGAATAAGAAGATTCTCGGTCTGATGAAGGACGAGAACAATGGCGCTCTCATGCTCGAGTTTGTAGGACTCAGAGCGAAGATGTACGCGTTGCGAGTCGAGGGTAGGGACGACACCAAGAAGAGCAAGGGCATGAAGAGCAGCGTCGTCGCGCGAAAGCTGACTTTCGACGATTACGCGCGCTGTCTGAGGCGCGAGATCGAGATGACCTGCGAGCAGTCGTGACTGAGATCCAAGTTACACGAGGTGTACACTGTGCGCGAGTCGAAGGTCGCGCTCAATCCGTACGACGATAAGCGCTACGTCGTGCCCGATTCGACCGATACTCTGCCGTGGGGGCACTACAAGATACCTCTGTGAGGAGAGGCGCGGATATTTCGCGAGCGCGATGGGGGGCGTATTTTTTTTTCTAGATATAGATATACAGTTTAATATCTTTGAAACGGTTAGATGGATCTTAATGTTCTTGAATTCGATTTTCTCGATTTGATGTGCTTTTTCACATGGACTTATTTTCATTTTCCGCAATCGGCCCTTCGTGGGGTGGGGGGCACCAAGCTCCGTTTTTTTAAATGGCACCTTCCCAAAAAATTAATATTAATGGATTCTATGTTGAAAAAGAAGTAACTTTTATTCGAAAAAAATTTTTTTACAATCATTAATTTCCGAGCTACAATTATTCAAAATTTTTCGGAGCCAAACTTCACACTTATGTGAAACAGTGTTTATACAATCTTGGTCTATAGTAGGCAGTTGTGTAAAAAAAAACTTCGAATTGAATGAATATTAGGAATGTCTTCTATTGAGCATTCGCACTTCAATACTGTGCTACAGTTGAAGTGCGAATAGAAGACATGGCACAGTTTGATACAGAAGTTAATATGCTGTTGGTTCTTGGTGAATGCCGAAACAACTATCGCGAAGCAAGTAACGTCTTCCGACAACGTTATGGTGTTGAAAAAGTCATATGGCTTTTCATCGATTAGAGAGATGAGTCCGAACTACTGGATCTGTAATTTCAAGAACGCGTAATAGAATCAAGCAAATTATAAATGAGGATAATAAAGTGAATATTCTAGCTGTTGTTAACATAAATCCACACATAAGTCAACGCCAATTAAAAGAGAGTCTAACATTTCGCGAACATCGATTCGCCGATTGCTTAAAACTGAAAAATTTCATCTGGTTTTGCATCAAGAACTTTTTGACAACGGACTACGATCAGCGTAGAATCCATTAATATTAATTTTTTGGGAAGGTGCCATTTAAAAAAACGGAGCTTGGTGCCCCCCACCCCACGAAGGGCCGATTGCGGAAAATGAAAATAAGTCCACATGAAAAAGCACATCAAATCGAGAAAATCGAATTCAAGAACATTAAGATCCATCTAGCCGTTTCAAAGATATTAAACTGTAACACTTTATCTGGCCCACCCTGTATATACAGGGTGTCCCATTTTAAATAATTCAGTCAAATATCTCGAAAACCAAGCCCGGGAGGGAAAAATGTTTCAGACAAAAGTTGTTTGGTTTTAAGGGGGACATAAGATGGTGCCATTGGTTTGACTTTGAATAATCATTTGTAGATGGCGCAAAGGTCACTTTAAATTTTTTGAATTGGATACCCTATTTTTTATTGCATATTCTTGTAGCTGACCTCGAGAGCTTTCCAAAACTACTATAATTAAATGTTTTTCCGTTAAGTACTTTTCGAGTTATAAGGCTTGAAATAATATCTTAATTTTACATACATGATAAAATATCTAGTAAAATATTCATTTTTCGATTTTCTTACCTTAATACTTTTATGTACAAAATAATAGGAGGAATCAATTGGTGTAAAGAAAAAACATAGTTGTTTCGAAGAAGAAATATGTAATTTGCAATTAATAATTCCATATTTTTTCTTAGAAACAACTGTATGTTTTCTCTAACACGTCTCTAATACGTTTTACGAAAACCATTAGAAAAAAATCAAGAGATATCGAAATGCCAGAATTTAATAATTTTTTTTATATTATTTTCATATTATTATTGATTTTCAACAGTTTAATAAATATTTAATAATAATAAATAAATAAATTTAATATTAATAATAATATTTAATAATAATAAATAAATATTTAATATTAATAATACTATTTAATAATAATAAATAAATATTTAATGTTAATAATAATATTTAAGAATATTTAATAATAATATTTAATATTAATAATAAATAATATTTAACATTAACAGTGAAACATTAAACATTTATTTATTCTAATTAATTTTAAAACAAATCTCATACGATGTATAAATATCATATGATAATAATATTATACGCTAAATTGTCGCGTCTTCAATCAAGCACATGTTCACGTTCGACAGCGCTGTTAGTACCTTAACCTACCGCAACCTAGTCTAACCAGAAACTATTTGCTGTCGCCGAATAAATATCGTCGCGTTGTTGCGTCGTCACGTCGTAATAACGTTGTGTCTTTCTTTAATCGAGTGATTTTTAATTGCCAACAGTGATTGATAGTGATTAGTGATAGAGTCATTGATAAATTTCTCGTCTGATCGAGTGAGTGAATGAATGTGATTATGTTGAAGTTTATAAAAGAATACAGTTTATAAAAGAAAAAAGAATTTTCGATTAATTATTTAGTGTGGATCTCTGTTCTTTAGAACGTGATATCTACGTTCAACTTGAGTAAAAGTACGATCTATTGGAAAATTTATTTCTCAAGAAATTACAACAATACGTCGAACAAGGTAATAATAACTATTCTTTGATATTGTGTGAAAACAAATTTCGGGATGTCAAATAAACAGTGGTAGAGAAAATTAGCGAAAGAGAGGGGTTTTTAGTGGGTAGGGAGTACCGAGTTGATAATTCGACTTGGTACTCGAGTCCCACATAACTCACCGGATCGCCCGGTGAGTATGCATAAAATGCATTTTCCCCTCTCTCTCAAAAAAAAAAAAAAAAAAAACGGTACAATAGAATAAGAAAATAATTTAAGTGAAAATGTGTAACAATAAAAAATAAATAATAATTTTAGTAAGAGTAATAATAACTTCGAGTAAGCAAATGAGAGAGAGAGAGAGAGAGAAGGAGAGAGAGAGAGAGAGAGAGAGAAGGAGAGAGAGAGAGAGAGAATGAGAATTATGTATTCGCATGTGTGTGTATGTAGCGACCAACTGATCGTAGCGATCGCCCCGCGTAAGCACCCGTATCTGACGGTGACTTGCGCCACCCTTGCTTGCCTCTTGTATCCAACCCGTTATTAGTTAATTACTTCTTTTAATAATTCGAAAACTAAGCGTCGGACGAAATTTTGCTAAAGGAAAAATCGTCTTAGAATTGACTCAAGAATGTGTCATTTTACGAACACTATACTTATTTTGAATCACCCTATATATATATATATATATGTGCTTAATTATAATAATACGCATTACAAAAAATATTCAAAAAAATTATCTATCTAAGTAACTTCCCATAATTTGTTATAAATAAATTTTCATATAAATGAAAAACTATTTAAAATAATATATAGATAATATTTTTTTTAATTTTTATTAGCGTTTTTTATATATTGTTATAGACTCACAAACTATAATCTAATTAAAATGCTAAGCGTTAGCATAAAATTGGTAATTGCGATATCGAACATTCACCTTACAGAATCGCTGTCTCAGCGATTCACGCGCGAATTCGACGAAACGCGGAAGTGCAACGAAGGATTTCGACACCAAATCATCTTCGCTTGCACTTCGACTCGATTGCACCATGACCCCGTATGGCCCTGTTACTAAGCGGTCCCCTCCAAAAAATCTCCCAAAACAAGGGTTTAAAAACGAACCACCGCAAGAGCACGGTGGACAGTCGAAAAAACAAGTGCAACATAAACACGTGCGGACCGAGCTAAGTATACGAGAAACCTAGAGTTTTACCGAGCCTACGCGGAATAGAGGCAAAGAACAGAAAGGTATTCAACCAAATAAGGACACTAGATAAGGCTTTGTAGAAACAAGTAAACTTATATGAAATATACAATCTGAAAAAGAGAAGAGAATCAATTAATCAAAGAAAACAGCCGTTACTCAACCCCCTTCCTTCGGCGGTCTGAGATAATCACATCTCCCGACTGCACCCCACACCCCGTGCCGTTCGGGCACAACAATATTTTATATAAATAATATTTCAATTATTACATTAGTTTGTATTTTAAGAAGAATGTAAAACTCTCTCTTAATTTCTTTTATTCTCTAGATAATAAACTTGTCTTCAATAAAAGAAAAAAATATAATCACGACATATAAACTCTACTGTACAACGTAAATCCAAATTTTTATACATAATCGCAATTAAATTACTTTTTTCTGCATTGCAAAATTATGTCAAAATCAAAATTAAGACTAGACATTACTCATTTAACGCCAAGGCAACGGCAACGCATTTTTTAAAAAAAATTCTATAATATTTGCCAATCGACCAGTAATTCAAATGATTTGAAAGCTCAAAATGTCATAAGCGGATCAAATGAGCCAGATAACATTGAACAATTATCTCATTGTCAGCAGCAAAATGTACTAAAGGAAATTGATTTTGATCATTCTAGCGAATTAAATGAGCCAGATAACATTGAACAATTATGTCAGCAGCAAAATATACTAAAGGAAATTGATTTTGATCGGCCACGGGTTCTCAATCGTCGACTCCCGACGGCAGTGTTTCTCTCTCGATTATTCTTCCTACCCGGTGTTTTATCTACGTTATAAAAATGTGGGCACACAGTCCTCTGCCGTTGCCCGACCGGTGGTCGTCGGGCGGCAGCTTCCGGCCGATGATTTGTCAGGAAACGATGTGTTTCGGGGCGCATCGTTACATCACCCCTCCGTTTAAATTAACGCCTGAATTTGAGACGTTGAGCCGGCTGATCGGGCCTATCGGGAGGGTCCCGTTAGCCCACGTCCCGATAGTTCACGTCCAGCGCACCAACTCGATAGCACACCAACCCGATAGCACACTAACTCGGTAGCGCACCAACATTGCACCAAGTACAACTTTGCACACGAAGCGAGGAGGACGGGGTGGGTGCGGGAGAGGGGGACCGAAGGCCCTCCTTGCACCCCCCCCGTGTGTGTGTGTGTGTGTATCTTTGCATACAAAGTTGTACTTGGTGCGCTATCGGGTTGGTGCGATATCGAGTTGGTGCGCTATCGGGACGTGAACTATCGCACCGTGCGCTAACGGATCCCGCTCGGACCTATCTAATGCGTCGGTGATAACGCAATTTGCCATCGCGGCTAAACCGCAGTATCCACTGGCCGTTGGCGGTTCGGGGCCGGTATCGCCGGGACACGTGTACCGCGAAATGTGGTACGTCGAACTCTATGCCCGATTCGATTTGCACCCGGATCGGCGGTGCGGGAATCGGCCTCATCGGCATCAGCAGCTGCGGCGATGGATCGGCGGCGGCTGTTGGTTCGGCATTAGTCGGTGTCGATGATGATAGTGGCCGTTCATAGGGCCGCGGTAGACGGCGTCTTGGCGGCGGTGGCGGCGGTGTGATCATTATAGCATCCTTGACCGCGTTTTCGCGGTTCGACCGCTGGATGAGAGTGCCGACTCGGAGTGACCGGGGTCTTGGGTCCGGTGGAGCATCCGGGGTCTCGGGCTCCTCGGTTAAAAAATCAGCGATAGCGGCGAGTATGTCTTTTTCGATTGACATGGCGCGGGTTTGTGATCGGCTGTCTTTTCTATCCCACCGGTAAATCTTCGTTGTTTTCGTCGTCGGTGGGGATGGGCTCGTCGTCTCTCGGCGTGTTGATGTTTTCGTTTGCCATTTTCAAATCCTGGATGTGAACGTGCCTGATCCATTTCCCCTGCTTACTTCTCAGATCTATGATAACCGACGCTATATATTTTTGTATTTTATACGGGCCGCTGTATTTTGGCGCGAGTTTCGAATTGAATGCGTCCGCCTTTTTTGACAGAGGGTGTATCTTCTTCAGCACCCATTCTCCAATTTCTGATCTCCATGCTCGCCGACGTAGGTTGTAATATCTGCGCTGCCGTTGGAATGCCTTTGCCAAATTTATGCAAACTAACGCGTACGCGTCTTGTAGCTTCCGCTGTAGTCCCTCCGGGTTTTCGAGCGTCGTCTCTCTCTTTTCGGTTTCAGTTGGCGAAATGAGTTCCCGGCCATGATTCAGATAAGCGGGCATGTATCCGATCGCGCCGTGTTGTAGGCGAATTGTAGTTCGGGCATATGTTCGTCTCAGGTTCTATGATCTTTGTCGACGTATTGACTGATCATCGTCTTTATCGTCCGGTTGGTGCGTTTCACCGGGTTGCAATGCGGGGCGTACGCCGGCGTGGTTATGTATCGGATCCCGCTTCCTGTCAGTTCTTCGAGCTATCTCGACCGCAACTGCATTCCGTTATCTATGAGCACTGAGTCTGGTCGCCCATGTTTCAGGATGACGTGATTTGTCAAAGCCTGGGTTACCGCGTCGGCCGTGGTCTTGCGAAGCGGTACGAATTCTGCCCATTTTGAGAATCTGTTCTGCATCGACAGGAGCCAGGTGTGGCTCCGTCGAGACCGTGGCAGGGATCCTACTAGATCCATAGTGACCTGTTCCCATGGTCGCGTGACGTTGATCGCGTGCATTCATCCGGCTGGGCGGAGTTGGGTCGCCTTGTGCTGCTGGCAGTTGCAGCAGGCCTTGATATATTTCGCTGTCTCCCTGGCCAGTAGTAGCATTCGGCCATCCTAGCGATAGTCTTCGCGATTCCTAGATGACCGTAATACTTGTAATACTTTCTCACGTAATGGTTGTGGAATGCATACTTTCTGGTTTTCCTCCGATATTTCCTTGAAGTCCAAACTGTGCAGTACATGTTTGTACAGTCGACCGTGTTTTCTTCGGTAGTCTGGTCTAGCGGCTGGGTTGTTTTTGACCTCGCGTAAGGTACATTGATACCAACGGCATTGTGCTGGACGAGCGGCGCCCACCTCCGGTCATCGTGACAGTGCGTCCGCAACGCGATTTAGTGTTCCGCGGCGGTATTGGATTTCTATATCGTATTGCTGGAGCTCGAGGGCCCAGCGCCCGAGTCGGCCGGTCGGTGAGTCCATATTCCGCAGTCACTTCAGCGCTTGGTGATCCGTGATGACCGTGAATCTATATCCCTCGAGGTAGCTTCGCATACACCAGATGCCCCATACCACGGCAAGACATTCTAACTCCGTAGCGCTATAATTTCGCTCGGCCGCATTGAGCGTTCTATTCGCGTAGGCGATAACACGGTCGCCTTCTTTGTATCGCTAGGCCTCGAGTCCGGCGCTGCTGGCGTCCATCTATAGGAAGAACCGTCGCGAGAAGTCCGGGCAAGCGAGTATAGGAGCGGAAATCAGTCGTTCTTTTAGCGCGCGAAACGCAGTGGATTCCTCTTCCCTCCATGTCCACCGGGCATTTCTCCGCGTCAGATGCGTTAATGGTGCGGCTACGGTCGAAAAACTGGCAATGAACCTTCGGTATCATGAGGCCATCCCGAGGAACTGGCTGACCTGCTTTATCGTAGTCGGTTCGGGCCAATGGGCCACGGCGCTAACTTTTTCGGGATCGGTTTATATACCGTTTTGCCCTACCACATGTCCCAGATATTTCAGTTACGTACGCAGAATTTGCACTTATCCGGGTTCAGTCGGAGGTGCGTCCCTCGTAGCCGGCGGAAAATTTCGGCGAGCAGTTCGAGATGTTCGGAGAATGTGCGGCTGATAATAATGATGTCATCTAGGTAGACGAAAACGTGCGGCTCGAGTTCTGGCCCGAGGACGGTGTCGAGTAACAGTTGGAAGGTGGCGGGCGCCGAATGCAGTCCGAAAGGCATTACGCGGAATTGGAAAAGTTCCTTCCCGGGCACCGTGAAAGCGGTGATCGGCTTTCGGGAGTGAGGGGAACCTGTCAGTAGCCGTTCTTAAGATCGATCGTTGACAAGTAGCGTGCCCCCCGTAGTTTGTCCAGGGTGGCGGTTTCCTGGGGCAACAGGTACGCGTCACGATGGGTGACGTCATTAACGCGGCGAAAATCTATGCAAAACCGGTGCCAGCCGTCCTTCTTTTTTATGACGACAATCGGGGAGCTCCATGGATTATCGGAGAGTTCTATGATGCCCTGTTCGAGCATCTTCTCCACCTCTCTAATCACGACCTGCATGGCCGGGTTCCGCGACCGATATCGCTGCTTGATGGGGATCGGGTCGCTCAACCGGATGTGATGTTGTGTTTTTCCGATTGGTCCGTTGACCCCCTCGAACTTCCGGAATTCGTGCTTCAGGAAGGTTTGGAGCGCCTGGCGTTCCCCCGATGTTTGGGTGGTCAGCCCGCCGGTGGCCGCGCAGTGGCCCCCCTCGAAAAAGGACAGAGGGGGCGGCGGTACCCTCCTCGGAGCTTCGCCTGCGCAACTTCGAGCAGGAAGTCGCTTTCCATGGCTGATACGATGTAAAACGTGTGCGTCACCCTTCTTCCCCGTACGCGGAGGAGCACGGTCACGGTACCGGGAACATTCGTCGGGGTCCCGTCCACGAGTACAATTTGTTCCTCGGCCGTTCCACGATTCCTTGACGTAGCATCTCTATCGTGCGTCCGTTCATCAGGGAGATCTCCGACCCGGAGTCAATCAAGACGTCGACGCCCTTTAATATCGGCAAAAATATGTGGTCGCGGCAGGAATCTTATGCGGGGCTGGTTGCGGGATTCACGGCCGCGGAAACCCCTCCCCCTTTATATTGGATATATTTGTGATAGACTACGGGAAATATGTTTTTTCAAGAAAATGATTGGTTTTTAGCTAATATGTTATAAAATATTAATATAATTAATAGCACGAATGCAGCAATTGAATATTTCGATAAAGAAATCGAGGAACAATTATTCTACCAAAAAGTTAATTGGAAAAGTTGGTTATTTTCTTACAGATATAGTTTTAAACAATAGAAATAATATATTATGTTTGAATGTTCGCGCCACTAGCCGTTCAACCTTGTATTCCGATAGGCGGCCGATAGGTGGCAATGTCATCGTCATTTGTGAAATGATTTATTTATTGGTTTTCGATTAAAAAATGCAATAATTATTAATTATAACGATGGAGAAATGCAAAGTAATTAAGGAGTCGTTTAATCGTTTTATATTAAATATAATTGCCGAAAACTATTAAAACATTTAGTTCCGACAAGTGGCCGAGTTAGCGTCGTTGTCATTTGTGAAAATGATTTATTTATTAATTTTCGAAAAATAATCCAATAATCGTTAAACTAATGATGGAGCAATAGGGAGCAATCGTTTTATACCGAATATAATTGCTGAAAATTGCTGAAAACCATTAGATACATGTTTTTCAGTAAAAATGGTCAATTTTACGTTTTTTGTAAATATTAAAAAAACTATTAATTTTAGAAGGGGAGCAAATGTAGATTCGGACGGAGCAATTAAGGAGCAATCGTTTGAGCTATAGTTTATTAAAAATATGAACTTCCAGCGCTAACTTATTTCCAGTTATCTCTTCAGCAAAGGAATACACTAGCGCTGCGCCCTCTATGACCCCGCCGCGTTTACTGTCTTCGACTCTACATTCGGTCATCCTGCTCTTTCTCATTCGCCCTCGAATGAGCGCCTTCATAACCGGGTTGTTCATTTTCCGATTCAGTGTATGTTTCCTAGGTGTTGTGGCTGCATGAACAGCGCATCTAGCGAGCGACACGTGGAAAGAGGGCACGTCAATTATTATTAAGGAACAAAGCGTGCTTGCCAACGATAGCATAGTATTCCATTGTATAGTATTATACGACATATAAATATATATTCTAATAAAGTATATAACATGGCGCAGTCGTAAAATAAAAATAAATGTTATAAATGTGCAGCAGAAAAATAAATTATCAGAAATCCAATAAACATTAAGACAAAAAGTAAGAGGTTAAAAGCACGCAAACGAGTGGCAACAGCACAATGGAACTTTACTGTAAGTCACCACAAGGGCTAAATCTAAATGGAAACATTAGTGAAAACTAGCGCAAATTTAAACAAAGTTTTGAAATATTTCTGAAGGCGTCAGGCAGTATAGAGAAAACAGACGATATTAAAGTTGCCATACTACTAAATATTGTTGGCGAAGAAAGTATTGAATTATATAATACATTCAATCTGCAAGAAGCGGATAGAAATAATTTGACGAAAGTCTTACAATGTTTTGAAGAGTATTGTGTTCCAAAAAAAATATTGTATATGAGACATTCAAGTTTTCGAGTAGAATACAACATGAAGGCGAAAAATTTGACAGCTTTCTGGCAGAAATTAAGAAGCTTAGTCAAACTTGTGAATTTGGGACAATGGTAAACAGAATGGGGTACGTGACAAGATTGTACTAGGAATAAATGACAAGGTGCTATAAGAAAGATTACTGAGAATAGAAGATTTTAACTTGCAAAAAGCAATTGATTACAGGCAAAAAATCTTCAAGGTGACAAAACGGAAATAGATAGTCTACACAAAAGGAAGCAGAAGTATAACAAAGGTAAAGGAACAGAAGCATCAAAATTTGACTGCAGAAGGTGCGGAACAAAACATGGTCCACGAGAATGTCCGGCTTATGGAAAGAAATGTAAAAAATGAGGTAAATTGAATCATTTTGCGGTTAGTTGTTAAAAAAGTAAAAGTAAAGTTAAAAAAGTAAAAGAAATAACAGAACAAATTGATATAGATAAGTCATCAAAAGAAAGTTCATTTTGTATTGATTATGTAGAAGTTGGAAATATTAATATTAGATGGTTTGAAACAGTACAAATAGAGAATAATAACATTAAATTTAAGATAGATACAGAATCAGAAGTAAATGTTTTACCATTAAGTATATATAATAAAATTAAAAAGGCAAAGACAAAACTACAGCACATTAATATAATATTAGAAAGTTTTGGTGGTAACAAAATGAAACCAATAGAAATAATTGATTTGAAATGTTTGTTTCAAAATACAGAGAAAAAAACAAAGATTTGTAATTGTTAAAGCAAAAGTAATGCCATTATTAGGTTACAGACTTGTCGAGAATTTAACTTAATCAAAAGGATACATATGATTGAAGGTCATAGTTCAAAGGAGATGTTTATAGCAGAAAACATTGATGTTTTTGAAGGTAGTGGCACGTTCAGAAAAACGTGTAAAATTGAAATAGATGAAAAGAGTACACCAGTTGCTTGTCCGCCTAGGAGGATTCCCTACACAGTTCGTGATAAACTAAAAAGTACACTGATAAAAATGGTACGTGATGGAATAATAGCAAAAGTAGAGAATCCTCAGGGTTGGATCAGCAACTTGGTAACAGTTGAAAAAATAGATGGTAAAATGAGAATATGTCTTGATCCAAGAGATTTAAATAAGGTAAGTAAGAGGCCTAAGGATGTGCTAATACCAACAGTCGATGAATTAACAGAAAAGTTGGCGAATAAGCGTTATTTTACAGTATTAGATTTAAAAAATGGATTTTGACATGTTAAGTTAGATGATAAGTCGAGTGAACTATGTACATTTTCGACGCCCTTTAGTTGTTATAAGTTTAATAGATTACCTTTTGGACTAAATATGGCGTCTGAATATTTTCAAAAAATAAATGCTGAGAATTTTAGTGATATAGAAGATGTAATAGTATACTTTGATGATTTATTAATTGCGTCAGATACGGAAAAGGATCATGATATTACAGTCAAAAAAGTTATTGAAAGAGCTAGAAGTAGGTGCGTTGTTTAATAAAAATAAAGTTCAGTATAAAGTCAGCTCAGTGAAGTACTTACGTAATATTTTCAGTGTTGAAGGAATGACAATTGATCCGAATAGAATCCGAGCGATACTAACTATAGAAAGTCCTTCAAACAAAACAAAATTACAAAGTATAATAGGCATGATTAATTTTTTGCGAAGTTTTATATCGAATCTGTCGGAAAAAATAGCGCCACTTAGAGAATTACTTAAAAAAAATGTACAATTTCAGTTTGCCGATACATGAAAACTGTTTAAATAAAATAAAGCAGAAAATAGCGAATGCGCCCGTATTGGCAAATTTCGATATGAATAAAGAAATTACGATACAAGCAGATGCATCACAAAATGGTTTAGGATGCTGCTTGCTGCAAAATGGAAAACTAGTTAGTTTTGCGTCTAGAAGTCTTACCAAAAATGAAGAAAACATGGCTCAAATTGAGAAAGAATTATTAAGTATTGTTTTTGCTACACAGAAATTTCATAATTATATCTATGGCAGAAAAATAAATATAATCACTGATCATAAACCACTAATTAAAATAATTAACAAAAAGATTTCAGAAATTTCTTCCACTCGTCTACAAAGAATGAGAATTAAATTACTGAAATATCAAATAGAGATATCATTCCAGCCAGAAAAAGAAATGCATATTGCAGACTTATTATCAAGATCGTTTATTAATGAAACAAACACGGATGATACATAGTTATAGGAAGTAGTACACTCTATTGACACAGGCCTTAATATTGTAGGTGGTAGGAAGCAAGAACTTAAAAAAGCAATTAATGCGGATCCAACACTATCTAAACGAGAGGCCTTCAATCGGACACAGTACAATTGGATACGGAGCAAATGGACACGAAACATTGCACACGGTTCATTTGGACACGGTTCAATTGGACACATAAAAATGCACACCGATCAGTTGGACACGTAAAAATGCACACCGTTCAGACATACACCGTTCAGTTACACACCGCTCAAATGTACACCGTTCAGTTGCACACCGTTCAATTGGACACCGTTCAGTCGACCACGAAAAAATGCACATCGATTAGTCGGCCACGAAAAAATGCACACCGATCAGTTGGCCACGAAAAAATGCACACCGCTCAGTCGGCCACGAACAAATGCACACCGATCAGTCGGCCATGAAAAGATGCATACCGCTCAGTCGGCCACAAAAAAATGCACACCGATCAATCGGCCACGAAAAAATGCACACCGATCAGTCGGACACGGTTCAGTTGCACACCGTTCAGTTGCACAACGATGTACACCAACTCGATACGCACACACACATGCACACACACACACACACACACACACAGACGGGGGGGGTGCGAAGAGGGAGCTTCGCTCCCTCTTTCCGCATCCACCCCGTCCCCCGTGTGTGCAGTTGTGTGTGCAAGTGGGGCGTGTGTGTATTGTGGTGTGTGTGGGTGTGCTGTGGGACTGTGGGTGCTTTGTGTGGCCACTGAGCGGTGTGCATTTGTTCGTGGCCGACTGATCGGTGTGCATTTTTTCGTGGCCGACTAATCGATGTGCATTTTTTGGTGGTCGATTGAACAGTGTCCAACTGAACGGTGTACATTTGAATGGTGTGTAACTGAACGGTGTACGTCTGAACGGTGTGCATTTTTACGTGCCCAACTGATCGGTGTGCGTTTTTATGTGTCCAATTGAACCGTGTACAAATGAACCGTGTGCAATGTTTCGTGTCCATTTGTTCCGTGTCTATTTGCTCCGTGTCCAATTGTACTGTGTCCGACTACACCGCTCCCATCTAAACTCAAATACTATCATTTGAATGGTTGGCCTAAAATAAAAAAAGATGAAGACGATATAGTCAAACATTATTTTAATTTACAGGATCAAATCACAATAGAAGATGATTTAGTATATCTTTAAATTAATAAGTCCAGCAGAATTTCGAAAATACATTTTACAATTGCATGAGTCACATTTTTATAACTAACACTAAAGCTCGAGCAAATCAAGTTATATATTGGCCAGGTATGAGCAAGGATATAGAAGAAATGATACTTAAGTGTGTAATATGTGAAAAGTATAGTAACTCAAACACTAAAGAACCGCTAATAAACGGAATACGAAATACCAAAACTTCCTTTTGAAAAAATAGTTAGTGATATTTTTCAATTTAAGGAAGAAAACTATTTGGTAATACAGGATTATTATTCTAAATGGCTAGAAATTATAAAATTAAAAAATAAGACAGGAACAGAAATTATTAATAAGATGAAAACTGTTTTTGCTACACATGGAATACCAAAAATACTTATATGTGATAATCAACCTTATAATTCATATGAATGCAAAAAATTTGCTAATAAGTGGCATTTCAAAATAGTAACTAGCTCAACAAATTAGCCATATAGTAATAGGTTTAGCGGAACGTGCAGTACAAACAGCTAAGAAATTATTAATAAAAAGTAAGCAAGAAAATATAGATACGGAAATAGTTTTTTTAGAATATCGAAATATGCCAATACCGGGATTAAACGTATCACCTGCACAAATTGTTTAACAGGCGTGTTAAAACTAAAATTCCGATACATACCAAGCTATTACAACCAATTATACCCAAAAATATACACAAAAAGTTAATTGATAAGCAAAAGCAGGTAAAAAATTATCATGATATCCATGCAAAGGAGCGTGAACAATTTCGAGAGGGATAGAATGTGTTAGTTAAGACAGGAAAAACATGGGAACCGACTAAGATAATTTCCAAACATAAAACTCCGCGATCTTATATTATTATTAACAATAATGGTAACATTATTAGAAGAAATTCGAGACATTTAAAGGAAACAAGAACTAAATCTAGAGTTGATGATTATGATGATTATGATGAAAATAATGAAAATAAGGGACAGGTAAACAAGAATGCTATAAATGTTAGTTGTGAAGAATTCTCAGCATCCAAAAATGTTAATGCGGAACAACAACAAACACTTAGACTAACTCGTAGTGGACGAACTGTTAAAACTCCAGCTAAGTTAAAGGATTACGTTATGTAATGTTATATTTGATAGAGCGTTTTATCTAATTTTAATTCTAAAGCTGATTTAAAAAAAAAAAAGGAAGATGTTGTGGCTGCATGAACAGCGCATGCGTCATGCAAGCGAGCGACACGCGGGAAGAGGGCGCGTCAGTTATTATTAAGGAACAAAGCGTGCTTGCCAACGATAGCATAGTATTCCATTGTATAGTATTATACGACATATAAATATATATTCTAATAAAGTATATAACACTAAGGTTTGATATAGCAGCAGTAGACGTCTGTCCTGGACTCTTATGGTCTCCCACCTTCCTTACCAAATATCGGTCGTTTCTTAGAATATGGGAAATCTCATAAAGGCCAAGATATTTTGCAGTGAATTTTTGACCTAGACTTCGTTGCGTTCTCTCGATGGCCACAAGATCTCCTTCCTTGTATTGTCGAGCTGATTTCCATTTCCGATTATAGCCTTTCCTGTTTTCCTCTTTTGTATACGATTTTTTGCACGCTCTCGAATTTCGTCTCTGTCATTCTCGAACGACAAGTTCCCTATCTATCATCTTTTTCGAGATCATCGCGTATGCGTGGGTGAGTCCCGAACATTATGCAGAATGGAGTAGCGCCAATGCTTCAATGGTTCATCATATTAAGATATTGTTGTGTGACACCGAGGTGTTTGTATCACTTTGCTGGTTTAAGTGCCGTCAACTTCGTGATGAGTGAAATCAAGATGAAAGCAATTCACGCGTTCAACTTGTCTATTTGCTTTTGGGAATATTGTAAAGACGTAAGGATATGCTATATCCTTTCGTCTTTACAATATTCTCGGAATTCATTGGCGATAAATGCGATACTACGGTCCGCGGTCCGACACAATTCTTCGAGGATTACCGAAGATAACTGCTTGCTTCCTTAGCCGATCAATTACTTCAGCTGTGCTTGTAGAATATAACCACGTGAATTTGGTAAAGTTATCAATCATCATCAAGATATGTTTATAACTCTTCTTCGTCAACGCAAGTGGACCCAAGTGATCAATGTGGAATGTATCTAGAAGCATAGCTCCTTTTGCAATCGAATTAAGATATCCTTTTTGCTTCCCCTCTTTTCTTTCCGTGACAATGCAATTGACGCAATTAGTTATCTTCTCGCGCAAATTAGGTATTCAATAATCTTTTTTCAAAATAGCCTCTGTCTTTGTCGTAGGAAAATGGCCTTTCTCGTGCGCCTGTCTTATTATATGAGAGCATAGAACTCGCGGAACTATCAGGCGAATATCATCTTCCACCTCTTCGTATAAAAGGCCACTTCGCAGGATGTATCCGTGTCACTTACCCCGTTTAGTCTCGTTGATAATTTTCTTTATAGCATCATCTTCACATTGAGCTCTTCGCAGACGAGCTGCCAATCCGTCTTCGCAACTATTTCTCAGCATATAAATCGGTAGCGGATTTTTGCTTAAGGCATGTACCATACTTGTACTCGGACGGTGCTCTATCAAACTCTTCGAGAAGTAGCACTCATCTGACCACTCCCACGCATAGGTCTTTTTTGTTCATTGTAAGCGCGGACGCGCGACAATCTGTAACAATTCGGAATGGGATTCCTAGCAAGTAGACTCAAAACTTTTTCAACGATTTTACAATGGCCAACATCTCTAACTCATAACTGCAATATTTTTTTCTGCAGGGGTTGTTTTTCTCGCTCGCGTAATAAACTGAGTGCCACGCACCATTTGCATTTCATTGGATAAGTATTGTATCATACCCGTATTTCGAAGCATCCGTGTGTAATTCAGTCTCGGCGTTAATGCGATATAGATTTAAACGGGGCGATTGATTAAAGCAAGATCGTTCAATCTTCAGATTACGAACGCGTCCTCTTCGGCTTCATCGAATCGAAATTCGACTCTGGCTTTTAAAAGATTTGTCAAGGGTCGCGCTATTATTGAATATTTCGGAACAAACTTGCGGAAATATCCTGTTAAACTCAGGAAGGCTTGGACTTGCTTTACGTTGACTAGCTTTGGAAATTTTTGACGGATTCAGTTTTTATTTCGGATGGTTGTATCTTGCCATGACTGATTACATGTCCTAAAAATTCTACTGCGTGCTGCAAAAATTTGCACTTTTCCAACTGAAGGTTAATCCAGTTTGACTTGCGGTTTCGAATACGCGTCTTAAATTTTCTATGCCGCTGTCGAGATCTTTCGAAGGTATTATGAGGTCGTTCATGTAGGACAACACAATGCGTTCACGGACGAGACCTTTGAAAACAGCATTCACGAATTTTTAAAGAATAGGAGAATTATACAAACTGAAACCTTGAAAAATTCATATTGTCCGTCGCAGATCATAAAAGCAGTATATTTACGACTTGATTCTTCGACAGCGACATGGAAAACCCGTTTTTCAAATCTAGGGTTGTAAATGTTTTTGCGCCTTGTAATAGATCTAATTGATCTTCGATCAATGGTAAAGGATACCGGTCCTTTACGCTCTTCTTGTTACAGCCTATAGTTAACGCACAATCGAGTGATACCGTCTTTTTTCTTAACCATAACGACCAGGCTAGCAAAATCCGAGTTAGATTCCCGTACGACCCCGTCTTTCAGCCATTCATCTACTTGTGCGTTTACCTCAAGCTTTTCGGCTTCGCTTAATCGCTTTAGCGCTTTTTGATACACGGATTCGTCGTCAAACAAAATAATAGACATTTTCACTCCGATTTCGCTCTGTCTTATCGGATTTGTACGCAGCCATCATGCTCATAATTTTTTCTCGGTACTTCGCGTCATTTATCATTGCGACGTCAGCTTCATTCGTATCAATCGTTTGTATTCGGAAAACTTTGGGGATTACTATCGTCATCACTTTCATTCTTTAGTGGCTTAATCGTGCACGTGTCTCGCGTTTTAATAAGTTGCACGTCGTCAAGAAAATCCGTGCCTAAAAATAGTCGTTGATCTAACAAGTCTTTCTTAATGTATATGCGTACTTTATAATTATTATTGTCGACTCACATCGTTGTCTCGAAAAATCCGATTGTTTCGTTCAGTTCTTTTTCGACGCCTCGGAATGGTATCGACTTGGAGGTGAGCTTTGGTAAGTTCATTTCGGCATATTGGTTATCGCGCATGAGCGTCAAATCGCTCGCAGTATCCATTATGGCGTCTACAACTTGACTATCAATATGAATTCGTTTTATGCGTTTTGTCGGAGATGGCTTGGCAAGAAGACGAGTGCTTTGCATCATTTTCGGATTTTCTGGACATTCCATCGCGATGTGGCCATGACCGCCGCACTTAAAACATTTTCTTCCGCGTTCTTTCGTTGGACAATTCGCACTTAGGTGTTCTATTGATGTTAAAACATCGTTTACCGTTGCCACAATCTTTCTTATTTGTCGAACTTTTCGAATCATGCGACGCCCGAGTCACTTTTTGTGCCTTTAATCGGTCCACGTTTATCACTATTCTTCTTATCAACGTTCTCTTGGTTCTTTATAGTCGTGCCGCTCTGGTTCTGCAATGAGATTCGAACGCCAACAAAAGCTCTCTCTTTGCTTTAAACGCATGCCAGATTTCTCAAATTCGAATCAGAAATGCCGTCGATGATATATCCCCATAATAATAGTTCGTCCATTTCGATAACGATTCGATTCTCTATGATCGTCTCATGCACGTATTCGCAAAATTTTTCGGTTCTTTTTCATGATCGTCCCTCGAAACAGCGTCTCAACGATTTTGTTCGTTCTATGAAAGAACATTCTTCGCAGACTGGCCAATAGGCTATTCGTCGGCAGCTGAATGTATTGCGTGGTCGAGTGGAATCACTCGAGCGCTTTCCCCTTTAGTCTCATCCCTATCAGAATCTTCGTCATCGCGTCGTTTAGCTCGTACGATTCTCATAAAAATAGCACCTGTTTCTCCCATGTTTCGAAGGCCTCGACGTTCCCATCGAAAGAATGTAGGAAGTTCGCCACGACTCATATAGACACTCTTCCAGGAGTTTGGAGAAGTGATGCATTGGGTGCGATGCTCGATCGCTGAATTGCGCCTATATTAGGCCTGTCTGTTTGACTCGTTCTAGCTCTCTCTAATTCGAGCTCGTGATGTAAGATAGCGAGTTCACGTTTGGCCAATTCTTTTTCCCTTTATGTATATATATATATATATATACACACAATATATACACATATATATGTATATATATCGCAGCATTCATAAACGACGCATGATCGATATATATATATATATATATATATATATATATCGATCATGCGTCGTTTATGAATGCTGCGTCTTGAGCGCCTGTGTTGTCGGTAGTATCTTCAACGATCATTTCTTGTACCTTCTGGCTTGCTTGTATCTTGTTCACTTTGTCTATTTTGTTCGCACCGAGTTGATTAATAGTGAATTCGATAGATTTACACTGACACTGAACTCGTATTGCACTGAACTGTACGAATGCAGCACTAGATCCAATCAACACTCAGTACGTTGATATTGCACTGAAATGAGACTAGTGTCGACTAGGTGTTGACCGGACCTAGTGTTGTATTCGTCATGAGTTCAGTGTGAGAAATACAACGTTCGTTGATATTACACTGAAAATAAAATAGGTAAAATATGAGTAATTTTTAAAAAATTTATATGTGATAGTAACAAACAAATAATAGAAACCGGGACTTCTATTTTATGAAAAAAAAAAAATAAATATAATATATATAATATATATATATATATATATATATGTTGATTATTTTATATGCTTCTTACTTTATATTTCGAAAATATATATATTTATTGTTATATAAATATTTACTTCTTCATCTGAATATTCATTTATTATATCTAAAAAGTTTTTTTATTTTTGGTCTTTCTAATTTTATCAAATTTATTGGAATAAAATTTATTTCCTCCTCATCACTATTACTGCTTTTTAAAATTTCGTTCAAAAATATCAATCACTCCATTTTTTCCTTAAGAACCAGCTATACTGAATTGCACTGTCAAAATTGGCCGTGCAATAAACTTTGCACTTGTGCAGTTCGCTCTATATGTCCGAACATAAAATCAGTGTTACACTAGAGTAGTGCGACACTCATCGAACATATCATAAGGTGTATACTATAATAGTGCAATATAATCGAATACGAAGAGTGCGATACGCTGAACAGGAATTGTCGATCGAACACGTTGCACTGAAAACATTTGCATTCAGTGTACACTAGTGCAGGCGACCGAATTCACTATAAATCGTCATATGAGCTCACTTTTGTTTCCAATTGTTGCTAGTCCCGCCGCGCGTGTAGCAACTCCTTAAGATCATTCACGGTCATGCTATTTAATCGTTCCATTGTGTTTGTGTTTTTACTTCGCCTTTTCGTCTTTTTGTCTTTTCGTCGTTTCGTCTTTTCGTCGTCTTGTCGTTTCGTCTTTTTTTTGCACATCGCCGCTCGATTCTGGACGAGCCCCCAAGTTTATAGGTTTTCTTTTGTCAAATCTATTCTACTTTTTTCGTATACATTCCCCTGTAGGAAATGTATACGAAAAAAGTAGAATAGATTTTATATAACTTTTAAGAACAAGGATCTTTATTTCGGGTTACAATTACGAGCTTTTGCGTCGGCCGCAAAGAGTATACTAACGGAGATGGATCTCCGCTCTAACGCGCGCAGCACGCTCTAGCTTTTTTCTTATTTCTTCAGCAAAGGAACGCACTAGCGCAGCGCTCTCTATGACGCCGCCGCACTCACTGTCTTCGACTCTACATACGTATGGTTTATGTAAATTTAAAAAATTATTTCAAGCCTCATAACTCAAAAAATGAATGAAAAATAACTTAATTATAGTGTTTTGGAAAGCTCTCGAGATAAGTTACAATAATAATAATAATAATTTATAATGAAAAATAGTGGGTTCTATTTAAAAAATTAAAAATAATTTTGATGTTACCTTCATGATGCTATTGAAGGTTTTACTAATGTTATTATATGATGTGCTACTTAGAGTAGTACAACTTTTGTATGAAAAATTTTCCACGAAAATTGTTTCCTCAAAAAACTGCTGATACGGTCGCTCTGAAACACCCTGTATGTTATATACACACCTATACAATATATATATGTATATACACAATAAAAAGGACATTTGCATGTAATTTTCTAAAAATCACAGCACATGCACGACATATTTACTAAGTCGATTTTAATCAAAAGCTAATAATACATAATATATTATGCAAATTGTTTGATGTAACGTTACATATTTATGTACGTAATATTTACAAATATTCATATATAATATAATATAATATAATACATTTTATGTTTCAGAAGTATCGATATAATAGATTTATATCGAGAAACGAATGAACCCCTCCATCGCTCATTCCCATGAAACGCAACCATAATATTTTTTTCGTCTCTCTAATATTGCAAATGAGATATTTGCACTGAAATCTTTTTGCAATTTATCACAATATCATAAATTAGCTACATATGATAAATTTTTATCATTTTGGAAAAGGCGACAATTTATTTTCTGCTATAATTTTTAGAAAATGTTGCCTCATATATTTAACGTCATTGAAGTATTTCTCATTACAAGGATTTCCTCCTAAAGCTACAGTTGTAGCAAAAGCTGCAGCATAAATTCCACATGTGTCATCAGATTTGTGCCATTGTGTTTGAACCTTTTCAAATATTATATTATTTTCATTTATTTGTGGATAACGACGATGAATAAAATTTTTCTTCAGGCACCAATTTGTTGTGTGTACAGCCGGGTAGGCTACACAAACTTGATGCCGTCAAAAAAAAATACGTCGCTAGTGATTACTACAATATCCTCCAATAATTCGTAAGCTTTTGTCGCTACAATTTGCTATAATAATATGAGGATATTCCAAATACAGAACATTTTGTGTCTCATAACAAGAATTATCTCTTATAACGCGTAAAAATCGATCCAATGATTCGTCATTTATCTTGCTACGTACAGGTATTAATCCTTCATCAATTATCCTTTTTTAAATATAAAGGAGCAACCGAATTATTTAAAAATTCTTTTTGTCTTGCCATATCATCTTCAATTAATTCTTCATTTTTCAAACAACTAACAACGATGCAATCATTATCCTGTTCTCTCAGAGTGTAACAGTAGTTGCTTCCATTAATAAATTATTAGATTCTAAACATTTATTTTCTTGGATAATGTGTTCGTCTCCTATAGTAGATTGTCGAAAACTTTTTCTGTTAATTTTTTTGGATGCTTTTTGTTGAGTTTCTATTATATATCTTGGATTTCTAATTGCCATATGTCTAATGCCGACTATTTAAGATTTCTGAAAGCATGCAATCATAATAGAAACATGAAAACGGCAGCATTTAATTCCAAAATACATTATTCCTATTCACACGTATTATTTTCAAGCTTTTTGGCATCCACACAGTGAAAATACAATAATCTCGCTGTGTTATATTTAATTGGCCTTGAATTTGAAAAATCGGTGATTTCGATTTATTTTATCTGGATTTTTCTTATCAAAGATATCTTTTAAATGAGACAGTGCCTTTATAGCCTCTTCCGTTGTTAAATTCTCAGCTGATAGAGGACATTTTATTTCTACCAGACTATCTTCATCTATGAGTCCGTCAGGAGAAGCATGGATTTTATAATATCAATAAATATCAATTAATATCAATAAATAATCCACAATTTTTAATCTTCTTTTTTCATGTTATAGCTAATTCTTTTTTCACAATTTTTTCATTCTCACGACCATATTTCATAACTGCGGTATCAATAGAAAAAAAAAAAATAAAATGTTCTTTACAGTCGCAGCGCAAGACGTTGTCGGTCTCATGCGACATACGATTCCAAAATTAGACGCCGTCAACATTTCTTGTCTCAATGACTGCCATAAATCTGATTCACTTTGCTTTATTATATCACGTTCAATTTGTCTCCAATTTTTTCCATTTTCATACAACTTTTCTAAATGATTTTGTCGAAGTGGTCAAAAACATCGGATGGGAGATTTGATGATTGCGGGCCGTAATGATAATCTGTTCCTGACTCATGTTTAAATTTTTTTTGCCTTCCATTTATTTCTCGAGAATCTCTGGTTCTTGCAACTTTAGTTTGTCACTTTTTCAGATTCTCGACAATATGAGGAATATTACATATACTATTATGCATTTCTGTTCGAACTTGTTGCGTATTATATTGCACAATGGCCCCCGCAATTCTATTGTAGGAACCTCGGTTAGAGGCAAAATTGATGCGTTTTTCACCAATTTCTTTGCAGATTATCGAGTTGAACGACTCTGCAGAATTATTGATAAATTTCAACAATAAGCTGTCAGAATAAGCGCTTAAATATATAATAGCATTTTTCACTCTTTGATAAAGACCGTGCAACTTCAGGAATAGTACATAATTTTTCTTTATTTCCTCACGGTCACACATGTGACCGCGTTCCTTACATCGTTTGTGTTCATCAAATATATGACTATTTAATATATATGAATATGAATATTTAATATATCTTTTTGTAATTCTATAGCTTTATAATGATCAAATTGCTCTTCTTCTCTTCATAAATCAATTGCTTTTATTACTCCTTTTCGTGTATTTAAAATGTTGCTTTTATCAACATTTCGTAACTGAACGAAACCACGCTTTCTATTTTTTTGTTGAGTTGTCTCTGCTACAGTCCTCAACTTTTTACACAGATTGCAAATGATTGCAATTTATACATTCTATTTTGTTCATGGTCACCATTTGTTCAAGATATGATCTGATATCAACGATGGTCTGATATACGCTGCTATCACAATAACGGCAATAACTGTTCTATAAATAACTCCATGCATTTACAAGCTACTTTTAAAGCCTTCTGCATGGCGTCGCTCTCCATACTTATGGAGCTTGCGTTACAATTGAAATTTTTGTAATATTTTTGGTGTAATATTTATTGGTTCAAATTTATTTCTTTCCGCCATATTACATATCGTGCAAAATTTATTGCCAACACCGACGAAAAAGGATCTTTTTCGTAATCAATTATAGCACCAACGACAGAAAGAGAATCGTAGCATTGCCGTACGATCTCCTCATCCAACTGCCATCCGCTATAACAGTTATATACGGAATATCGTTTATGTTTCTTTTTTCTCGAGAGCGAATTGTTTTTTAACCTCGCTAACCGTTTTCATATTTTCCATGATTGTTTTCTCAAAATCATTGATTCTCTCGATAGTTAATATAAATTTTTTCGAATATACATAGAATATTCATAGCTGCACATAACTCTTCCAGCTGGGCAAAACCAATCCCAACTGTAATAGTTACTGCTACAGCATCAGCCGTTAATGTCCAATGTTTTCGGCTCTGTGGGTTCCGACCAGATGTCATAATTGCTTCATAATTGCACATTTGATACTTGAAAAACAACTGTGTTTTTAATGATGACGAGAATTTAGAGTTTCCAATCTTTAAATTGGCACTCTATTCCTCGCGTGTGATTATCAAATGTTCTATGAATTTCATTCTATAGAAAAGAAATGTCAACAATGCGGCCTTCAGGTATACTTTCCTGAATACAATTTATATCAAGAGGGCCATTTTCAATAACAAAATTTTCATTATATCGCATAGTTTACTATTCTGATTATCTATTTCTGATAACACCTGTATTTAAAGTAGACTCTAGGCGCTGCATTATTTGGGTACTAAGTTGTGAATTTTTATTGGAAAGTTTTACCGATTTTTTAAAATCAATGAATATTCATCCCTGGAATCCTTAATGCTGCTGAAGTCCTTTGTCTTTTCACAACTTTATAATAGCTTCAGTAACTGTCGCCTGTAAACAAAAATAAACGGATGGATTAGTATTTAAAAAAATAATAATAAACGGATACTATAATAATAATAAAAAATAATAAACGGATGGATTAGTATTTAAAAAAATAAATAGTTATAATAATAAGATATGTCACATTATTTTTATCATTTCATATAATTTTGAAAAAATTAAACCTTTCAAAAATAAGTACAATCCTTTGGTTATCCATCTTTAACTAATTACTATAGAAAATTTAAGTATAAGATAATAAATATAAATATAATATGATGCAAATAGATTATGTTTTTATTAAATAAATGTCTCTTTAATATTTTCTAACAACCATAGCGCACATGCAAACCGCATCTGGCGTGAAATATTTCTCCAAACAACCAGTTCACGAATAGATCGTTTCTGGGACTAACTACTATTATATAATATTATTTTTAATTAAGATGTAAAGATAAGCAAAAGACTGTGTTATTACTTTCCTCACCTTATTTTTCGAAATTACATATATATACATACACAATACAGTAGGTGTAGTATGTTGATTCTAACTCGATTTTCCCATTGGAGCGAGAGAGAGTTCTGTAAGAGCGACGTAGATAGAAAGATATCTGAGGGACGTTGTGATGCCTGCGCGGGCGAGTAAGGAGAATAAGTATGGCAAGGGGAGCCGCTCGCCGTCGGGTGGGTAAACGGGCGATTCTCGATGTCACAGGGGTGGGAGCGAGCAGGGCGAGAGGGAAGCGGCTCGCCGTCGGGCAGGGGGTGGTAAGACGTCGCCGCGCGGTGGCGTCGCGGGCGCGCGCGCCAGCGTCCCTGGTTACGGCGTTGGCGCGCGGAGCGTCCCTGGTTACGGCGTCGCTTGGCGCGCGAAGCGTCTCTGGTTACCATCTCGGACGCGCGTGATCTCGGATGACGAGCGGCGGACGTTGTTCTTTCTCGCCGGTTCGCTTTCGCTAACGTTCGTTCGCGCGCTAGCGGGAGAGAGAGAGAGGGAGATGGAAGCGGACAACGACGACGATGCGGGAGAGAGAGAGACGGCGAATCTCGATTAAAGCGCTCTTTTTTTCGCTCTTGGACGACGAGCAGCGTAGCGTTCTTTCCCGCCACGAGGATCGAGCGGAGGGCGACGGGCGGCGGCGTAGCGTTCGTGCGTCGACTCCTCTCGCGCCTCGCTCCCCTGAGAGGACCACCGAGTTAGAGAGAAGGCGACGTAGCGTAGCGTTCGTTTTTTTCGCGCGCTAGCGGGAGTGAGAGGGAGATGGAAGCGGATAATGACGATACGAGGGAGAGAAAGACGACGAATCTCGATTAAAGTATTCTCTTTTTTTATTAAAGTTTATATATCGTTATAAAAATATATATAATTACGTATAATTAAAATTTTAGTCTCCTGAGGAGTGTTTAATCGCATCAGTTCTGATACGAGCTAAGATTATCCTACAGGAAATCGTTCCTCCTCCTCTCGTTGTTCCGGTGATTGAGCGACGTTGCGATACCACCTTTCCTAATTTGTAGCGTAACCTCGCGTACGTATCAGTACGACTTCCGCGTTTAGCAGCTTCCTCCAAGCGTCCCATATATCTTTTTGTAAGACTGTGGGTAAAGTATTGATATCCGAATCGTCCAAAACAATGCGGATCTTGAAAAAAGCCTGGAGCGCTAATTCGCACAGCGTGTTTATCGGTTGAGGACGTCTTTTCCACACCATTCGATTCGTTGTCCAATCTATCCACGGTTCGCCATCGCTGTCGATATCCGCGTCTAAACACTCCATACGAGCATCTGCACTTTTAGTCGACAAATGATGTTGCGTGTGTAATCTACCTTTTTTATAATAACGCGCTACTTTACCTTCCTGTACATTTTCTCGCCTATATACGGCCGATTCGTCGTTGGCACGAAGTTGCAATTCGCCACTCTCGTCTCGAGTATTCGTTCGATCGTTAAACGGTCCTGGTATCGGCGATGCGGGTAATACTTCGTCGCATTGTAAATTTTGATGTTTTTTTCCACATCGTTTGATTCGTTCCGCAATCCACGGTTCGCCGTCGCTGTCGCTGCTGATGTTTGCGTCGTCTAGGCGCTCCATACGAATATCTATAATTTTAGCTAATGAATGACGTTGCGCGCGTAATTTACTTTTATAATAATAATGTGTTACTTTACCTGCGCGATTTTCATGATCGACGTTTAAATCTTTATATACATTTTCCTGCCATCGAATTGGCACGGCAACCACGTGCCGTCCTCGTACTCCGGTACGTACGGAATTTCCGCATTTCGTGTTTTCTCGTTTATATACGGACGATCTATCATCAGCATGAAGTTGTAATTCGCCGCTCACGTGCGCGCTTACATTCGTTTCAATTATCCGTTCGGTCGCTATGTTGCGACGGAACGGATAATCGAAACAAGCGTAAGCGACGAAAAAAATATGGAATTGTTAATTGCAAATTATATATTTCTTTTTCGAAACAACTATGTTTTTTCTTTACACCAATTGATTCCTCCCATTATTTTGTACATAAAAGTATTAAGGTAAGATAATCGAAAAATGAATATTTTACTAGATATTTTATCATTTATGTAAAATTAAGATATTATTTCAAGCCTTATAATTCGAAAAGTACTTAACGGAAAAACATTTAATTATAGTGTTTTGGAAAGCTCTCGAGGTCAGCTACAAGAATGTGCAATAAAAAATAGGGTGTCCAATTTAAAAAATTTAAGGTGACCTTTGGGCCATCTACAAATGATTATCCAAAGTCAAACCAATGGCATCATCTTATGCCCCCCTCGAAACCAAACAACTTTTGTCTGAAACATTTTTCCCTCCCGGGCTTGGTTTTCGAGATATGATTTGACTGGATTATTTAAAATGGGACACCCCGTATATATATATATTGTGACGTGACATTTGGCAGTCCGTCACAAGGATCGCGAGATTTGACCGAGAGTATTTTTGGGCCCTCGTTCTCCCCTGATTTAGGGAGAGAGAGCGATTATTAGCGGCGAGGGGAGGCTCGCCTCCCTCGCATAGAACTATGTATTTGCGAATTATTAGAGGATAGTTGGGCGCGATCGTGATGGAGGACGCTAAAGAAATCTCATCCGGTGACTCAACACGGTGAAGAGGACAGACTCACAAGGATGCGGGACGAGCGGAGGCGCCGATTGGGAGGAGGACGCCGAGCTAAGTATCCGCTTATCAAAATTTAAACATCTATTAAAGACTATCGCTGCCGCCCCTGTAAATCTCCCTATAACCAGCAGGTACGAGGAACGACTGCAGGGATCCCGAAACGGAGCCAGTTCGGCCAGAACCAACGCTACCGAAAGACCACTACAGTAACGGCGAGCGGCTACCGTAAGGACACCTCACACCGAGCTGCAATTAAAGAACTCAGAAATTCAGAGAAGAAACAGGGTAGCGACAGGCGCGAATACGGTCTTGAGAGCCGCAGGAGTAATTGAGGCCGCGACGGTCCTGAGGGTTGCGGAAGCATCACAAGTGGCCTGATTAAGAATTAATACGACGTGATTCCGACGGGCCTTCCGCTCGTCACTGTTCGGCGGACCGGCGAAGAGTACGACGGCCCAAAAAGTATCGTTTTGTCATGTGGATGCCGAGAGTGCCGAGGACCACTAGGAGTCATCGGTGAGACGAGCGTCGACCTCATCAGGCCGTTCTATTATTAGCGTAACAGGTAGAATAGAAGAGACAGCCCGAACAGAGTCCGTGCCGATTTGCTGCCGTCGCGAAGTATTTATTCGTGAGTAAATCGAGTTTTGATAATTGCGTGTTAGCTTGCGGCGGCCGGTCAACGCTTTGTTCGAGCTAAGATAATAGGAAGTGCCCTCTCTCCCGGTTAAGCGCTGACAGTCACATTTTGTTTGTCTTTTAGTTTTACAATTATTGTTGCTTGTAACTTTCTTTGTTCCGTAAATTTGTGATACGACGAACTCACACACAGGTGATCGCGATATTCAATAACCGGCAATTGCGTGCGACATCGACTCACGTATCTCTGCGCCGTGAATTGTTCGATTCGTTATTATAGATTATTATTCGCGTTCTCGATGCTTTATTGCTGGAATTGTTCACGTATGTCCGAACGTTTATCTTGTGTAATTGCTTGATTGTTCAACGCTACCGTTATTGCCGTAATTTTGTAATTGTTAGGTCGATTACCGTTATTGATTGATTCCGTTACTTTCACACTTGGCGAATTTAACTATTGTCTTTATTTAATATTGTCGGCTTAGTACAGACGGATGTCATTATTAGAAGCATCATCGCGGTGTTCTTTATTAATAATTCAAGCGAGATTTGTAGCTGCCGAGACTCTGTAACGTCTCGTTCGGCGCAAAATTCCAAGACTTTTCTTGCGCTATTTTTTTTTTCCTATCGCGCGACACGTGATACCGCGCGGTGATCGCGCTCGAATACCGGCCCGTCGCTGCCGGTGGAAAATTGCCATAATCGAACATACAACATCTTGCAATTTCCACGCGAATCTGTCTCGTATGATAATATTCTCTATTTGTTAAATATATTTCTCTTTGTTACACTAATCTCTTGTTTTAAATTACAGCCTTGTATTCTCGATCTTTCCTTGTTCGTTATTAAAACGGACCGCCCCTCTACCAATTCCGAGACGGGGCTAGCCGAGCGTCCGTCGCGATTACTTTTTTGAGTGTTGGTAGATTTTTTATTGCGTATGGTCAGTACTGAGTCTGGTTTTAGAGTGGTGCGAATTATCGCACCTGGCGCCCAAAAATTTCCGAGATACATTTTAGTAAAAATCGCGCCGAAGGTGTGCCGTGGGCCAACGACATCGGTCCTAATTAATTTCTTGCCCAAAATAAAATTAACGGTCACAATATATATATATATATATATATATATATATATATACACAGGGATACATATTTTGTGACGCTTGGCGTCCGTCATAAGGATCGCAAGAGTGGGCCCTTTTTGGGCCCTCGTTCTCCCCTAATTTAGGGAGAGAGACCGGAGCGAGGATAGACTTGCCTCCCTTACGTAGAATTATTTATTTGTGATTATAAGCTTAGAATTAGGCGTGAACGATACAGGACGCTAGCGGAATTTCATCCGATGACTCAACCCGGCGCAGAAGACCAGGCCCAAAAGGATACCGGATGAGCGGAGGCGCCGATTAGAAGGAGAATGACTCCTGTGAACTTGGCATACTTAAAAATCTGTAATTTTTTTTAGAATTCTGGTATCCTTTTGAATAGTTCTAGAGTTCTATATATATAAATTTGAAATAGTTCTGATGATTAAACATAAAAAAATCGAATTTGAAAATATGGTGTGCCAAGTTTACGCAGCACACCAACTCATGAAAATCAATTATTTCTTTAGAGTTCTAGTTAGTTTGATAATAGCTCTACAGTTCTATATTAAATATATCAATAATTCTAGCAATTAAAAGCACAAAATCGATTTTTGAAAATTTAATGTCCAAATTGTAATTCGTAAAAAATTTTTTTATAAGTTCCAGCCAATCTGATCAGAGTTCTGTGCAGCGTTCCTTGAGTTCTATGAAAGTCTATGACTTTTTCCTATAAAATGATTATTTTTCAAATTAACGGCATTATAATATATGTATAAATTCAACTTTTATTAACAAAAAATTTTTTTTTTAAGTTCCATCTGATTTAATAAGAGTTCTGCGTAGCGTTCCCATAGTTCTACAAAAAAGTCTTACGACATTTCCCCGTAAAATCATTATTTTTCAAAATAACGTCATTTATAACTTACAAAGTCGACTTTTATCGACAGAAATTTATTTTGCGAGTTCTAACTGATTTAATAAGAGTTCTGCGTAGCGTTCCCATAGTTCTACAAAAAAGTTTTACGATATTTCCCCGTAAAATCATTATTTTTCAAGGTAACGTTATTTTTAACTTATAAAGTCGACTTTTATCGGCAGAAATTGATTTTGCGAGTTCCAGCTGATTTAATAAGTGTTCTGCGTAGCGTTCTCATAGTTCTACAAAAGAGTCTTATAACATTTTCCCGTAAAATCATTTTTCAAGTTATTGGAGGTTATTCGAGATGAGACTCACAAATTGGTAATACTATCAATAATATAGCATAGTTCATGTATTCGTTGTAATTAATTTTGTTATTATTATTATTATAATATTGTTTTATCTTTTTTCAATAAAACATTAGTCTGGAATATATCTTTTTATTATAGATTTTTATTCTTTTAATTTGCGATTACCCACGATTCCAATGTTCTGTTTCAAAATTTTGATTAGCATCTTAATCCCCACACTTAGCGATACCAGAACCACGACGGGGATTGATTCTGTAAGATTTTTTTGTAGAACTATGGGAACGCTACGCAGAACTCTTATTAAATCAGTGAATAACTTATTAAATCAGTTTGAACTCTAAAAAAAAATTTTTGTCAATTAAAATTGATTTTATACATATATTATAAATGCCGTTAATTTGAAAAATAATCATTTTACAGGAAAAAGTCATAAGATTTGTTTATAGAATTCAAGGAACGCTGCCCAGATCAGATTGGCTTTTATAAAAGAGATTGGAATTTATAAAAAAATTTTTTACGAATTACAATTTTTGGACACTAAATTTTCAAAAATCGATTTTTTGCTTATAATTGCTAGAACTATTGATATATTTAATATAGAACTGTAAAACTATTATCAAACTAACTAGAACTCTAAAGAAATAATTGATTTTCTTGATTTGCGCTGCGTGAACTTGGCACACCATATTTTCAAATTCGATTTTTTTATGTTTAATCATCAGAATTATTTCAAATCTTTATATAGAACTCTAGAACTATTCAAAAGGATGCCAGAACTAAAAAAAATTACAGATTTTTAAGTATGGTGTGCCAAAAATTCACCGGAGTAGAAGAATTCCGAGCTAACAAGAGAAGTATCACAACTGTCCGGAACCGATTTGATTCTCCTTCAAATATATTGTTAAATACACAAATCTAAAAGACACGTATTTTCTTATATGTGCGGATTTTGAGTTTTAAGGGATGAAACACCCCTTTGAAGAAAAACGGAATTTTTCTTTAGAATCGAATATCTGCTAAACTATAAGAGTTAAAGAAAAAAAACGTGCAATAAATTTTAATGGCTTGAAGAGTATTTTAAAGTTATATGAACAAAATTTTTTAATTTTTTTTTAGAAATCTCCCCTACTTAATTTTTTTTTCAAAATTAAATTTTTTTACCTAATTTAAAGCTTATTTTTTTCCAAATTCAATCATGTGTAATAAAGTTGTGTAACGAAATATTATTTACGAAAATTAGTTATAAATGCTCCCGTATATACGCTCATCCGTGCTATGTGCGTAAGTAATTACCGTCGAATAATAAGATATATAAAAAATGTTTATGTATAATTTTTATTTATGTTTCCTATATATTTGTAACTACGTATTGTGTATATTTAAATTTTTAAAAAATTTTTATATATTATTAATAAGAATTTTTCTATATCCTCAGGTCTCTTATTATTTCTTTATATTTAATTTTTTCTATAAACATTAAAAATAATTTTTTTCCAAATTTATCTACTTATAATAAAACTATTTTACAATTGACTCTTGCGAATACATGTTTTACAATATTTGGCATAAACAAATTTTATATCTCACGTTAAATGAATGATAAGATAAGATTATGTGTACGTGTTCCAGATAAGTTATAATTTTACATTGAATTGCCCCCAAAACAAAAGTGTATGTGTTCCAGATAAGTTATAATTTTTACAATTGAATTTTTGCGAATAAATACATGTCGCAATATCTGGCATAAACAAATTTTATATCTCACGTTAAATGAATGATAGGATAAGATTACGTAATTACGTACATGTTTTTGATAAGTCAATATAAATTGTTCATGTAGCAGCATAATTCTCACAGTCAATGTAGTCTTTTCGATGTAATAATATCTGTGTAAACTGTTTTTCTATTGCAATAGAAAGTTAACATTTAACATCTTTGAATATGATTATCAATCCGCTTAACGTTGTTAGACTTTTATTAGTGTCAATAAATTTAATATATCTAACAGAAACACCAGTAATTGAAGCAGAAGTGGAATTAAAAGAAAACATAAAAAAAATATTGCTGGATAGTGTTTTTCATTATGATGGATTGGAAGTAACGGAAGAAATATATCTTGATTATGAAGAACTTTATAAATTACATAGTTTTGAAGATGACGAAGAAACATCAAGATAATTTAAATTCTCATCCTCATTGTTCAAATGATGATACAAATTTTGATAGTTCTTATAAAAGACGAGCTGTTGAGTATTGGCGACATCGGGACACTGACGAAACAATAATGACAAAAAAAGGAATCGTCCTCTAAAAGTAGTACAAAGTAAATTTAGAAGAGTTTTATCTGAACGTCAGTTAAGGCGATGGGAAGAACAAATACAATCAGGAAGTCGTATAGAAAAATTATCTTACATCTCCAAATTTACACATGATAAATTTATTGCAGCTGTTGAATCAGGATTTATGATTCATGATATTGATCTAAAAAGATGGGCTTTACAAGAAAAAATAGGAAATTTAAATCCTATATTTAAGGCATCTCACAGTTGGATAGCAAGATTCAAGAAGTTTCACCGAATTGTTTCAAGAAAAGTTATGAAGTTTGTCACTAGAAGAACATTAGAAGATTCTGCTGATTTGCAACAATCAGCTAATGATTTTCTGGGAAGAGTGAAACCTCTTATTGAACAGTTTGGATCTGAAAATATTTACAATTTAGATCAAAGTGGTTTCCAATTGGAAATTCATTCTGGAAGATCATTGTTTAACCAGGGAGAAAAGAAAATAGAACGTGTCGTGCAAATCATATCATCAACAATCCATTCATATACGACACAACCAATAATATCCTGTAATGGCAATTTGTTGTCACTTTTATTTATTGTATTAAAAGAAGTTAATGATAAATTTGGACCAAAAGTAGAAGAAAATTTAAACCAGAAAATGTTATTGCAAAAGCATCGAAATCTCGTAAAATAACATCAGGTATTTCCTTTTTATAATTATTTTCTTTAACAAACTTATTTCATTTAACAATTTAATAAGAGTCATAAAAAAACTATTAAATTAACATTTATATATTTTACAGACCATTTTAGAATGTGGTTAGAAGAAGCTTATTTTGCAAACATTGGTCCTAATAGCGTTCTTCTTATCGATTCATGGATTGGACATTGCCCCAATACTATTTAACATCTCCAGGAACACATATTACTACTATGATAATACCAAAAGGAACTACAGGGAAAATACAATCATTAGATGTTTATGGATTCAGAATTTGGAAAAATTTTGCTAAAAGATTTTCAGATATAGTTTTACTGTTGGAAAGTAATATAAATTTACATGAACGAAAGAATATAATAAAATTACAATCTTTGGTACATAATCAATTGTCATCCCTACGATATCAAAACTTATTTAAATATTCATAGTTTAAAATGATTATACGAATGAAAGACCAGACGAATTTGAAAATCCAGTACACTTTAGTTTTGACGAAACTTCAACAAAATGTAATATCAAAGGTTGCAATAATATAGCTGTAGTAAGATGTTCTTGGTGCAAGAAGTCATTATGCTTGAAGCATTTTTTGTCGAATATCATTATTGTAATGTGTATAATGAGTGAATATAAAATACAAATATATTTTTTTTAATCTAAATATGTGCAATATGTAATTTTAAATACATAGAAAACATAAATAAAAATTATACATAAACTTTTTTTATATATCTCATTGTTCAACGGTAATTACTTACGCATATAGCACGGATGAGCGTATATACGGGAGCGTTTATAATTTTCGAAAATGATATTTTGTAACATAACTTTATTACACATGGTGGAATTTGGAAAAAAATAAGCTTTAAATTGGGTAAAAAATTTTAATTTTGAAAAAAATATTAAGTGGTGGGGGTTTCTAAAAAAAATAAAAAATAACAAATTTTGTTCATATAACTTTAAAGTACTCTTCAAGCCATTAAAATTTGTTGCACGTTTTTTTCTTTAACTCTTATAGTTTAGCAGATATTCGATTCTAAAGAAAAATACCGTTTTTTTTCGAAAAAGTGTTTCACCCCTTAAAACTCAAAATCCGCACATATAAAAAAAATACGTGTCTTTTAGATTTGTGTATTTAACAACATATTTGAAGGAAAATCAAATCGGTTCCGGAAAGTTGTGATACTTCCCTTGTAAGTATCTCTCTCTGCTTTTATAAATTGCAACATCAATTTAAGAGTATCACTGCCGCTCCTGTGAACTTCAATATGCTCAGCAGGTACGAAGAACAATCACAGGAATCCCGAAATGGAGCCAGTTCGATCAGATTAAGCGCTGCATAAAATCTATAAAAGTCACGGCGAGCGGCTACCGGAAAGACACCTCACATCGGGCTGTAATCGAAGAACTGAGGAAATCTTGAGAAGAAACAGGGTTGCGGCAGGCATAGATATGGCCCTGAAGGCAGAAATAATTAAGATCCGCGACAATCCTGCGGGTTGCGGAAGCGCCACAAGTGGCCTAGTTATGTATTAATTTGCCGGTATGATTCCGACGGGCCTTCCGCTCGTCTCTGTTCAGTGGACCGGCGGGGAGCACAACGGCCCAGAAGCATCGATTTATCGTGCAGATGCCGACAACGCCGAGGACTTCACGAAGTCATCGGTGAGATGAGCGTCGACTCCATCAGGTCGTTTTATCGTTTACGTTATTAGGTAGAATTAGCCCGAACGGAGTCCGTGCCGAATTGCTGCCGTCACAGAATTCTTTGTTAGAAATTAATCCATGCTTTCGATAATTGCGTAATAGAATCCGACGGCCAGCCGACATACTCTTTTGGTGTCTCAGTAATGGCGCTAGGGGATCCGTGGGTGCGCATGCGCGCCCTCCACCAGACGCTGGACGTGGACAACACGAACCGCCAAGGCAAAAGCCTCTCTAGAGGCAATATTACCAAAGACTGAAGCCTCTCTAGAGGCGAGATTACCAAAGACTGATTTTCTCCGACGACCATTCTATTCTAGTTCCCCGTGGAAGATACATGTATATTATTAGTATATTATTAGAGAATACATTTTGCTACTGGCCAAAAGAAAAAAAGCGAGCATTCTTTCTCAATATATCTATCTAATCACGCGCGTTCCAGACAATAAACTAGCGAACCTCTACACAAAACTGGTGACTCCGACCGGCGTTAAAAAATACGACGGTTAGAAAACAACGTGCGCGATGCCGGTTGATCATTCGCCATCGCGCCTAACATGTTTCGATGAGAAAGACGATCCAGAGAGAATGCAAGAGAGCGGTAAAATGTCGGTTAGCACCAACCGAGAAGAACATCCAACGGAGTATGCAGCATCCCTCAGGGAGATCCAATCCAATGAGTTCAGGAACGTAAAGCTAACGACGTTCTGGCGGAATCGGCCGAAATTGTGGTTCACATCCCTCGAAAGCGAGTTCATGGCGTACCGCGTGCGCTCGGATGACATCAAATTCAGTGCCGTAGTCCGCCATCTTGATGAGCAAACCATGCTCGCCGTTGCCGACATTTTAGAACAGCCACCAAGCTCAGGTAAATACGAAAAGCTTAATTCACATTAATTGAGAGGTTTTCAGACTCCCTCGAGAAACAGCTGAGGAAATTATTAGACGGAATGGAACTAGAAGACAAGACGCCTTCCGTATTGCTGAGAGAGATGCGAACCTTAGCGGGAGCGAACGTAACAGATAGCATGTTGCGTACATTGTGGTTGCAAAGACTGCCCACGAGAATACAGGAACTCTTATCGGTGCTCGACGACGTCAGCCTCGACAAGCTAGCGGCTTGCGCAGACAAAGCCGCGGAAAGAGGGTCAAGCAGCACGGCAGTAGCTGTAATAAGTAAGTCCCATGTGATCCTATTCAAGAAATAAAAAAGCAGAGGAACTGACAAAAGCAGTCGCAGCAATCAGCAGATCGCGAGGCAGATCTAAATCACGCAGCAGTCGAATGAGATCAGGAAGCAGGAACAGAATCTTCATCGAATAGCCACTCTGGAATTTGCTACTACCGCAGGCGCTTCAAAGAAAAGGCATGGAAATGTCTTCAGCCATGCAAATCGGAACAACCTTTAGCGAAACGGGAAAACTCCAACGACCGTCAGCAGTTGGAGCAGTAGCTGACGGCGAATATCAACAATGCAGGCTCCATATCACTGACAAGAGAAGCGGATTAAGATTTTTAATAGACACTGACGCGGATATATCTCTCGTATCCAGGAGATAGAATATAGATAAGGCAGTGAAAAATTCGCCAATGCAGTTATTTGCAGCAAATAATGTGCCAATTAAAACATATGGAGAGAGGGTTTGTATTTATTCTGGATTTAGGGTTTGTATTTGTTCTGGATTTAGGATTAAGAAGACTATTCAAATGGACATTTTGCGTCACCGATGTTTCGACACCGATCATAGGAGCTGATTTTTTTATACAAATTCAACTTGTCAGTAAATTTGCGACGACGGCGTTTACACGATAATCAAACAGGAATAGAATAGGAAGGACAATTAACCTTAAAGTCCCACATATCGATTCAGACTGTGAAACCTGATTCGCCCCACTATAAACTGCTTTCTGAGTTTCCAGGTCTAACCAGGCCATCACAGCCACCCGGCTTAAGACCGCATGGCGTTTGGCATCATATTCAAACGAAGGGACCACCAGCACAAGAGTTTCGACGGCTAACCCCAGAGAAGTTACGAGTGGCAAAAGCCGAATTTACATACCTAATTGAGACCGGAATATGCAGGCCATCAAGCAGTTAATGGGCCTCTCCCTTGCACAAGGTGCTAAAGAAAAAACCCGGCATTTGGAGAGCTTGTGGAGGTTACAGGAAACTGAATGCGGTAACGGAACCAGATCGTTATCCGTTACCGCACATCCACGATTTCACGTATGGATTGTACGGAAAACGCATTTTCTCATCAATCGATCTGGAGAGAGCGTATTATCATATTCCAGTAGCAGATGAGGATATACCTAAGACAGCCGTTACAACTCCTTTCGGATTATTTGAATTCTTGACAATGCCGTTTGGCTTGAAGAACGCAGCGCAAACCTTCCGAAGGTTCATGAACTCCATTTTCCAAGATCTAAACTGTGTGTACTGTTACATCGATGACATTTTGGTGGCATCAGAAACCTCAGAACAACATTTGGAACATCTTCGCACAGTCTTCCAGAGGTTACTTGCAGCAGGCGTTACCAATACATCAAAGTGCAATTTTGGAGTTGAGCAGATCGAGTTCTTCGGATATCTTGTCTCAGGACAAGGCATACAGCCCTTGCCGGATAAGGTAAAAGCCATTCTAGAATTCCCTAAGCTAAAGACAATTATTGAATTACGCAGGTTTCTAGGGATGGTCAACTATTACAGAAGATGCATTAAGAACACTGCACATAACCAAGCTGTGCTGAATGAATATCTGAAGGATAGCAAAAAGAACGATAAAAGACTGATTCAATGGACAACTGAAGCTGACGAAGCTTTTGCTAAATGCCTAAATAGCCTAGCGGACGCTACCTTACTAGCTCACCCTTGTGAAGTAGTACCTCTGATTCTTACAAGAGACACATCAGATGTTGCGGTCGGAGCAGTTTTAGAACAAAAGGTAAACGGAAAGATGCAAACATTATCATTCTTTTAAAAAAAATTCAATAGTGCTCAACGAAATTATAGCACATACGACCGAGAACTCCTGGCGATATAATAGGCAATAAAATACAATAGAGACTGTGTAGAAGGAAGTCAGTTAATTGTCAGAACGGACCATAAATCACTTACCTTTGCTTTTCAGCAAAGATCGAAGAAAGCAACACCGAGGCAAGCCCGACAATTAGACTTCATCAGTCAATTTTCTACAGAAATTATTCACGTAAGCGGTCAGAAAAACATATTTGTAGATCCTATCACGCATTGCAGCAATCGATTGTCCAGTCATCGTCAGCACAGAAGAGTTAGCAGAAGAACAACAAAAGGATGAAGAACTACAAGACATACTTATCGGAAAGACATCCATCAAGCTTAGACTTTTCACTCTCACTGGCTCATCACGTCCATTGTATTGTGAAGTCACCGAAGAAGCTATCAAGCCCTACATACCAAGGAATTTACGAAGAAAGATTTTCGATGCTGTTCATGGATTAGCACATCCCAATGGAAGAGCAACTCGCCAGCAAATACAGCAAAAGTTTATTTGGTCAAGCATGAACAAAGATATAGTCTACTGGGCAAGGACTTGCCTACCGTGCCAGCGGGCTAAAATAAGCAGACACACAAGATTAATAGAAGATTGCTGTTTCTGATGAGAGATTCCAGCAAGTGCATTTAGATATCATCGGACCGTTACCTATTTCTGGAGGCCACAAATACTGTCTGACTATGATAGATCGTTACACAAGGTGGCCAGAGACAACACTCCTCACGGAAATAACGACTCAGGCAGTTGCTTTCAGCATTCTATTCGACGTGGGTTGCAAGATTTGGCACTCCGAAGACAATAACCGACCAAGGGACGCAATTCGAGGCAGAACTTTTTAAAAGATTAATCAGCTTACTGGGTTGCAGTCGTACGAGGACATCACCGTACCATCCGTCATCTAACGGTATGATTGAGCGATGGCACAGAACTCTAAAAGCAGCGCTCATGTGTCAACTCCAGCAAGACAACAACTGGATCAAATGGTTGCCAACAGTGCTACTCGGATTAAGGATCGCGTATAAAGAAGATATTAAGTGTTCCACGGGCAGAACTTTTGTACGGAACCGGCCTTAGAGTTCCGGGCGAATTCTTTGAGGACGCCGATCATTCACCCATGCCAGAAGTATTCCTACAGGATCTACGAGACCGGATGAGAAAAATTCGAGCAAAACCAACAACCCATCATGGTAAAAAAACTTCATTTGTTCACAGAGAATTACAACAGACTACCCACGCTTTCTTAAGGGACGATACCGTGCGGCGGCCGTTATAACCTTTTTATATAGGACCTTACGAGATCTTGGCGAGTCAACGACAGACTGTATATACACTCCTAGTCAATGGCAAGTCGTGCAACATATCCACAGAGAGGCTAAAGCCAGCATATTTGCCACCTGGAGAAGGAGAGGGCGACGCAGCACGAGGCGGGACATCATCCACATTAGCGTTGAGTTTAGATCAAACGCCTAAGCTGCGAGACAAGCGGGTCACGTTCCTGGAAAAATAGGAGGGAACGGTCACAATATATATATATATATATATATATATATATATATATACATATAAATTATATACATGTACATAATTTTTATTTTTATTAAAAATAAAATAATATTTATAACTACAAGTATTTTAACATATATAATAAATTGGAATTTATTTTACTTTTTATTGTATTTTATTTATAAAAAACATACAAAAGTTATATCTACTATACACTATATGTACTGTAATTACATTGTAACATTTTATGAAAATATTGCATATTTTATTATGTTAATAATAAATAATAAATAATAAATAATAGTTCAATATAATAAAATAGTTTAAAATATAATTTAGAAAAATGTAATTTTTTAATAACTACTAACGTTAATATATGATATAATAATAAATATGATAAATATACTTTGATCTTAAAGATATATGTTATTTATTAATTTTAGATTTTTTAAATAAATGTTTTAGAGATAGGGAGAGGAGAAGTTATAAAAATATCTTATTTTGAATACTTTACAAAAATATATAGATATAATAGTAACAAACCTAAGTGTTACAGACAAACGTAATTCAGGTGGTAAAGCTCTCCAATGATATTTTTCAAGTTTTGGAGATATCATCTCTAATAACATGTAAAATGTATCTGCTGTCATTATGGTGTAGTGGAAGAACATTATAGAATCATCTTTGAGTTCTTGAAATAATGCGCAAGATAATCTTCTTGTCGGATTCTATTTTCATTTATAGATCTCACCCAAAATCTTCTTTTATGTCGGTTTTTTCTCCATGCACACAATTGAATTATTGTTAAAAGAAAATTAGTATCTTTTCAAATGTCGTCCATCTTTATAAATAATATTTGTTTAAAATAAAATAAAAGTAATCAAGGCTCTACTAATTCAAGAATACAATTAGTTAAAATGGGCCTATATAGAGCGAAAAAAAACAAGTTTATTACAAAAGTTTAATTATGTCAAGAAAAATACATAAAAATGAGTCTATGTCGACGGTGACATTAATATAATAATACCGAAAAAGCAAAAACATAAGTACATTATTAAAAGCGAACGTTTCGATCGATTTTACTATCTTCTTCAGCGCAATAATATAATAATAAACAAATACGAATGAGAATTAACGGAATTACAATGTTAAAAAGTTATGGTCTAATAAACGTATTAAATGTGGTTGTTCAGGATTCGTATAGCGAGTTTCGTCAAAATTCCTTTAAAGCGTTAATACGGATCGATGGCGCCATCCGATCGCGCTCAGGTAAACTCAAAACGCGTACCACCGCCCCCATTCCTTAAAATCACGAAGGATCCGCGTGATCGCGTAGTGATATATGATCCTAGCCAATCAGACAATCGCGATATCACGCGATTTTACGTGCTTAACCGAGATAGGCCAAAAATCATCACCCAACTCGCGTTTTCGAGCTTTTATAGCGTCGGAGAAAGCCTTTCTCGGAAAGAGTAATACAGAGCAGTCTCGGAGAGTAGTAGTTGGAGAGCATTTACGAAGAGCAGTTACGAATCAGTTACGGAGAGCAATCAGAAAAGTCCCGGAACGAGTTTAAACTAACGAGAGTTACAAAACGCGCACAGTTAAACAGAAAGTCGGTGGTGCATTTTCAAGAGTGTCACGACGTGACGTTCGAAGGATTATGTGTACCGCCGCGATCACAAAGTTTGAGCGCGATTTCCTTGGCCAACGCAGTGCCTCCACTTCGGTGAATGGGAGGAGCCTTCTGCGTCCTTCAGACTCTCCGCTCATAGCGTATGCGGTCTCGCTCGTTCTCGCGCGTACAGCCGTGTTGCGCTGTCTCGCGCAATTTCGCGAACCGCGGAGTAGTGCGGTCTCGCTCGCTCTCGCGCGTACAGCCGTGTTGCGCTGTCTCGCTCAATCTCGCGAACCGCGGAATAGTACGGTCTCGCTCGTTCTCACGCGAACAGCTGTGTTGCGCTGTCTCGCTCACCCCCCCCCCCCCCCCCCCCCCCCCCCCCCCCCCCCCCCCCCCCCCCCCCCCCCCCCCCCCCCCCCCCCGCGGAGTGCGCCCCCCCCCTTCCCCCCCCGCCGCCGTGTTGCCCGCCTCGCGTAACATTGTGCCGAATCGAAATATTGTACAGAACTCTTGTAAAATACATTGTGCAATAAATTATAGTAATTTTGTCAACGTAACTGTATGTGAAGCAAAAGCAGTCTCAAGTGATTCAATCTTTCCTTATCATATACCGTCCTATCCGTCTTTCGTTCTCGTGATACCCACTCGGGTATGTCTCGACGTTTCGTGTGCAATCTCAAATTGCAAGCTCAAATAGTGGTTATTGGATATTATACATAGTCATAATGTCAAACAATAAATAAATAAAGAGCTAAGTGAAACTGGAAGAAATTTCTTACTCAATTGCAGAGACACACTAAAATCATGTGGACCCCCTGCTAGTTTATTTACTAGTGAGTGTGCTTTCATGGTAGTAAGTGATCTCGTGCTAAATAAATATAGAAATAGCAAAGTCAAGAACCCGTTCAGGCAGTCTCAAAATTAAAACAGATGATATCATCATCTCACACAATTACAGTAATTTCCCGTTGGAAATGAATGTGAAAAAATCATAAATGATTCGATACACTTCTAAAATCCAAATGTGGTAATGAGCAGAAAGTACGATGTTTATATACAAATGTAAATAACAATGTCGTCAGAGCTTATTTAGATTGTTTATCAAACTGTTGTACGAGTCAGGTAAACATTCAGTGTCTGTTTGAACATTTAAACCGTTGGTTTGTCTTTTAATAAAAATTGCTTCAGATAATATTCTTTTGTAAAAATTAGGCTCATTATCCAGCATTGTTATGTCGTCCCATTTAAAATCATGATTATATGACAATCTGTGGTCTGTAATAACAGACCTTGAATTCGTATTGCGTCCGATATGCAGGTGATGTTCAGATATTCTAATGCTAAGCTTTCTGCTGGTTTGACCCACGTAAGAAGCGTCGCAGTCTGCATAATCAATCTTATATACAACGTTCATCTTTTGCAGTCTAGGAACCGTATCTTATGCACAAACCAGCAGAAAGCTTAGCACTTAACTTTTCTATATTTATTTAGCGCGAGATCACTTACTACCATGAAAGCACACCCACTGGCAAATAAACTAGCAGGGGGCCTACATGGTTTTAGTGTGTCTCTGCAATTGAGTAAGAAATTTCTTCCAGTTTCACTTAGCTCTTTATTTATTTATTGTTTGACATTATGACTATGTATAATATCCAATAACCACATTTAATACGTTTGTTAAACCATAACTTTTTAACATTGTAATTCCGTTAAATCTCACTCGTATTTGTTTATTATTATATTATTGCGCTAAAGAAGATCGTAAAATCGATCGAAACGTTCGCTTTTAATAATGTACTTATGTTTTTGCTTTTTCGGTATTATTGTATTAATGTCACCGTCGACATAGACTCAATCTGATGTATTTTTCTTGACATAATTAAACTTTTGTAATAAACTTGTTTTTTCTCGCTCTATAGGCCCATTTTAACTAATTGACTATTTGTTTAATTATTAATGTTGTAAATTGTACTTACATAATACATAATAATTTTTTTATTATAAACTATGTTTATAAGTTAACTATCTTTATATATTAATAATCTTTTAATATTTTGTAAATATTGTAAATATTGTAATAGAAATAAAACAACATAACTATTTTTATTGTAATAGAAATAAAACAACATAACTATAGATTACTTTTTCTATTTCTTTCTCTTTCTCAAAAAATTATTTTTTGGTCGAATTATACTTTATGTTGCTGTTTACGGACAATATCTTATGGATGTTCTATGATTGGTCGAATTGTTTTATATTCTCATTCATTACCTAATTCTTATATTACGTTTTATGCTTAAGATTACGAATGTTGTGCCGAGAGCGCCACGGGATGTGGGGTGCAGTCGGGAGATATAGAATATCTCAAGCCGTCAAAGGATCAGGAACCAAGTTCGGCTGTGTATATATGTTCGACTGCTTTAATAATTTTATGTGCTTTCTGTTTCATATGTTCAATTATACCTTATATTTTATACATCAGTTCGTACAGGAGCTTTTCTTATTTCTGCCGATACAGTTGAGTCTTTCTGCCTTGTCTTTCGTCGTCAATTATTATGTCAAAGTAGTTTGTTTATGACACGTGATTAGTTCGCACTTAACACGGATTATACTTACTTTACAACTATTTGCCGTGTTCTTGCAGTGGTATTTAAATTCTTGTTTTGAGAGGTTTTTGAGAGGGGACCGCTTAATAACATGGCCATATGAGGTCATGGTGCGGTCAAGTTGAAGTGCAAGCGAAGATGATTTGGTGTCGAAATCCTTCGTTGAAAAACTTTCGCGTTTTCGGCGAATTCGCCGCTTGAGTTCGCTGAGATAGCGATTCTATAGGGTGAATGTTCGATATCACATTTACCAATAATATTTTATGTTAACATTTAATATTTTAATTATATACAGGTTATAGTGGGACTATAATACGGAAATTCATGTGCGATGCCTTAACTTGCGGTATTCTAACTTTTAATTGAAATTACGTCATTTTGAAAGTTGGCTTTCACATTGTACGGAATGCGTAACAAATATAACCAATTGTAGATTTTCCGTTATATGCTTTAATGGAAATGCTAAGAAGATTTGCGATTGGTCTTCGTACCTAAAGAAACCTAAAGAAACGCGTTTCAAAAAGTACTTGTCACGCATGGCTTCCGTGTGCTTATACCGTCGGATAGACTGAATCGTGATCAGGGTTCGATAAGCGGGCGGATGCAAGAAAATATACTCGGTGATTATTTTAACAAAAGAAAGAGTAATTTATTAAATCTTAGGATTACAAAGGATGAGTGTGTGTATATATAAATGCGTGTACGTGTAAATGCGTGTAGATATAAGTGTGAGACTACAGTACGTATGCGTGTGAATGTACAAATGCGGTATTTAATTTGACGCGAGCGCGTACGTCGAGTGTTTACGTTTGGGCTCGGTCAATGGCCGTGTGACGTTTCGCACATCGCTTTTTCTTATCGTGCGTCTGGGCCGATCGTCTAGCCTCGGAATATACGGCACGGTTCCCGGTAACAATTGTGAAACTCCCGCGAGTGTTTACTTGATTCGCATGGTATGAGTTTTTTTGATTCTAGATTATTGAACACTGAGTTATCGATATAGCCCTTTTAAATTCAGTCGCGCTTTTATTCTTTTCCCGAAATTGTATGCGGGATTCCCGATAGTAGATGGAGAAATTCGGGAATCCCGTGCCGATGAGAACGACTCGTCAGGTAGCTCTCCTCTCTGCCTCTGGAGTAGTGCTACGGCGTACAGGCGGTAGGATGTTTGACCGTAAATCGAGATCTCTTGATAGAACCTGCGTGCGCTCAGGTCCTCTATATTGGTCGGAAAGATTTGAAAAAATGGAGACAGCAGAGCTGAGAATCGAGAGCGCTCAGCCGAGGAGGAGTTCTCTCCACCTTCTGTCTCAACTTCTGAGCTGTTCGTTTCTAGGAGCGGTCTAGGTTTCTGGTATCTTCTCACCGTAATGATCGGAGCAGGAAAAGCCTATACCATCGACGAGCGCCTTTTATACCGCCTTAATTAGCTCGCGTCAGCACGCGGCGGTTTAACTCCTTCCGAACGGGTTGTCGGAAAGCGGTACGGTCGGGCCCGTTCGGAGGGGTTCTGTGCTGAACGTGAGCCTCAGGCGACGGCGGTTCGGGCCCCGTCGGCGGTGTTCGGCGGCGCTTGGTAATGGCTCAGGCCGTTATTACTTTACGTTATGTTTAAAAAATGTGGGCGCACGGCGCCCCTACCTATGCCCGGCGGGTGTTCTGCCGGGCGGTAGCTTCCGGCGGATGACAGTGCCGAGAATACGGTGCGGGGGTGCATCGTCACATACTCATCATGGAGAACCGATGCTCTGCATATAAGTATGTGTGAAGCGGAATGTATGCAATATTTATAAAGTTAAAAAGATTGAAGTATATATTTATTTCAATCTTTTTAACTTCAAAAAAGTACATGTGTTCGTGAGACTATGTTAAGGATTGATCATTGTTCGAAATAACATAAAAATTATCTCGATTCGAGAAACCGTGTAAGCAATAATCAGCAATTATAATTTAAGAATTTGAATTTAACGAGCATCAAGAATTTTCTCGAGCCTTCGATTTATCAGAAAAACTCGAACGTTCGAGTTATCTTACATTTTTTGCGCCGCATAAAAAACGCTCGTTATAAACATTTGGCAAAACAATGCCAACCGATGTCAAAGTCAGCGCAACATACGGGCATACGCGCCCATACGTTACGATCAGCTGATTGCCAATCATGGAAAAAGATCATGAGCATGTCAACCGCTAAAACATCGATGTCAGACCTCATCGGCGGCTAATAATACGCGGCGCCCTGAGGTCACTGCTAAAATACAAAATTAATTGGTCCACGTCGCAACGGGCCCAATATTCCGCTCGCTATATAATGGACACCGCGTGTGGACCTACCGAAGTCTCGCACTTTTCGCTGCTCGCAGTATTTTCGCTAAACCACTTCGCTTTATTAAAACCGCTTAGTTTCATTAATCATAAAGTCTTCGGGCTCGTTTTCTGAAATCATATTACATCATATGACATCATATTGTACATATTATATATACTTTTCTTTATTGTGTGATGTCTAAAAATAAAACTTTCAAAAATACAAAAAAATTACGTGTCGTGTTCTTAGCAATTAACAATCTGTTTATGCTCGTCCGTTCGTTGTATTCTGAAACTCTGCGCTGTCGCGGCAATCTGCGCTCATTCGCGAACAATCAGTGATATCTGTAGGCTCACTATTTAAAAAAATATTAATTAAATTTATTATTTCATATTTATTATTATCCTAATTATTTCATAATAATTTAGATAAAATTAAAATTTAAAGTTAAAATTTGAATATTAGTATTTACATATTTAGAAAGTAATTCAGAGGTTTTTTAACCTACAGAAAAATATATAATAATGGATTCTAACTTTATATTAATAATTATTCGGAAACGATGGTAAAAGTGGAAGAAAATTTGATCGTTATTCATATTTTATTAAAATTTTTTGATACCTCTTCAACCTACACTATCCTATGTGATCTATCTAGAGGGAAATTAGATCACCGTTACATTTAAGATTATTTTAAGCTCTTTCACCAATCAAGCGTATTAAGCTATTTGAGATGAATGAGTTCTTAAGGTCTAAGAGACTGGTCTTTGTGTGGTGGAACCATTAGTGAAAATCAAGTTATTCGAAAGGTAATAGTGTTTTGAAAACAGTGATCTCTTCTTTTTTCTTTTTTTTTAATCGTTTATAATTGTTTGATTACGATTGAACGGTAAAAATTGATTTCTACTTGTTTTGCCATTTTATACACTATCAGTCATTAAGTATATGTGGAAAATTTACACTGCGTCCGATGTCTGAGGTATCTAAGAATTCGTTTTTTCATAATTCTAGCAATATTTTGAAACAGTAATTTTCTATTGGGTATTGGATGTCAGTGTAAAGTGCTACAATGCAATAAACAAGAGTGATAGAATATATAAAATATTGAAAAACCTTTATATTATTTATATGTATGACAGAATAATATTTATTTAGAATAAGATATATTACAAAAATGTATAAATATTTATATTAAAATAAATTTTTATAATTATATATATAATCCATTATTCCATTATATATGTATACAGGGTGAATTCAAAATAATCTCAGTGTTCTTGAAATGACACATTCTTGAATCAATTCTAAGACGAATTTTCTTTTGGCAAAATTCGTCCAAGTTAGTTTGAATATTAAAGGAAGTAGTTAAGCGAGGTCGATAAAGAGACGGCAAGAGTGACGCTCCCGTCGGCTTGTACCACACACCTCTCCTTTTTTGTGACCCGGGAAGGTGCATACCCGGAGAGTGGACTCCCCTTTTACTCACTAAACCCACTAAAACTCCTGGAGGTGGCCATCTCGGCTCAGGTGAGGAGGACGACACTCCAGGATTCGCTAATGCAATACTTCAGAGCGCCGTTCCCGTACTCCCACCTAGCACGGGTCGGGGGAATTCCTTTCCGACCCTCGTCCCGGGAGGACTAAGTCCTCCGTGAGCGAACAGGCCATCACTGTTCGCTCATCTTCCTCGGAGACCTATAGCGGGTCGCCGTGGGTCTCCCGCCCACGACGTCCAGGCCCCGAGAAAACCCACTTTATTCCTGAACTGAGGTCGAAGTGAGATCCGAGGGGAAGCTCTCTTTCATACGAGGGCCCTTTCCTTTGCACCTCCGACGGGTCACGACCTTTCACCTGTAATCCAGGGGAAGGGGGAGACGCAGCGGCAGCATCGCCCTGCCGACACCTTGACTCTCCGTCACTCCTTCTCCAACCTCGGCGAGGCAAGAAAGAAGGAACTCCCCACACATCCCTCATCCCCGTGAACATATGTCGCCGGGAGGCCCTTGTCTCCGCAAAACGGGCACTTTGGGATCCCGGCGCGGCATGCCGCCATTTTATGGGAGGGGGCTCCGTAACGATAGCAGAGCCCTCCCGGTCCATTCCGCGGCACGACATTGCCACGTGCTCTACTTCCAGGCACTTATAGCACCGCGCAGACCGGTCCGGCAAAATCGCCGAAGCACGGTCCACACGCGGCGCATGCCTTTTCCTGGGGGGAGGGGGTCCTCTCCACTCGGCTAAGGTGGAGGAAGAACTCACCCATCCCGAGCACTCCTCCCCCGTTGGCATGGGGCGAGGAATGCGCATCTGAGTCTCATCGGGGAACTCAACAAGTAGTTCCCCGGAGGCAAGCTCCCTAGAGAGTCGAATACACTCCATCCCGACGGCCACCTGTAGAGAAACCCCACAGGCGCTAGCCCGGAAGAGGCCGACTTCTTCCACAACCGTGAAGACAGGTCTCTCGGGGCAACACTGCTGGGAAGAGAGCCAAAGGCTCCCTCCGCATCCTCCATGGAAGGAAAGTTGCCAGGTTCCTCCAGTCCGTTCCCGTTTCCTCCACTGGAGGAACTGCGGCATAGATCCCTCACCTCCACCTGCGTACATCGACCCCTCACCGGCGAGGTTTGGGATTGATGCCCACCTCCATATAGATTGGGGGCGGTACATCTGGGCCGCAGGCCACGCTAGCCCCCCCTTCCATGGGGCCATCCGGCCCAACATACCAAGAAGGGGGAGAGCGGATCAAGTCCGACATCCACCCTCCCTGAGGAAGGAGGCGGGAGCTCACAAGACTCGGACCTATTTTCCGCCACACAATCCATAACATGCTCTTTGCAGAGCCTCCACCTTGTGTCCTTCTCCCTGATGTTGGGAGGGAGAAAAGGTAGCAGGTCATATATAACGCCTGCTCCTCCAATTGTTCTGCGATAACCGTCTGAACCGTCTATTCGTCATTCAGATGGTCCACTTACTCCTGAAGAAGCACCTTATTGCCGAGGAGCTTTCTTTGCCGAACGTTGGCAATATCTTCTCCGAGTTTTTGGAAAGATCCGCCAACGGCATCCGCCCACCAGGTGCACAGGATGTCAATCGCACCATCGAGGACCGAATAAATACGGACCAAGTCCGGTCCCGGTCCCTGATCACCACCAAAAGATAAAGGTGGCTCATCGGGACCACAGCCTCGTTCCACCATTGTAGTACTCTCGGGACCAACTCCCACATTACTGCGAGAGGGGAGGGAAGAACGCTCCCACAAAGGTCCTTTGGGGCCAACTCCGATCTCACAAAGAGATCTCGCGAGATCTGTGACTCCTCGCTTTTCCCGCTCACGAAGCTCAGATAATGTGAGCCGCCCGCAGATGCTTTCGATGGCTGGAGCGCGGACCTGCAAGCCCATCGCGAAACGTTGCAAGAAGTCTTGAGTGGCCGCAATCAACTTAGGACCCGCCACATCATCGTCGCCGAGATCACCGGCAGGACGAGAAAAAGGCCACATCCTCAACATCCGCAAAGAGATCCTCCATGAGGCTATCGAGGACTGTAACCTCGCCCGCAATACTTTCCTGAACTGGGGCAATAGTCCGTTCCTCCCCGATGCCCACTCCTGACACCGAAGACAGCTCGTCGTATGATGACGATGGGGGAGGGGTTGGGACAATGCCCCCCGCACCCGTCGAGCCTTGGGGGTCTGAAGTCCCCTAGGTCATGATGGTAATGATTTATCCTTTTTGCGAGGCATAATCATTTTTTCTTCACATGGTTTTCCTTCCCTTAGAACACGCCATCCATAGGCTGCGGACTGTCCAGGTCGGGATTTTCATTCGAGGTTTTCCATCCTCTAGCCACTGAGATAGTAGGCTGCGAAGGTCATCTCTAACGGTCGTGGCCGACCGGGCGATTGCCCGCCGAGTCAGGGCCGCCTACCTCTATGCGCATCAGACCAAGGTGCCCGGAGAGAACGCAACTCTCCCCCCTTTTCAATCCTTTCGAGGAGAAGAAGTCCAATGGATGCTCTTAGTAGGGTCCCGCCCGCTCAAGCCGGAACAGCAGCCAAATTGACTAAACTGAAACGCCCCTGATGACCGGAACCCTTTAAGCCCCTCCACTACGACAAGGTGGCATCCACGGAGAAGATTCTTTGTCTGTCTGTCCGTCTGTGTCTCTCTCTCTCTCTCTCTCTCTCTCATTCGTTCACTCACCTGTAATTTTTTTTTACGATACAGGGGAAAATGCATTTTATGTATATTCACCGGTCCATCCAGTGAGTTATGTGGGACTCGAATATTAAGTCGAATTACCAACTCGGTACTCCCTATCCCCTAAAAAACTCCTCTCTTTTCACGAATTTCTTTTGACATACTGTCCCTCTGACTTCCTGAGATCTGTTTTCAGATAACGTCAAAAAATAGTGTTTTTAAAATATTTATTATTTTTACTATTATCATATTAAATATTAATTGGTTGTTTAATACATTTCAGAGCCTAATTCTTTATCTATCTTAATTTGTTAAATTTACGCGGAGCTAATCGCGTTCCCATTATTTTCTACAAATAGGCGAGAGGGATATCGGTGTGGGGCTGAATAGCTCAGTTGGTTTAAAGCAGTCGTCCGGCAAGCGAAAGACTCGGGTTCGACTCCCGATTCAGCGACTTCGCCCCGATATTTTTCTCGCTTACATCTCTGCAGGGGGGTAAGAAAGGGGGTCTTATATAGTATTCTCGAATGGAGAATCTACCTTGGTTTATGCACCAAGTAAAATATATGCATGTCTTATTTTCGCGTCTTATTTTTCGCGATTTATTAATCTTTATAAAATTTTACGCACTATCATTCGCGGTGGCTCTTATCGCTCTTTTCTCGTATATCGGTTGTTTAATACATTTCAGAGCCTAATTCTTTATCTATCTTAATTTGTTAAATTTACGCGGAGCTAATCGCGTTCCCATTATTTTCTACAAATAGGCGAGAGGGATATCGGTGTGGGGCTGAATAGCTCAGTTGGTTTAGAGCAATCGTCTGGCAAGCGAAAGACTCGGGTTCGACTCCCAATTCAGCCACTTCGCCCCGATATTTTTCTCGCTTACATCTCTGCAGGGGGATAAAGAGGGGTCTTATATAGTATTCTCGAATGGAGAATCTACCTTGGTTTATGCACCAAGTAAAATATATGCATGTCTTATTTTCGCGTCTTATTTTTCGCGATTTATTAATCTTTATAAAATTTTACGCACTATCATCCGCGGTGGCTCTTATCGCTTTTTTCTCGTATATCGGTTGTTAAATATTAATGTTAATATATTTATTTCTATTTATTTATCCATTTCACCTATTTATTTTTAACTATTTATTATTGTAACGTGCGGTTTTCTGTACCGCGGAATAACTTAATCGTGGATAGCCATCGGACTTAGGTGACAGAATTAAATTCGAGGCAATGTTTGTGTATAACTGTTCTTTATTCGTAACTCGTGTGTTGTGTACAAAAAGGTGTGTGTATGTATGTGAGCGTGTTGAGTTGCGCTCGCTGTGGCCCGAAGATTTACGGGATCAGTTATAAAAGGTCGCGATAATTAACAGTGAATTCGGGCGTATAATCGATTCCTCACAAGTGTCTTAAATTGATCGTTCGATTTGCCGACACGGCACGCAGACGGTCGGTTGTGTGTAGTCTATATTTTTGTCGATGTTTTTATCTCGTTTGTCAGCTGTTCGTCGGTGCTTCAAATTTGTATCTCGAGATAGGCGCTTCGCGCTGTATATATACAGGGTGTCCCATTTTAAATTACGCACCTAAATATCTCTCATTTTTGATTTTAGAGAAAAATGATTCAGACATGCTTTGTATGGTTTCGGGCCATAAGATGGTACCATTGGTTTGACCTTGATGAGATTGGTTGTCACTTGAAGGTCACCTTAATTTTTCAAATAGCACCTCCTATTTTTTATTACATATTCTTGTAGCTAACATCGAGAGCTTTCCAAAACGCTATAATTAAATGTTTTTCCATTAAGTACTTTTCGAGTTATAAGGCTTGAAATAATATCTTAATTTTACATAAACGATAAAAGTTATAGTAAAATATTCATTTTTCGATTATTCTTAATATTTTTATGTACAAAATAATGGGAGGAACAATTGGTGTAAAGAAAAAACATAGTTGTTTCGAAGAAAAAAATATGTAATTTGCAATTAACAATTATATATTTTCTCGAAATCATACAAAAATGTATCTGAAATCATTTTTCTTTAAAATAAAAAATGAGAGATATTTAGGTGCGTAATTTAAAATGGGACACCCTGTATATTATATATATATATATATATATATATATGTAGGAGAAAAGAGTTTTTCTAAAATATTTGAAAGTAATCCTGGGAGACTTAGGAAACAGGCTCAGGTATCGGAAGTGATCAGAGACGCGTCAAATTCTAATTGAAGGATAAATTTATTTAATAAAGACTGTATCGAACCGCCAAGTGTACTGTAATCTATTCCGTCTATTATCTGCGCTCCCGGTCCATCTCGCAGCGTTATATATATACTGCAATTTTGCCGAGTCATAGAGACATCTCGAAATTTCGATCTCTGGCAAATGGCCTTGAATTAGCCTGCTATCAAAATAAGCTCTTGTTCCACGTCAGGCTAACTTATCAAACAAACATTGATTGTCAATAGCAAGATTTCACCGATTCCACACTCGGCCGTCCTGAATAAAACAATCTGTCCTCAGATTTCGTTCTCGCTGTCAGAGTCTTCAAATGAATCGGCTGTTTCCAGCCAAGGTTTAATATAATCGGCAGATGTCGAGGTTTCAATTGGTCCTTCGTGGTCACCTACTTTTCTAACTACATATCTATCGTTACGCAACGCTTTAATTATTTGGTACGGTCCTAAGAATTTGGCGGCACACTTCAAACCTGCACCCAATTGCGTTCTTTTAATCGCTACCAAATCATCCTCACTGCTTCGTTTTCTTACGATGTTTATTATAACTACGTTTATTTTCCTCTTGAGTACGCATTATACATTTCCGCGCTTATTCTCTCAGTTTATTTCGATCTTCCTGGAATGCCACTTCCCATTCGCTTTCGATTATTTCTTTAATTTCGGGATTTTCTTTCAATCTTATGTGCGTTCCAAACATTAATTCAAATGGAGTTTTACCGGTACTTCGACTTGGTACTGCATTTAAATATTGTTGCGTTCGATTTAAGTACTTATGCCATTCCTCAGGTTTTGGAGCCGTTAACTTAGTTATAATCGGTATCAATGTTCGGTTTATTCTTTCTTACTTGACCGTTTGCTCGCGGAACACCCGTAGTAACAAGTATATGTTGGATATTTTCGCTTTGACAATATTCACGAAACTCATTCGATGTAAAAGCGGTTCCTCTATCCGAAATAATTCTTTTCGGATTACCAAAAATATTAGCTAATTTACTTAATTTATCCAAAACTTCCGATGAACTGGTCGATCGCGTTCCAAACAATCATACGAATTTAGAGAATGCGTCGACAGTTACAAAAATATAACGGTATCTTTTTTCGTTGACGGTAGTGATCCAAGATGATCGACATGATAAGTTTCGAGAGGTACATTGCCCTTGGGTATAGGATTCAAGTAGCCATCCAATTTGCCTTTCTTTCTATTCGACAAAATACAATTTATGCAGTTTCGAATGATTTTTTCAATAGTATTTCGCATATTCGGAAACCAATAATTTCGCTTTATTAACGCTTCCGTCTTTTCGACCGCAAAGTGACTGTTTTCGTGAACATGCCGAGCTATCTGAGATTGTAAACACTTCGGTACTACCAGCTGTAAATCGCTATTGTTCTCCTTAAATAATAAGCCGTTTCTCGCAATATAACCGTCACGTTCTCCTTTGTCCGCTTGTAAATAAATACTTCTTATATTCGCATCCTTTTGTTGAGCCCTTTTCGAATTCTCACGATAATACTGTCCTCTAATTCATCTATCAATAAATTACTTGATAACGGATATCAGCTTAATGTATCTACATGTATCATGTTTTGGCCGATGTACAATAATATGGTCAAATTCCTCGAGTAATAAAGCCCATCTAGCAACGCGAACACATAAATCTTTTTTATTCATTGTCAACGAGAACGCTTGACAATCGGTTACAATTTTAAACGTAATACCTAATAAATAAATTCTAAATTTTCGTAGTGCTTTAATTATCGCTAAAGTTTCTAATTCATAACTCGTGTATTTCATCTCAGCCTCGGTCGTCTTACCGCTCGCGTAATATATCGGATGTAACGCATTATCCTCGTTGCATTTCTGAAATAATATAGCGCCGTAACCGTACATAGAAGCATCTGTATGCAATTCCGTTTCAGCATTTTGTTTATACAATTTCAATACCGGCTTAGTACTTAATATGAGTTTTAATCGATTAAAGGCTTCCCTTTCTTTTCTGCCGAACTCAAATTTCACACTCGTTTTCAATAAATCACTCAATGGTCTAGCTATTACGGCATAATTTCTAATAAACTTGCGGAAATATCCGGCTAACCCCAAAAAACTTTGTACTTGCTTTACGTTTTCGGGCTGCGAAAATTTCATTACAGCTTCAGTTTTAATTTTAGTTGGACGTATCGTGCCGTTTTCAATAATATGACCCAAAAATTCGATTTTAGTCTGTAAAAATTTACACTTTCTCCAATTTATATTCAACTCGTAACTCTCGGCAACACACAGGGTCTCTCTAAGATTTATTAATGCTTTCTCAAAATTTAAAGACGGGATTATTACATCGTCCACATATGTGAGAACTATACCGTTTTTAATTAGATCTTTAAATATCTGATTTATTAATTTTTGAAACACCGCGGGTGAATTACACAAACCGAAAAGAGCATAAAAAAATTCATATTGCCCATCCGGCACTACAAACGAGGTGTACTTTCTACTATCTTTCTCTATAGGTACGTGGAAAAATCCGTTTTTTAAATCGATAGTGCTAAATATTGTAGCTCCCTGTAGTGCATCCAACTGATCGTCGATTAACGGAGGAAATCGATCTTTTATTACCTTCTTATTAAGTTGTCTATAATCGACACACAGTCTCGTTTCATCCGTTTTCTTTTTTAACTAACACTACTGGACTCGCATATTCCGAAAGCGACGGCTGAATAATACCCTCAACCAACCATTCGTTCACGTGTGAATTTACCTTTTCTTTCTCCGCTGATGACAATCGTCTAGGTCTCTGATATACCGGTTCGTTGTCTCTAAGAACAATAGTCATCTCAAACTTTACTTCGCGCTTTTTATTCGGATTATAATTACTGATTAAATCTGCTATGACGTCTCTATGTTCGGTGGGTACGCATGTCAAATCAATATCGCTATTATCGCTAACACAATTGATCTCGAATATTTCGGGAAGGTCATTCGAAATCTGAATCTCCGAACATGGTTTTCGAATCGTACTTTTCCTTCTTCAACGTATAAATTTACTCTATCGAGAAAATCAGTTCCAAGGAACAGATCATAACGCATAAATTATTCGGCACAACTGACAAACTTATTGTGAAACATTCGCCATCAATTTCAATTTCTATATCGAATTGACCGATAGTCTTATAATTTTCCACGCCTATTCCGCGAAATATAATTTCTCGACGCGTTAAATTCGGAGATCCCAATTTCATGTACTGCTTTTCACGCATCAATGACAAATCACTACCAGTATCTATTATAGCCATCAAATTTATATTATTATATTTTACAAATTTATATTATCTTTACATTCTTAAAACGTTTGCGATTCGGTCTAGAAATATCAATCATATTTTTTATTTCGCTAATATTTTTCTTTCGACAGTTTGCTGCGATATGACCAAATTCTTTACAATTAAAACATCTCGTACCTTTCGCTTTAGATGGACAATCTATTGCATAATGTCCTTGCACTCCGCAGTTATAACATCGCTTCGCAGTTTTCATATCCTGATTCTCTCCTACAACACCTCCCTGTGCTCGACGATCCTTCACACTCCGCGGTGCACCTCGCTGATCTCTTCCACGCAGTGACACTCTCTCGAATGCCTCCAACAGCATCTCTCTCGTTCTGAGTCGTTGAACTCTCGCCTGGTCTCGCAGAATTGGATCAGGAATCCCCTCGACTATATACTCGATCATCTCGTCCTCATTAATCCCGATCCGATTGCCCATTATAATTTTCTGATGTAAATACTTGTTGAAGGTTTCGTCTTTACGCCACACGCGCTGTTCAAACTGCTTCCTCACACCAATTCTACTTGGCTTAAAGAAAAACATGTTTCTTATCTCCTTCAAAAGCTCGTCGACCGTTATTTCGGTATAACTTGGATTTGAGTGGAACCACTCCTGTGCTTTGCCCTTCAGACGCGATCCAATCATAATTCTTGCCAAATCATTCGACAATCCGTAAGCATCCCGAAAAGATCTGACGTGCTTCTCCCATGCTTCGAACATTCACTATCGCCTTCAAAATATCCTAATAGGCTTGTAATTGCGCTTATATTTATCGCCATTGGTTCATGGGACACCGTTGACCTCCTCATTTCTGCATCGCTCGCTGACTCATGCCGCTCGCCATTCACATCTTCCATACGTCTCAGCAACTCCATTTCTCGTCGTGCCAACGCCAGCTCTCGCTCCACCTGCTCCTTTTCTCGCCGACAAAGTTCCATCTCTCGCCGAAGACGTTCCGAATCGTCGGGTACCAGTGCTGCCAGAAATGAGCCCCTGCACGCTCGGCAAGGTCGCGCACGCAAGAAAGGAGGTCGTGTACGTGTGGCGCTCGGTTATCTTCGGGCGGCTTCGGATAGTAAAGGAGCGCCGAGCGCCACGACGTATAATCTACTCATCTCCTTTTCTCTCCAGGCATTAGCTATAGCTACAGCTCGAGAAAAAAGGAGACAGTAGATTATACGTCGGCGCTCCTCTATTACCCGTAGCCGAGCGCCGAGCGCCACACGTACACGACCTCCTTTCTTGTGTGCGCGACCGTGCCGAGCGTGCAGGGGCTCATTTCTGGCAGCACTGTCGGGTACAAGAGGCAGGCAGGGGCGACACGATTCACCGTCAGACGCGGGCGCTTACGCGGGGCGCCTGCTGCGATCAGCTGGTCGCTGCACATACAGACACACATGCGAACACATACATTCTCTGTCTGTCTGTCTGTCTGTCTCTCTCTCTCTCTCTCTCTCTGCATTTTATGCATTTTCTCCCCTTTCTCGTAAAAAAAAAATTACAGGTGAGTGAACGAATGAAAGAGAGAGAGAGAGACAGACAGACAGAGAATGTATGTCAGAGTATGTATTCGCATGTGTGTCTGTATGTGCAGCGACCAGCTGATCACAACAGGCGGTCCGCGTAGCGCCCGCGTCTGGGGGCCTCTTGCTACCCGACTTGTCATGCGTTAACTATTTTCTTTAATAATTCAAAAACTAAGCTTCGGACGAAATTTTGCAAAAGGAAAAATCGTCTTAGAATTGACTCAATAATATGTCATTTCAGGGACACAGAGGTTATTTTGAATCACTCTGTATATACCGCAATTTTGCCGAGTCATAGAGACATCTCGAAATTTCGATCTCTGGCAAATGGCCTTGAATTAGCCTGCTATCAAAATAAGCTCTTGTTCCACGTCAGGCTAACTTATCAGACAAATATTGATTGTCAATAGCAAGATTTCACCGATTCCACACTCGGCCGTCCTGAATAAAACAATCTGTCCTCAGATTTCGTTCTCGCTGTCAGAGTCTTCAAATGAATCGGCTGTTTCCAGCCAGGGTTTAATATAATCGGCAGATGTCGAGGTTTCAATTGGTCCTTCGTGGTCACCTACTTTTCTAACTACATATCTATCGTTACGCAACGCTTTAATTATTTGGTATGGTCCTAAGAATTTGGCGGCACACTTCAAACCTGCACCCAATTGCGTTCTTTTAATCGCTACCAAATCATTCTCACTGCTTCGTTTTCTTACGATGTTTATTATAACTACGTTTATTTTCCTCTTGAGTACGCATTATACATTTCCGCGCTTATTCTCTCAGTTTATTTCGATCTTCCTGGAATGCCACTTCCCATTCGCTTTCGATTATTTCTTTAATTTCGGGATTTTCTTTCAATCTTATGTGCGTTCCAAACATTAATTCAAATGGAGTTTTACCGGTACTTCGACTTGGTACTGCATTTAAATATTGTTGCGTTCGATTTAAGTACTTATGCCATTCCTCAGGTTTTGGAGCCGTTAACTTAGTTATTATATAATCGGTATCAATGTTCGGTTTATTCTTTCTTACTTGACCATTTGCTCGCGGAACACCCGTAGTAACAAGTATATGTTGGATATTTTCGCTTTGACAATATTCACGAAACTCATTCGATGTAAAAGCGGTTCCTCTATCCGAAATAATTCTTTTCGGATTACCAAAAATATTAGCTAATTTACTTAATTTATCCAAAACTTCCGATGAACTGGTCGATCGCGTTCCAAACAATACGAATTTAGAGAATGCGTCGACAGTTACAAAAATATAACGGTATCTTTTTTCGTTGACGGTAGTGACGGTCCAAGATGATCGACATGATAAGTTTCGAGAGGTACATTGCCCTTGGGTATAGGATTCAAGTAGCCACCTAATTTGCCTTTCTTTCTATTCGACAAAATACAATTTATGCAGTTTCGAATGATTTTTTCAATAGTATTTCGCATATTCGGAAACCAATAATTTCGCTTTATTAACGCTTCCGTCTTTTCGACCGCAAAGTGACTGTTTTCGTGAACATGCCGAGCTATCTGAGATTGTAAACACTTCAGTACTACCAGCTGTAAATCGCTATTGTTCTCCTTAAATAATAAGCCATTTCTCGCAATATAACCGTCACGTTCTCCTTTGTCCGCTTGTAAATAAATACTTCTTATATTCGCATCCTTTTGTTGAGCCCTTTTCGAATTCTCACGATAATACTGTCCTCTAATTCATCTATCAATAAATTACTTGGTAACGGATATCAGCTTAATGTATCTACATGTATCATGTTTTGGCCGATGTACAATAATATGGTCAAATTCCTCGAGTAATAAAGCCCATCTAGCAACGCGAACACATAAATCTTTTTTATTCATTGTCAACGAGAACGCTTGACAATCGGTTACAATTTTAAACGTAATACCTAATAAATAAATTCTAAATTTTCGTAGTGCTTTAATTATCGCTAAAGTTTCTAATTCATAACTCGTGTATTTCATCTCAGCCTCGGTCGTCTTACCGCTCGCGTAATATATCGGATGTAACGCATTATCCTCGTTGCATTTCTGAAATAATATAGCGCCGTAACCGTACATAGAAGCATCTGTATGCAATTCCGTTTCAGCATTTTGTTTATACAATTTCAATACCGGCTTAGTACTTAATATGAGTTTTAATCGATTAAAGGCTTCCCTTTCTTTTCTGCCGAACTCAAATTTCACACTCGTTTTCAATAAATCACTCAATGGTCTAGCTATTACGGCATAATTTCTAATAAACTTGCGGAAATATCCGGCTAACCCCAAAAAACTTTGTACTTGCTTTACGTTTTCGGGCTGCGAAAATTTCATTACAGCTTCAGTTTTAATTTTAGTTGGACGTATCGTGCCGTTTTCAATAATATGACCCAAAAATTCGATTTTAGTCTGTAAAAATTTACACTTTCTCCAATTTATATTCAACTCGTAACTCTCGGCAACACACAGGGTCTCTCTAAGATTTATTAATGCTTTCTCAAAATTTAAAGACGGGATTATTACATCGTCCACATATGTGAGAACTATACCGTTTTTAATTAGATCTTTAAATATCTGATTTATTAATTTTTGAAACACCGCGGGTGAATTACACAAACCGAAAAGAGCATAAAAAAATTCATATTGCCCATCCGGCACTACAAACGAGGTGTACTTTCTACTATCTTTCTCTATAGGTACGTGGAAAAATCCGTTTTTTAAATCGATAGTGCTAAATATTGTAGCTCCCTGTAGTGCATCCAACTGATCGTCGATTAACGGAGGAAATCGATCTTTTATTACCTTCTTATTAAGTTGTCTATAATCGACACACAGTCTCGTTTCATCCGTTTTCTTTTTAACTAACACTATTGGACTCGCATATTCCGAAAGCGACGGCTGAATAATACCCTCAACCAACCATTCGTTCACGTGTGAATTTACCTTTTCTTTCTCCGCTGATGACAATCGTCTAGGTCTCTGATATACCGGTTCGTTGTCTCTAAGAACAATAGTCATCTCAAACTTTACTTCGCGCTTTTTATTCGGATTATAATTACTGATTAAATCTGCTATGACGCCTCTATGTTCGGTGGGTACGCATGTCAAATCAATATCGCTATTATCGCTAACACAATTGATCTCGAATATTTCGGGAAGGTCATTCGAAATCTGAATCTCCGAACGTGGTTTTCGAATCGTACTTTTCCCTTCTTCAACGTATAAATTTACTCTATCGAGAAAATCAGTTCCAAGGAACAGATCATAACGCATAAATTATTCGGCACAACTGACAAACTTATTGTGAAACATTCGCCATCAATTTCAATTTCTATATCGAATTGACCGATAGTCTTATAATTTTCCACGCCTATTCAGCGAAACATAATTTCTCGACGCGTTAAATTCGGAGATCTCAATTTCATGTACTGCTTTTCACGCATCAATGACAAATCACTACCAGTATCTATTATAGCCATCAAATTTATATTATATTTTACAAATTTATATTATCTTTACATTCTTAAAACGTTTGCGATCGGTCTAGAAATATCAATCATATTTTTTATTTCGCTAATATTTTTCTTTCGACAGTTTGCTGCGATATGACCAAATTCTTTACAATTAAAACATCTCGTCCCTTTCGCTTTAGATGGACAATCTATTGCATAATGTCCTTGCACCCCCCGTTATAACATCGCTTTGCAGTTTTCATATCCTGATTCTCTCCTACAACACCCCCTGTGCTCGACGATCCTTCACACTCCGCGGTGCCCCCTGCATCTCTTCCACGCAGTGACACTCTCTCGAATGCCTCCAACAGCATCTCTCGTCGTTCTGAGTCGTTGAACTCTCGCCTGGTCTCGCAGAATTGGATCAGGAATCCCCTCTATATACTCGATCATCTCGTCCTCATTAATCCCGATCCGATTGCCCATTATAATTTTCTGATGTAAATACTTGTTGAAGGTTTCGTCTTTACGCCACACCGGCTGTTCAAACTGCTTCCTCACACCAATTCTACTTGGCTTAAAGAAAAACATTTGTTTTCTTATCCTTCCAAAAAGCTCGTCGACCGTTATTTCGGTATAACTTGGATTTGAGTGGAACCACTCCTGTGCTTTGCCCTTCAGACGCGATCCAATCATAATTCTTGCCAAATCATTCGACAATCCGTAAGCATCCCGAAAAGATCTGACGTGCTTCTCCCATGCTTCGAACATTCACTATCGCCTTCAAAATATCCTAATAGGCTTGTAATTGCGCTTATATTTATCGCTCATTGGTTCATGGGACACCGTTGACCTCCTCATTTCTGCATCGCTCGCTGACTCATGCCGCTCGCCATTCACATCTTCCATACGTCTCAGCAACTCCATTTCTCGTCGTGCCAACGCCAGCTCTCGCTCCCCCTGCTCCTTTTCTCGCCGACAAAGTTCCATCTCTCGCCGAAGACGTTCCGAATCGTCGGGTACCAGTGCTGCCAGAAATGAGCCCCTGCACGCTCGGCAAGGTCGCGCACACAAGAAAGGAGGTCGTGTACGTGTGGCGCTCGGTTATCTTCGGGCGGCTTCGGATAGTAAAGGAGCGCCGAGCGCCACGCGTATAATCTACTCATCTCCTCTTTCTCTCCAGGCATTAGCTATAGGTACAGCTAGAAAAAAGGGGACAGTAGATATACGTCGGCGCTCCTCTATTACCCGTAGCCGAGCGCCGAGCACCACACGTACACGACCTCCTTTCTTTGTGTGCGCGACCGTGCCGAGCGTGCAGGGGCTCATTTCTGGCGCCTGTCGGGTACAAGGGGGCGGGCGGGGGCGACACGATTCACCGTCAGACGCGGGCGCTTACGCGGGGCGCCTGCTGCGATCAGCTGGTCGCTGCACATACAGACACACATGCGAACACATACATTCTCTGTCTGTCTGTCTGTCTGTCTCTCTCTCTCTCTCTCTCTGCATTTTATGCATTTTCTCCCCTCTCTCGTAAAAAAAAAAATTACAGGTGAGTGAACGAATGAAAGAGAGAGAGACAGACAGACAGACAGAGAATGTATGTCAGAGTATGTATTCGCATGTGTGTCTGTATGTGCAGCGACCAGCTGATCACAACAGGCGGTCCGCGTAAGCGCCCGCGTCTGACGGTGAATCGCGTCGCCCCTGCCTGCCTCTTGTACCCGACTTGTCATGCGTTAACTATTTTCTTTAATAATTCAAAAACTAAGCTTCGGACGAAATTTTGCAAAAGGAAAAATCGTCTTAGAATTGACTCAATAATATGTCATTTCAGGGACACAGAGGTTATTTTGAATCACTCTGTATATACCGCAATTTTGCCGAGTCATAGAGACATCTCGAAATTTCGATCTCTGGCAAATGGCCTTGAATTAGCCTGCTATCAAAATAAGCTCTTGTTCCACGTCAGGCTAACTTATCAGACAAACATTGATTGTCAATAGCAAGATTTCACCGATTCCACATATATATATATATATATATATATATAATGTCTATTCCTTCCCGAATGGATTTGAAGGATTTAAGGAGGCGTCGCGACACTAGCAAGCGTCGGAGGCAGCTCGCATTCCTCCTCGAAATATTATGCGACGCCTGATATGTAGGTGTTGGTGCAGAGGCGATTTCGAAGGCCCTATCGATTGATATCGATCGACAGAGGCAGCATTATCACTACCTTCTAATATAATATCTCTATACTTTCGCTCTTGGATTCCTGGATGTTTTGCTTGCCTTCTGACTAGCTTGGCTCAAGGAACGGAAAGATCAATTCTCGTCGTACCGTCCAGCAGTGATGCCAGGTGGGTCAGTGACACAGTTCAATCAGTTACGACAGTAGCGTCGGCACCTTTGATGTTGCGATGTATGAATCACATGACCCGTCGCCATATCCTTGGTTGGAAAATGCGCCAAATTTAAAAATATAAAAATGAAATTAAAAATGTTAAAAGTAAAATATTCTTATTTTTAAATCAACATTTTAAAATTAAATGTATTAAAAATTAAAATAAATATTTTAAAGATTTATTTATAAACTTATTTAATTATATATAAAATATATAATAAGTAAGATAATAAAAAAAGTAAACATACTAAAAAATAAATTACATATATTATATATATGTATAATAATAATGCAAATGTATATGTAATGTATATAATAATGCAAATGAAGAAATGAGATATATATATGCATTTTATAAAGGAATATATAATTATAAGAAAATTTATTTTGTTCTTAAAAATATATACAAAAATACACATAATCAGGTACAAATCAAATAGTCGAAGTGTTAAGGTATAAATATTTGTGGTCATCTATTGATGATTTAAATTCAGCAGAAAATTAAAAAAAACCAACAAATAATGAAAATTAAAAATAATAAAAATAATTTATACTAAAAATAAATAATAATAAAATTATAAAATAACAAAACAATAAAATAATAAAACAATAAAATAATAAAACAATATTAAATTAATAATAAATTAATAAATTAAAATTAAAAATTAAAATAATAAATTAAAATAATTTTTATAAATAATGAAAAATTAAAAAAATAATAAAAATAAATTAAAATTAAGATTAAGAACTTAATATTAAAAATTTTATAAAAATAAATGTACCTATTTTAAAGCTATTTTTTATAAAATATATTAATAACACACACACACACACACACACACACACACACACACACACACATTGTGTGCGTGTATATGTATATTTAATATGATGTTAATTAATATCACAGGATTACTTATTGCTGCCAAAGACAAAGTATAAACTAGTAAAGTACAAACTTATAAAATAATTAAAGATGTAGTAAAATCATAGTTTTTCTATGACCTATTTGAGATCTAAAACGCCTATTAATAAATTTTAATGTATAAAATAAACATACTCTACTGTATAATGTTAATATAATAAATATTGTTTTGGAAATCGTTCACAGGGATGATTAAAAGATATTTTTGAAAATATTGCTAATAATTTTGTAACTACAAATTTCTGTGTAATAAAATTGTATATGTTATCAAAAAACAATTTTTCTAATATTCTTATGAATTGGACAAAGTTATCATTTGGCATTAATAAATCACCAAATAGATTTTCTTCTGTAGAATTGTAAGCTCTACGAAAACAATAAATAGTATTAGCATCCAATTCAGTGCAACTTTTTACATATTTGGTACAAATATCACAAGAGTGTTTTTGAAGACATTTACGTATAAGATAGCCACAAATATATCTAAAAGCATTTTCTTCGCTTAAATTTAAATTGTGATAATCGTGATCATCAAGCAACGTTCTTATTTCTTGAATAGGTTCTTCCGTCATAATAGGAGATTGCTTAAATTCATTTAAATTAGTTAAAATACGATCTTTATCTTCTGAACAATTTCCAGTATTTGTATTAGAATATTGTATAGAAAACAATTTTCTAAATGTAAAATAGAATTGTATGGGAGTTGGATTAAATGCATTGCCATTTAATGATCTAATTTTACCAAAAAAATTTTCTAAAGGGTCTTGGTTAAAACGCCTCATATATAAAAATTTTACATCCGACATCGTTTTTTTCAAATATGACCATAATTGAAATAAACTATTGATATTTAATATCCATAATTTAAATGTTTTTACTTTATTAGTGATATCATTACCTGATTTACTATAAATCTTTACTATTGATAAATATTCTTTCATATAAAGTAAGAATTTAATTTGAAATTCGTCACCCTTAAATGCTTGTTTATATTTTTTCGAATGTTCTATTGTTAAAGAATTGAAAATATCAAACAAATTGTCCATGTTTTCTATAAACGTGGCAGTGGCTGATGCATCTTCTGGTAACAAATCTACAGAAATAAAAGTTCTTAAAGCAGCAAATACAGTATGACTTAAAATTTGACTTGCGAATTTAACCTTCATTCTTTCAAAATTTGTTGGATGTATATGTGAATCACTTAATTTCGGTGCTAATCGATTATCCTTGATTTTATCTATGTTGTACAAACTTTCAACATAAGACCAAGAAATGCGTTTTGATTCTATCTCAATAATATTAGTGGCAAAATTATTAGGAACTGCTTTTAAAGCATGTGGTGGATCAAAAAAATAAAATATTATATCATTGTTTATTTCAAAATATGGTCGTTCGTTTGTAATACCTAATTTTTCTGACATTTGCACAAAATTACTGCCCATATCACTAATGATAGCAATTACTTTTAACTTAATTTCTTGCAATTTTATAATAGTTTGTAAAATAACTTCTTTTACATTATCAGCTTTAAATGTAGAGTTAAGGAAAAAATAGGCAAGCGGCTGTTTCCAAGATTTGTTTAAACCACGCAACATAATAACAGCTACATTACATGCTGATAAAAAAGATTTGTCATGTCCATGATCTTCGAAACCAATAACTTCGTCGAGATTGATATTATAAAAAAGATTAGCTTTTAAAGCAGCTTCATCAATAGATATAATACAGAGTTTGTCAATATCATTAAAATTATCCACTTTACTTTTTAAATTTTAAATATATTATCATGTAATCCTGGTAAAATCTGCAATTTTTGTATCGTACGTTGGAGTGTTCTTGAGGAAGGTATGCAAAATTGACTGCTTAACAATTTATAACTTTTTGTCCAGAAAAGTAAAGTTGTAAACAAAACTGTTTAAATTCCATAGTATATTTTTTACCTTTTGTAGATTGTCTATGAAGTTGAGCTTGAGTTTTGACAAAAGTAACTATTTGTGGCGGAAGGAATTTGTCGCAATGTAAATACCAATTTTGAAATATACATGAATTTTTTCTTTCATTTTGATAGTATTCTAATTTTCTTTGTAATGTTTTATTTCTATTTTGAAGAGACCTGTTTTGGCATCTTAATTTCTTTTTTCTTGGAGTATAATAACTTAGTTTTGATTCAGTTTGTACTATTTTATTCTCCACATTATTTATGATTTTAATATCTTTATTATGTACGATGTTTTTTATTTCATTTCCTAAAAACATTAACATTAATAATAAAAAAATTAATATTTTATTTTTTGTTTATTTATCTTTACTCACCTCCAGTATTAATATTAATCATTTCTGTTTCTAAATAATGTGTTTCTAATATATTTGACTCAATTATGTTTTCTGTTCTATTTTTCTCGGATAAGACAGCAATACTTGATTCATTTACATTTTCTATTATACCTTCTTCTATGTTTTTCTCGATTAAAACAGTAACATTATCTAGTTTAAATTTACAAATGAGAAAACTTATTAAAAATGTTCAGAAACTAATTTAGAAATAAGATTAGATAAAATACACACCTATACAGATATATTTCCTATATGTATATTTATTATTATTGAAAATTATTAATGAAATTATTTCATGTAATAAAATGCTTCATATATACAAGATATATATAACTAAAAGGTACAACCAAACTTTGGAAAAACATTCTTCACGCATAGAAGATGAAAAGTATTATATAATTATAGATCTAGAAATGCTTTCTTGCGAAATTGAAATCTTATTATATAATCATGTAATATATTTTCATTCTCTATGTGCGAAGAATATTTTCCAACAATTTAGCAGTATCTTTTGGTTAAATTCTGTATATATATATATATATATATATATATATATACAGGGTGGGCCAGATAAAGTGTTACAGTTTAATATCTTTGAAACGGCTAGATGGATCTTAATGTTTTTGAATTCGATTTTCTCCATTTGATGTGCTTTTTCACGTGGACTTATTTTCATTTTCCGCAATCGGCCCTTCGTGGGGTGGGGGGCACCAAGCTCCGTTTTTTTAAATGGCACCTTCCCAAAAAATTAATATTAATGGATTCTATGTTGAAAAGAAGTAACTTTTATTCGAAAATTTTTTTTTACAATCATTAATTTCCGAGCTACAATTATTCAAAATTTTTCGAGCGCCGAACTTCACACTTATGTGAAACAGTGTTTATACTCTCAACCTTAGGCGTTGTGATTTAACACCTTTAGATTCTTTTTGGGGAACATAAAGGAAAGCAGCACAGTTCCACTACGGAGATTGAAGGAACGAAGCGCACAATACACCAGTTGCACAAACAAGATACTAGATTGAACACTTATTAAAGTCTTTTTTTCAACATAAAACCAATACTAAGATTGTATAAACACTGTTCACATAAATTGAAGTTGGTGCCCGAAAAATTTGAATAATTGTAGCTCGAAATTAATGTTGTAAAAAATTTTCGAATAAAAGTTACTTCTTTTCAACATAGAATCCATTAATTAATTTTTGGGAAGGTGCCATTTAAAAAACGAGCGGGCCCCCCTCACAGGGCCAGAAAATGAAAAAAGTCCACGTGAAAAGCACATCAAATCGAGAAAACAATTCAAGAACATTGATCCATGCCTTTCAAAGATTAAACTGTAACACTTTCTCCATATGTATATCTATAATTTTATATATTATTTATAAATAATTAAATAAATTGTAAAATAAAACTTACTTTGAATTTTATTTTCTTCTAAAGATTCCAAATTTTTGGATATTGTCGGAATAGCATAGTGGTTGAAGCCTATTTTTCAAATTGTTTGAAAACATTGAAGGTGTGAAATGTTCACTACAAATCCTATAATTATTATATAATTTTTCCAAAGCTGTTTCTATATATCTATTATAAAATTTTAACCATAGTTGAGCTCTAAGAAACATAAATGAAAATTAGTATTTTTAAATAAAAAGTAATAAGAACTAATCAAGTTAAGTTTAACTGACAATAAGCACAGTTTAATAAGTTTGCTACATAATTAAAATTACAAAGATTTTTCTAACAAGTGTGTAATTTATTTACTGTCGTATTATAATAACATTAATAAATTTTACTTTTGAGGATCTTTTGGAAATCTAAAAAAACTAATTCCCTTTACACCTGTAACGTTTTTACAGTTTTTCACTGCGCAAACATATCCATCCATCCATTTTATTATTTTTTTATATTCATAATTTTTTATATTCATAACCTTCACTATAATAACATGTCAAATCGAACGTCACCATATTGTTGGTTGGATTTTTCGCGCATGCGCATTGTAATTTTAGGACATTGATTTTCGTCTACTGTCGTAACTAGTTAAACTGTGTCAGTGATGACAGGTTTTTCGCGCATGCGGAGCGAACGCGGCCTCAATGAAGTATCTAATACAGACAAAAAAGTGTGCCGCTGATCGCCCGAAAAAATGTTCTATTCGAAAATTATTCCGAGTAATCAACGGCACACATTTTTATCCGCGTATATATGCGTATGTTTACACACACGCATAATATAAAATACATAAAATATACACACAATATAAAGTACATAAAATTACTTATAAAAGATTGGTTGTGATACCTGATACCAGATACCAGTGATACAGCGCTGGTTAGCCGCCATTATTGTCGCGCATGCGCGAAAAACCTGATCCGCCTGGCATCACTGCCGTTGAGGGCTCGTTTTATACTGCGTTAAGGGGATGCTGGAATCATCGGCGAACTCATGCGCGATTTTGAGCGCCGTCTTAAAAGAAAAAAAATGTTATCGACGCAGGTGGCATGAGAGTGAGCAAGATAGCAATAGGAGCGAGCGAGATAGCGATAAGAGCGAGCGAGACAGCAATAGGAGCGAGGGAGACAGTAATAGTAGTGAGCGAGACAGTAATAGGAGCGAGCGAGAGGGGAATAGCAGCGTGCAAGGAAAGGCTCGATCCTCGAGTTTTCTCTTTCAACTGCTATGCCCCTTTCGCTCGCTCTTATTACTGTCTCGTTCGCTTCTATTACTGTCTTACTCACTTCTGTTATTCTCTTTCGCTCGCTCGCTGAGATACATTTGTTGTGTAGTAATAATATACATATATTACATATATTACATATTATATATATAGTATATACACTACTCAAAAGAAAATAGGGAACACTTTTTGTATACCGAAAAATGGGCTATTTTCAAACGATGATAACTTAGCGAAAAATGATCGTACAAAAATTTTAAAAAAAGCGTTTTGAAGTTTGAAGTTTCAACTTTAACGTACAATCGATAGTTTTTAAAGATCTTTTTATGTTTTCACTATTATGCCCTAAGAAAGGACACACCGTTTTTTTCCTTAAAATTACGTATTTTTGACGTTCTATAGCTAGATAAGAAAAATTCTCCCGATAAATTCAACTCAATTTCCAAAAAGCATGACATTTTCTCTACAAAATGCTTTTTTTAAAACTTTCCTACGATTTTTTTTGGCTGAGTTACATGACTTTGAAGCTAAACCTGTATTTTTCAGAGCAATTGTCATTACTCGGCGAAAAATCATCATACGACATTTTTAAAAACAGCATTTTCAAGCATGAAGCTTCAGCTTTAACGCGCTATCGATAGTTTTAAAAAATTTCTTCATCCTATCAGTCCTATGCTCTAAGAAAGAAACACTGTTTTTTCCTTAAAATTACACATTTTCGACATTCTGCAGTTGCTATAAAAATTTTTTTCTTAAAAAATTTATATCACTTTCCGTAAAAGCAACTTTTCTTCTACAAAATTCTTTTCTTAAAACTTATCTACGATTTTTTTTGACCGAGTTACATGTCTTTAAAGACAACCTTAAATTTTATTAAAAAATGACGTTTACCACCGGCATTAGCGTTACCTAATGTGCATGGAGGTGTGTGTGTGTGTGTTGTGTGTGTGTGTGTGTGTGTGTGTGTGTGTGTGTGTGTGTGTGTGTGTGTCACAGCAGAGATAAGGACTCCGCAGTTCGTCACTTCTGCAGTATTTAACGACTCCAAACCCTCTCTGCTGTATGTGTGTGTGTGTGTGTGTGTGTGTGTGTGTGTGCGTGCGTGTGTGTCTATAGTATTGTGTATTGCCTCCTCTCTGCTCAATTACAGCTTGTAATCGCTCTCGCATGTTTATGCATCTCCGAATTAATTCCTGCGGAATTTTGTTCTAAATTTGTTTCAAAATTTCCGCTAAATCATTGAAATTTTGCGGCTGTTGTTCTCGACGTCTTAATCGTCGACATTCCATCTCGTCCCATATATGTTCGATTGGATTTAAGTCTGATTGTGAGCTGTTTGCGGGATGGTCCAGCAACGTAATGTTGTGTTTTTGAAAAAAACGACGAGTTATGTTCGCCGTATGGGGACGAGCGTTGTCATGCATAAAGATGAAATTTTGATCACTCACTCTTATGGTATGGGGATGTATGTCAGTGAAAAGACGAACTGATTTGATAATCCTGCCACCTCCAGCAATAACGAGTGTGCGATACGTAATTGATGATTTACGACCTCACGTTTTGCTTCTCCATCATCGAAATTTCATTTTTATGCATGACAACGCTCGTCCTCATATAGCGAACATAACTCGTCGTTTTCTTCAAGAACACAACATTACGTTGCTGAACCATCCCGCAAACAGTTCACAATCAGACTTAAATCCAATCGAGCATATATGGGACGAGATGGAACGTCGACGATTAAGACGTCGAGAACAACAGCCGCAAAATTTCAATGATTTAGCGGAAATTTTAAAACAAATTTGGAACAAAATTCCGCAGGAATTAATTCGGAGATGCATAAACATGCGAGAGCGATTACAAGCTGTAATTGAGCAGAGAGGAGGCAATACACAATACTATACACACACGCACGCGCGCGCGCGCTCGCGCACTCACACACACGCATGTACACACACACACACACACACACACACACACACACACACACAACAGCAGAGAGTTTGAGTCAAATCAAGTAGTGACACACACACACACACACACACACACACACACACACACACACACACACACACACACACATACATACACACACACACACACACACACACACAACCACGATGTGCAAAACCTGACCGGCAACCTCCACGTGACCTCCATGCACATTGGGTAACGCTAATGCCGGCGGTAAACGTCATTTTTTAATAAAATTTAAGGTTGTCTTTAAAGACATGTAACTCGGCCAAAAAAAATCGTAGATAAGTTTTAAAAAAAGAATTTTGTAGAAGAAAAGTTGCTTTTACGGAGAGTGATATAAATTTTTTAAGAAAAAAATTTTTATAGCAACTGCAGAATGTCGAAAATGTGTAATTTTAAGGAAAAAACAGTGTTTCTTTCTTAAAGCATAGGACTGATAGGATGAAAGCATTTTGTAGAGAAAATGTCATGCTTTTTGGAAATTGAGTTGAATTTATCGGGAGAATTTTTCTTATCTAGCTATAGAACGTCAAATATACGTAATTTTAAGGAAAAAAACGGTGTGTCCTTTCTTAGGGCATAATAGTAAAAACATAAAAAGATCTTTAAAAACTATCGATTGTACGTTAAAGTTGAAACTTCGAGCTTCAAAATGCTTTTTTTATAATTTTTGTACGATCATTTTTCGCTGAGTTATCATCGTTTGAAAATAGCCCATTTTTCGGTATACAAAAAGTGTTCCCTATTTTCTTTTGAGTAGTGTATATGTATATATATATATATATATATATATATATATATATGATATATGTATGCATAGCATATATTATATATATTATATATATATGGTAATATATATTAAAATTACTATATAAAATATAGTATATAAAATATATAATATAAAATATTTTTAAAAATATTTCATAAATAGAATGGGCCCCATCCATCGCCCATTCTCGTAAAACGCAACCATTATATTTTCATCTTTCCGATTTGCACATCAAGTGTTTAAATAATATAGCATTCTTTTTATGCGAATGAGGCACACATTGAATATTATTATATTAAACAAATGCTATTTATTATGGTGCAACAAACATTTATTGTGAAGGGAACGATGACAGCTTGTTAGTTTCTATTATATTCATAAAATGATGTCTCATGCGCTCTACGTCATTAGAATATTTATCTTCACAAGAATTTCTTCCTAAAACTATAGATGTAGCAAAAGCAGCTGCATAAATTTCGCAACATATGCTATCTGGTTGTTCTTGGACTTTTTCAAATATTATATTGCTTACGTTTATTCTTGGATAATGTTCGCGAATATAATATTTCTCTTTTTCTGCCAATTTTTTATACAGACAGGTAAGCTGTCATATACATACAGTTTGGAACCATCACAGAAAATGCATCGCCAGTGATCAGTACAGTTGCCTCCAATTATTTGTAAACTGTTATCGCTATCACTGGCTGTTATCAGATCCGGAAACTCCAAATACAGAACGCTTTGCGTTTCGAAACAAGAAGTTTCTCTAACAACACGCAAGAATCTATCTAACGATTCATCGTTTAGTTTGCTCTATACAGGCAGAACGTTTTCTCTCACCAAAGGAAGAGGAGCAATTAGATCATCTAAAACTTTCTTACGTTTTACTATTTCATCTTTAGTCAAATTTTGTTTAATCTTTGAATAACTGATTAAGATACAATCGCTATCTTGCTCTGTATCCGAAACAGTAACAATATTCGCCAGTCTGTTTGCATCAAGTTCAGTTTTAATCGCTTATTATCCACATTATTTTGTTGCGCAGTTTTGCGGATAATTTTTCTTTCAGATGCTTTTTTTTGAGCATCTTTTATATATTGCGGGTCCCTAATTAACATATGTCTGTTATGACGGCTATCCAAGATTTCCGGAAGCATACAGTCATGATAGAAACGTTTTTAGAAAAGGCAGCATTTCATTTTCCCAAAAGTCATTGTCTCTATTGACTACCACAACTTTTAAACTTTTGGGAGTCCATATAGTGAATATGCAATAGTTTCGCTGCGTTATGTTTAACTGCCCTTGAACTTGATAAAAGAATCGATAATTTCGATTCATTTTATCATTATTTTTTCTGTCAAATATAACTTTCAGTAAAGGCAATTTTTGTACAGATTCATCAGCTGTTAAATTCTCTGCTGATAGAGGACATTTAATCTCTACCAAACCATCTTCATCGATAAGTCCATCGGGAGAAGCGCCCAAAAATGGTTTTTTATAATCAATGAACAATCCACATGGTTCAATTTTTTTATTTAATTTTGTAGCCAATTCTTTTCTGGCGACTTCCTCCCTATCGCGACCATATTTCATGGCTGCTGTGTCAATTTGTGGAGGATATAAAATGCTTTTTACAGTCGCTGCACAAGACATTGTTGGTCTCATGCGACATACGGTTCCAAAATTGGATGCTGTTAGCATTTCACGCCTTAATGAATGCCATAGTTCACATTCATTTCTCTTGTCTCTAGTTCAATTTTTTCCCTGTTTTCTGCATTTTCTGACAACTTTTCTATATGATTTATTTCAAGTTGTTTGTATATGTTAGGTGGAAGATCTGGCTTTTGTGGGCCATAATATCGATCTGTTCCTGATTCTCATTTAAATTTTTTAGATCTGCCATCCTCTTTTCGAGATTTTTTGTTTATCACAATCTTTATTTGTCGTCGTTTTTCTAAATTTTCGACAGTCGGGGGAACATCCTTAGACATGCTTTTGTGTACTTGCATAAGCACTTGTTGAGTATTATACTGCACAACAGCTCCCGCAATTTTAGCATTGTAAGAACCTCGTAAACCAAAATTAAGGCGCTTTCCACCTATTTCTTTGCAGATTATTGAATTAAACGCTTCTGCAGGATTGTTTGTCAAATTTAACAACAAACTATCGGAATAAGCACTCAAATATCTGACAGCACTTTCAATTTTGTCATATAAACCGTGGAATTTTAAATATGGCACATAATTTTTTTTGTATTTTCTCACGGTTTTCTTCACATCTACGGCCACGTTGATTACATCTTTTATGCTCACCAAAAATATGGCTAGGAATATTTAAAATATCTTTTTGTAATTCCGTAGCTTTGTCATGGTGAGGTAATTTTTCCCCTCTTCGTAGAGCGGCAGCTTTTAGTACTTCTTTCCGTATTTTTAAAATGTTATTTTTTACAACATTTCGTAGCTGTACAAAGCCACGTTTTCTATGTTGCTTTAGCTGAACTGTACCTGCAACGACCTTCAACTTTTGCACAATGCAACTTTTTGCACAAGTTGCGAAGCAAATGATTAGTGGATTCTACTTTTTTAACAGTCACCATTTGTTCGCGATACGGTGCGTTATTTAATATAGCCTGATATATACTGCTGTTGCTATCAGCAATAACTGTTTTATATATCAGTCCATGCATTTCAAGGCTATTTTTAAAGCCTTCTACAATGGCGTCACTTTCCATACTTATAGAGCTAGCGTTACGGTCAAAATTTTTATAACATTTGTGACTGCGTGACTCGCTCCATTTCCGCTCTGTCACACACCGTACAAAATTTGTTGCGAATACCAATGAAGAGAACTTTTTTTGTGCGGTAACCAATTATGGCACTAACACCGGAAAGTGAATCGTAAGCGTTGCCATACGACCTCTTCATCCAACTACCATCCGCTACAACGGTTATGTATGGAATGCCATTTATAGTTTCCTTTCGAGGGCGAGTTGTTTTTCTACTTCGCCTGCCATTTTCATATTTTCTGTAGCTGTTTTTTGAAAATCATCGACTAGATTTTCGCGATGTTTTATATAAGTCTTTTCAGACATGCAAGAAATATTTATACCTGCACAGAACTCTTCCAGTTGAGCATAACCATTTCCAACTGTTATAGTTGTAGCTACAGCAGCTTGGTTAAGATTCAACTTTTCAGGTTCTCTGGATTCTGACCATATATTGTCTTCATAGTTACACATTTGACATTTGAAGAAATATTGTGTCATCAACCCTTCACGATGAGATTTTATGAGTTTCCAATCTTTAAATTGGCACTCTATTCCTCGCGCATGGTTATCAAATGTTCTGTGCATTTCTGTCCATATAAAAGAAAAATCGACAATACTGCGGCCTTTGGGCATGCATTCTTGAATATGATTTGTATCTAAAAGGCCTTTATTATCGATAACGAGATTTTCATTATCTTCGCTATGTATAACTTTTTCTATATACATACCTGGTACGTCACTTTTTATATCTTCGTACTGCATTACTTTGGTACTGATGTTTGAATCCATCTTGTCTGATGATTCCATTGATTCAACAAACTTGATGGATTCATTTTCAGTACCATTAGTAAGCTTAGACGCACTTATAACCACGCAGACTTTCAACCCGCTGTAGTTTTAGCATTTGTCGCCTAGAAAAAAATAATCATACAATATTTATAACGTTTCAAACGTCATATAAAACATTATATATTCATTATATTCATTATATATTCATTATTCCTTTCAATTTTCAAAAGAAAACTTCAAAAGATAAAATCTTAAAACTAAGAACAGTTTTTTTCTTATTTCATTGTCAACAAATTATCATAAACAATACAATATTATGTTCAAAGTAATTAAAACCTTAAAGAGTTAATATAACCAATACGTGATACTTTTCTGGCATTATTGTTACAAACCAGAATAAACGCCTCTGGCATTATTGTTATGACCAGATCACGTCAGAATAGACGCCTCTGGCATTAATATTATGACCAGCCCACGTTAGAATAGACGCCTCTGGCATTATTATTATGACCAGCCCACGTGAGATTAGACGCCTTTGGCATTATTATTATGACCAGCCCACGTCAGAATAGACGCCTCTGGCACTATTATTACCACCAGTCCACATTGAAGTATGTCTCTGGCATCAATTACTATTAACTATTACGATTAACTAACTGTAACTACTATTTATATAAAGTGTTATTTTCATTAATAAATTAGAAAAAAACTGTTCTTCATATTTTACTTTAATATCTTATGGATGAACTGGCGGTACACGTTTCTTTTTATCGAAATATAAGATTAATTTTAAAAATTTAATTATTTAATTATTTGCTAACATTATTTGCTAAAGAAAAATCACACAATAAAAAAACTGTTGACTTCACTTTCAATATTTTATACAGTGTCCCATTTTAAAAGTTTCACTAGATTATTTCTTTAGCAAATCATTTAAGAAAAAAATGTTTCAAACAAAAGTTGTTTGGTTCGAAGGGGGACATAAGAAGGTGCTATTAGTTTGACCCTGAAGAGTTATTTGAAGGTCACATGAAGATCACCTTGAATTTCTTAAATGGAATACCCTATATATTTTTGCATATTTTTGTAGTTTATCTCGAGAGCTTTCCAAAACACTATAATTAAGTACTTTTTCATAAGTACTCTTCGAGTTATGAGGCTTGAAATAATTTCTTAATTTTACATGAAGCATAAAATATCTAGAAAAATATTCATTTTTCGGTTATCTTATCTTAATACTTTTATGCACAAAACAATGTGAGGAATCAATTAGTGTAAAGAAAACATATAGTTGTTTTTAATATCAAATATGGAATTTGCAATTAACAATTCCCAATTTTTTCTTAAAAACAACTGTATGTTTTCTTTACAGCTAGTGATTCCTCCCATTATTTTGTACATAAAAGTATTAAGGTAAGATAATCGATAAATGAATATTTTACTAGATATTTTATGGCTTATGTAAAATTAAGAAATTATTTCAAGCCTTATAACTCGAAGTACTTAATGAAAAAATACTTAATTATAGTGTTTTGGAAAGCTCTCGAGATAAACTACAAAAATATAAAATAAAATTCTTGAAGGTCGCCGGTACGTAAAATAAAAGACTTAATTAAAATCGACCAAACTGGCAGTTATTGAGGTAAAAAAATCACAACGTTTCGACCATAGGTTTTGGTCCTTCTCGAGTGAACTACAAAAAAATTATTTCCAGTATTACAACAAAAATGTTACATAGAATGAGAAATGTTACATAGAATGAGAAAAGAAGTTGTACATACAGTAGTTTAGTTAATTATTCAATCGTGAGAAAATCACTTCGTCAACCAACTCCATCACACAGAGAAAGACTAGACTACAAAAATATGTAAAAATATATAGGGTGTTCCATTTAAGAAATTCAAGATGATCTTCATGTATCCTTCAAATGATTCTTCAGGATCAAACTAAGCACCTTCTTATGTCCTCCTTCGAACCAAACAACTTTTGTTTGAAACATTTTTCTCTCCTGAGCTTGGTTTTCGAGATATTTGACTGGATGGATTAAAATGAGCCATCCTGTATATGTATATATATATATATATATATACACACACATACATACGTACGTACCTACATATATAAATACATACATACGTACCTACATACGTACCTACACACATACGTACATACATACGTACCTACATACATAAATACATACATACGTACCTACATACATACATACCTACATACATAAATACATACATACGTACATACATACATAGACAGAAAAGTAATGGTTGCAGCACTTTTACTATAAAATTTAGGTACAAGTTAGTAATCATATATCATATATCGATATATCAAATATCGAAACTTGCTTATATATATATATATATATAATATATCTTATAATATTTTTAAAAATATTTTTAATTTACGAAATTAAAGTTTTATTAATTAAACTATATAAAATTAAAAATTATAATTGACTTATAATTGACTTAACAATTTATATATATTTATGTATAATTATTTTTATAAGTTTAATTTTTATATATAAATTTATATTGGTAATTTTAATACTATTTGAAATAATAATTTTGAATATTTCTATAATTATATATTTAATTTATAGAATAATAAATTTAGAATTATTTATAGTTTAATATTTAATTTTTATAATTTGTAAAAGGACTTTAGAGTTACCTTCATTAGTTTTAATTTAATTCCATATCATGGTAATGAGTTATATTATTTTTTTAATTTTAGAAAGTTTTAAATAGAACATATGTATGATAAAATAATTTTTTTTATTTATGAATTTTATAATGATTTATAATAAAAAAATTATATTTCATTATAATCTTTATTTTTTAATAAGATTGATCTTTTTTTAAATTTATATTTAGATTTAATTTGAATTAGAGTAAGTTTTTTATGAAAAATTGAAAATTTTTTTTATTCTTTTTATTTAATTATGTTGAGAATGTGAATGACGATATAAATATGAAATAAATCACAATAACCATTTCAAGTAAGTGAAACGCACAAATAAGTGAAACACATTAAAAAATGTAGTTCCTCTTCTATTCTAAAGTATAATTTTCTTTCTACATTTTGCTATTCTTTAAACACATATTTAAAATGCGCGATTATTTTATTATATATATTTAAAAAATAACGTAATTTTGATCGACTACACTGGCAATTTATTGGTTGGTAAAGAATCACAACGTTTCGACCATTGGTTTTGGTCCTTCTCAAGTGAATTACAATAGTTTACAATATTATGAACAATAAAATATGAATAAAAAGGAGAAAAAAGAAAAAATTAATATGTACGTACGAAATCTTAGTTAACCAATAAGTAATGAAAAAGAGAAATCACATGTCAAGATCGTCAAGTCAGCCTACCGCTCACAAACAAGGAGAGAGACTAAACAGCCTTTATTATTCTATCATAAATACTGTTCAGACTCTCAGTGTCCTTCTGTAAGTTTATCGTGTTGTCAAATTTTTTTATAAAAAACATTTCAGCAATTTCTCTCTTTCTCATGTGTCTTTCGTTGTGTAAAATAATCTGTTTTTCCAAATGATTACGAATCGGTTTGGCAATATCTACACGACCTTGTTGAAGTCATGGATCAATAACAATAAGAAGATCTGCACTGCTAAGCAACAACTCATTTTCTTACTTCGATGCAGAAACTACGATTTAATCCCTTCTCACATCGACAAGTTAAAGATTAATATCGCTTTTCATAACAGCAGTGTCAACCGTATTTTCGAAAAAACCACGAGAAAGTACCGTTATAGATTATTAAATTTAGAAATCAAAGACCTTAATTTTAACCTTAATTATTTGCGTGCTAATGTTGAAAGGATCGAAAGAAGACTCAGTGAAGGTTTACCACGAGATCTAGTACTCAGGTTTTTTAAGCTTAATGAATCTAAATTCTTAAAAATTAATAACAGAATGAAAGCTAATTTAAATAATAAATTTTATAATTTGACCGTTAATAATAACTCAGTTTTGAATCTTTTCAACAATATTGACAAAACGCGGTGGCTGGTTAACATTAGTGGTAAGAATATTCCTGACAAGATTTCTAAACTTTTGAGTCTTGGTGACAATTTTGGATTACCGGTACTTCAGTCTTTTAAGAATGACCCTCCGATCGGATAACAATCGTGTCAAGAAAACTGATACGAGAATCAGACTCGGTTTATAATGTACCTAAAAAACTCAACGCACTGATTAAACGTGGCAAAGATAGGTTGCCTACCAATAACAGGACGGAAGTCATTTACAAATTAGACTGCAAAAACTGTAATAAGTCATATATAGGCCAAACAAAAAGACATGTAAGCACTCGTGTAAAAGAACATCGCAACAATATAAAAGTATTAATCCAAAGAAATTACGGGTCAATGAACCAACATCGCGTCTCTTGTGGCGACAAACAAAAATAACCGCACCTATATATTATTTTGGCAAAGATGGAAAAAAAATAACATATGAATCAAGTGCTAAATTTATTGAGACAAACGTTTCTACCCCATTCGGGTTCTCATCAGTGGAAAAAAAAATATAATTAATTAATAAAGGTAAACAATATAGTCAAAATACAAAGGTTGTTAGCATGTAAATTAAAATAAGGAAGTCGCAAGAATAAAAATGTCAATACGCATGAAAGATCAACATAAGTCTGAACGTGTGCAAACACGAAAGGAACGCGAAAAACCCCCTTACATAATGTATAAAATACTATTACGGAATCGCCAGTACGCAAAAGTATTAACACGCAAAAGAGATAATAACGGATCCGTGTGCATGTGCAGACATGAAGCTCACCCCACGTGTTATAGTGTTCCAGAGAAAGGATCGTTCCTCGAGATGCAGACATAGCAAAACCTCAGGAAATTCAGCCTTAAGGTGTAATAAGACATTAATGTGCGTAAGATCCCGAGAATCTTCGTGGGAAATCTGTAATAGTTATAAACAGAAGGAGCAACAAGTCTTCACATAACACAAACAACAGATGTCGCAAAAAATATAACATTATATACAAAATACTAACAAAAATAAACCGTTATAATTTTGAAATCAGATGTGATGATAAAACCGTTAATATATAATGCATAAAGAAAAAATTAAATGAAAAGAATCAGAAATTAATAATCACAAATAAAGGCTATGACGCGACTAGAAATGTGAAAAACGCTTGCGAGGCAAAAAAAAACCAAAACGTATAATAAATAGAGGAAAAACAATGTAAAGATTCGAAAAATAATAATCGCAAGAATAAAATGCTAAAATGTGACAGAAAAAACGTGATAAACGCTCACCAAATTAACCAGTACAGATATAGAAAGAAGCAAACAGAAATAGGCATATCGCAGAAGCCCAAGACGCGTCAAAATAACTGTATCGATGGATCGCAAGCTGGAACAGTAATAAGAGACCCGCATGCCGAAAACGTCGAAGCTGGCTGTTAAGGAGGGAGGGGTGGATGGATAACATGAACATAGGTGGAAGTGGGTAGAGAAAAAAGGGGGAAGGGGGAGGGAGGGAAAGAAGAGAAAAGGAAAACGAAAGAATAGGAAGAGAGGGGGAATAGGGGCAGAAATTATTAAACAAAGGCCTAGATTAAACTAATTTTTTTAAAATGGGAAAGTAAGAACTATTCAATGAATCGATATCCTCTTTAATATTAATGCTGTTAGATTGATTTTTGATATGCAGCATTTCAGATATTAGTCTCTTGATGTAATGTGGTTCATTGTCTAAAATAGAAACGTTATTCCAATCAAATTCATGACCTGCCAATCTGTGTTCTGACACAACTGTTAAATTAGCTGAGGAATTATCAATGCTAGATTGGTGTTCTTTAATTCGAATACTAAGTTGTCTCTTAGTTTGGCCTACGTAAGAGGCATCACAGTCAAGACAATTGATCCTGTAAACCACATTAGATTTTTGTTCCTTAGGTAGAGGGTCTTTATGAACCTTAATAAAATAATTTAATTTATTGAGGATGAGAAATGCTAATTTCTTATTGAGTTGATGTGACAGAGGAATAAATTTAGACGAAATGTTGTTAATGAAAGGAATCACAAAGTAAGATGGAGAGGGGGAAGGACAGAGGAAGAGGAGGAGAGGGGGAAGAGAGTTAGATGGGTTAGGAGTAGAAAAATTAATTTGTGAATTCTATTGTGGATGACTTTGAAAATAAGACTAAGAGGATAACTATTTTCTATTAAAATTTTTATGATGATGTCGAAATTCTTTCATGGAACTGCGGGTGAGAGATATGTAACACTTTGTCAGTAAGGCTTACGATAACACCTTTTTTATGAGCCAGGGGATGGTGTGAGTTGAAATTTAAGAAACATCCCGAAAAGGTTGGTTTTCTGTACCAGTTAATAACAATCTTATTGTCTTGGACGATGAGCGAGACGTCAAGAAAGCTCAATGATCTGTTTTGTTCAATTTCTACAGAAAATTGAATTCTGTGATGGAAAGAATTAAAAATTTTTTTTATATCAGAAATGAGAGAAAGAGGAGCAGCGGACAGGATATCATCAACATATCTAAAAAAGAACGGAACGCTGCATGGCAATTGTTTTAAAGCTTTCTCCTCCAAGTCGCACATCACTATGTCTGCTAAAATCGGAGACAGTGGAGATCCCATTGGAGTGCCAAAAGTTTGCTTGTAAATAACATTATCGAAGGTAAAAAAAGTGGAGTTCATTACCAATTTTACACCTCTGACAAATTCATGGAAAGGAAGGAACTTATGATGCCATCTTTTGGCTAACCCAAACTAAGAGACAACTTAGTATTCGAATTAAAGAACACCAATCTAGCATTGATAATTCCTCAGCTAATTTAACAGTTGTGTCAGAACACAGATTGGCAGGTCATGAATTTGATTGGAATAACGTTTCTATTTTAGACAATGAACCACATTACATCAAGAGACTAATATCTGAAATGCTGCATATCAAAAATCAATCTAACAGCATTAATATTAAAGAGGATATCGATTCATTGAATAGTTCTTACTTTCCCATTTTAAAAAAATTAGTTTAATCTAGGCCTTTGTTTAATAATTTCTTACTGCCCCTATTCCCCCTCTCTTTTTTCTTCGTTCCTTTTCTCTCTTTCCCTCCCTCTCCCCCTTCCCCCCTTTTTTCCTACCCACTTCCACCTGTGTTCATGTTATCCATCCACCCCTCCCTCCTTAACAGCCAGCTTCGACGTTTTGCGCGGGTCTCTTATTACTGTTCGAGCTTGCGATTCATCGATACAGTTATTTTGACGCTCCTTGGGCTTCTGCGATATGCCTATTTCGTTTGCTTCTATAGATGGTTAATTTGGTGAGCGTTTATCACGTTTTTTCTGTCACATTTTAGCGTTTTATTCTTGCGATTATTATTTTTCGAATCTTTACATTGTTTTTCCTCTATTTATTATACGTTTTGGTTTTTTTGCCTCGCAAGCTTTTTCACATTTCTAGTCGCGTCATAGCCTTTATTTGTGATTATTAATTTCTGATTCTTTTCATTTAATTTTTTCTTTATGTATTATATATTAACGGTTTTATCATCACATCTGATTTCAAAATTATAACGGTTTATTTTTGTTAGTATTTTGTATATAATGTTATATTTTTTGCGACATCTGTTGTTTGTGTTATGTGAAGACTTGTTGCTCCTTCTGTTTATAACTATTACAGATTTCCCACGAAGATTCTCGGGATCTTACGCACATTAATGTCTTATTACACCTTAAGGCTGAATTTCCTGAGGTTTTGCTATGTCTGCATCTCGAGGAACGATCCTTTCTCTGGAACACTATAACACGTGGGGTGAGCTTCATGTTTGCACATGCACACGGATCCGTTATTATCTCTTTTGCGTGTTAATACTTTTTGCGTACTGGCGATTCCGTAATAGTATTTTATACATTATGTAAGGGGTTTTCCGTTCCTGTTTGCACACGTTCAGACTTATGTTGATCTTTCATGCGTATTGACATTTTTATTCTTGCGACTTCCTTATTTTAATTTACATGCTAACAACCTTTGTATTTTGACTATATTGTTTACCTTTATTAATTAATTATATTTTTTTTTTCCACTGATGAGAACCCGAATGGGGTAGAAACGTTTGTCTCAATAAATTTAGCACTTGATTCATATGTTATTTTTTTCCATCTTTGCCAAAATAATATATGGTGCGGTTATTTTTGTTTCGCCACAAGAGACCATGTTGGTTCATTGACCCGTAATTTCTTTGGATTAATATTTGTTATATACTGAACCTTGAACTATTAATTCTTAATTTTTGTCTAATATAAAAGTACACGAAAGCAATTTTTCGGTTATCAGTAAACATAAAGTTGAATTTAATCATGACTTCGATTGGTCGTTACCTGTTATTTTACATAATGAGAAACACGTGAGAAAGAGAGAGATTGCCGAAATGTTTTTTATAAAAAAGTTTGACAACACGATTAACTTACAAAAGGACACTGAAAATTTAAACAATATTTATGATAGACTAATAAAGGTTGTTTAGTCTTTCTCTGTGTGTTGATGGAGTTGGTTGACAAAGTGATTTTCTCACGATTGAATAATTAACTAAATTACTGTATGTACAACTTCTTTTCTCATTCTATGTAACATTTTTGTTTGTAATACTGGAAATAATTTTTTTTGTAGTTCACTCGAAAAGGACCAAACCTGGTGAAAGTTGTGATTTTTTTACCTCAATAAATTGCCAGTTTGGTCGATTTTAATTACGTCTTTTATTTTACTGGCGACCTTCAAGAATTTTATGTCATTTTTAAATAATAGAAACAAATAAAATTTACAAATCAACATAATGCATTTATATGTATATATACTATATGTATATATACTATTTAATTCGAGTCAACTTGTAATAAATATACTAAAAGAGAGTGAATGGTGACATAATGCAGGAAAAGCGCGACTGAAACGAAACATACATAAAACAAGATTATTCATAAATAAAAGTCACTGATATTTAGATGATCTTTGAAATTATGATCTTAAGAATTAATAATAATTCTAATAGTTTGTAATTATATAACTATACAGAAAATTGAAAGATTTAGTACGAATATTAAATAAAGTAAGCAGTTCTTCCTTTTCTGTAAAAAAAAAGAAAAAAAGAAGAAGAGCTTCACGAAAAAATGAATGTTGCAAAAAATACAAAATATGTACGCGATATTACGTTTAGTTTCATTACCGTATAAATTTTTACTTTTGTTTAATTTTTTACTTTTTTTAAGTTTTTATTTTGATGTTTGTCATTTCTTCATTATCTGTATGAATATAATTTTTACTGTACCTGTACAGAATAATACACCGTATATTAAACACTAGCCACATATAAAATGTTTATTTTTTCATAATAAAGATTTAGATTTTTTAAAGAAAACAAAAAGACTGCAAAATATTATAAGTTATTATAAGTAATTATTATATAATTACTTATAATAACTTATAATATTATATAATACTGATACTATATTATAATATTAATATTTTGTATTAAATATTGAAATATATGAATACATGAGTAAATATATTATGTGTAAATTGTAAAGATAGACAAAGTATATTCTTTTCTCCCTGTCTCCATATCTCCTAAATATAAAAACACTCCTCAATATAAAAACACTAAATATTATTAATAATAATTAAAATATTTGGAACAAAAATAAAAATTGTATAATAATTATTATTATTATAATTATTCTTTCATATTTATGTTCAATATTATTTATTAAAATTAATGTTTTTTCATTTTTAAATTCATCTTTATGTTAAATATTATTTATTAAAATTAATGTTTTTTCATTTTCAAATTCTTTTTTATGTTTAATATTATTTATTAAAATTAAATTATACTTATTCAAAATATTCTTATTATCAATTAAAATATACTTATTTTTCAAACTTAGAACTACGTTCAATTATATGTGCATATGTATATACAAGATGTATGTATGTGATTTATATCGATTATTTTGAACAAATAATCTAATTGTTTATTGTTCAATATAACTTATACAAATAGAGAAAGAACTTCGCCGTCGTCGAGTGCGACAGTAGTCGGCGTCGCCGGTCCCAAGCCCGGATAAAGGAGGAGGGTTTGCAGGCGAGGCTAGCGACCTACCTGCAGTAAAAAGACTCAGTGCTCATAGAACCAAAGGTGTAGCCTCGGATGGGACGGATTGTGATGGTGACGACAAGGCAGGTCTTAGGAATAAACGAATACGAAAACTAAAATCAGAATTGCAACATGGAATATAACATCATTTAACAACAAAGATTCGGAGATAATAATCGAACTGAAGAAACACAAAATCGATATATGTTCCCTAGCGGAAACGAAAAAAAAGGAAAGGGAAACGTCAAATTGGATGATTACATCCTGATATACAGCGGAAAGGATAAAAACAAAAGAGCGATCTCAGGAGTTGGTCTGTTAATACACGCTAAACTCGAAAGCATAAAGGACATAACATACTTCAACGATAGGATTCTACAAACAACACTCCAGTTATGTAAGGCAAGGATAACGCATGTCATAAGCGTCTACGCCCCGGACACTAATAAGACGCAGGAGGAGAGAGATAAATTTTACGACGATCTGCAGTCGATACTTGACAGCATACCCAGACAAGATGAAGTCATGATCTTAGGTGATTTTAACGCAAGGGTTGGCAACGAAATACTGGGAGGCATCAAGAACAGATTCAATGAAGACACGATCAATGATAACGGGGAACAACTGATACACTTATGCGCACAAAACGAACTACGTATAAACAATACCTACTACCCACATAAATCGCAACACAAATACACGTTCGAAAACATCAGAGGACACAAGTCGATAATAGACTACATTATCACGAACAGTAACGTACATCCTACAAGGATACTGGATGTAAGAACCTTGAATTCCGCGAACACTGGAACAGATCAATCTAGTATTAATGAAGATGAGGGGGACTATACAGAGAGGGAAAAAGATCGAACAGGCAACGGTCGAGAAACTTAACGTAGAATCCCTCTCCGATGATTCGACAAAATATCTCTATCAACAAAGGTTAAAACAAAGAATAGACGGGGACAGTATTCAAGAAGAGGATGATGTACAGACAGCAAAGAATAGACGGGGACAGTATTCAAGAAAAGGATGATGGAAGAAGCTCCGCCTAAATATAACAGGAGCTGCCGAAGAAGCATTGGGAAAGAGAAGGATTAACAAAAGTAAACGAAGAACAAAACCGTGGTTCAAAGAAGAGATAAAAGCGCTATCAGCCGAGAAGAGAAAATCTTACATCCAATACAGAAGTGGTACCATTGATTATAACAGCTACAAAGTAACAAGGAACAGAGTGAATGAGGAAATAAGGAAAATAAAACATCAGTTTTGGAAAAAGTTTTCAACGGATATGGAGCACGACCTATACGGGGGGCAGAAGAAAATATGGAATACATTACGGAACCGCAGGAGAGCTGTTAATGAATACGTACAGATTACCACGATAACAACGGAGGAATGGGAAAAATATTTTCGGAACCTATACAGCAATGTGCAATTGACATCACAACAGACGATAAGTGCGTCGAATGCGATATGCACTCAACTAGGCAGCTGGCAGATTTCCAAGAACAGCATAGAAACGGCAATGCATAAGTTGAAGAATCGGAAGTCTCCGGGGCTGGATAACATCGCGAATGAGCTGCTAAAGTATGGTGGAAGTGCGCTGCTAGAGGAACTGTATACTCTGTTCAGTAAAATTCTAACCCGGAAAGAAATACTGCAGGATTGGAAGGAGAGCATAATTCCCATATTCAAAAAAGGGGAAAAGACTAATCCAAAAAATTACAGAGGAATTAGCCTCCTCAGCACAACATCGAAGCTGCTGACTAAAATAATATCGGATGAGATAGAGAAGACTGGGTTTGCGGAGGAACAGCAAGGATTCAGAAAGAATAGGTCCACAACAGACGCTATATTTATATTACGGCAGATAATAGAAAAGGCCATTGAATATAATAAAAGTGCCTATATGTGCTTTGTAGATCTCACGCAGGCCTTCGATAGAGTAAGGCTAAGCGACGTGCTGGACCTGCTAAAGAAGCGGAAATTAGACTCGAATATAATAGCAATTATCGAACAGATCAACACGGGCAATAGCACGTACATAAAGACGGGTTCGCAATAAAATGACGAACAAGATCCCTGTGGCAGTAGGCATAAGGCAAGGAGATAGCCTCAGTCCGATCCTGTTCAATACCATCATGGACGTAATCATCGAGGAGGTCAAAACAGCTGGCAGGGGATATCCAATGGAAAGAAATGAGATCAAAATAGTTTGCTATGCTGATGATGCTGTGATAACATCGGAAGATAACTTTAATCGCAATATTTCAGGGGTTGTTGAGCGGGCATCCCCATACCAGAGGACCAGCGTGGAGGGTGCACCGGGAGTGCGTGCTAGAGCTGGAGGACCAGGAGGCGCCGGAGTGCCCAGTGAGTGTCCCTGGAGTGATGGGTCGTCGGCGGAGAGGACACGCGCGCCGGCGGCGTCGGAGCGAGCGGCGAGGCACCGGCGAGTGCGGGGAGGGGGGGGGGGGGCCACCCCGAAGGCCCGCGGCGTGTCGCCGGCCCGTCTGCCCAGCCATCCGGTAGCCGGCCTGCCCCTGCGGCAGTCGCGAGACTACGCAGACGGCGGCGTGTGGCTGCTCGCGATGAGCTGGTTGGGCGTGCCGAGGCCGTCACCTCGATTGCGGACCTGGAGGAGTTTGCGGCTTCGGTCGCGGCTTTCTTCGGGGAGGAGGCATCGGGGGAGGGTCGACGGGGATGCGCCCGGCGTCCGCGGCCGTCCACTTCGGTCGCGTGAGGCGGGGGTGCGGCGCGGCGAAGGTGGGGTGTCGGCGCGGGACGGCGGCAGCGTAAGGGGGGGAAGAGGGTCGGCACCGGCCGGCCCTCCGCATTCGGGAGAAGGACGCGGCGGCTGGGTGCGCGAAGCCACGCGTTTGCAGGCGCTGTTCAGGACGAACCGACGCAAGGCGGTCCGAGAAGTACTGCAGGGGCCCGCAGAATTCTGCCAAGTGCCGAAGGATCGGGTTCATGCGTACTTTGAGCGACTGTACCGCGGAGGGGAGGACCCGGGCGGTTCCGGCGCGGAGGTGGAGGGCACTGACCCCTCGGTCGATGGGGGGGAGTCCGCGTACCTCACGGATCCCTTCACGGAGCGAGAGGTGGATCGTCGGCTCCGGCGTATGACGAACTCTGCGCCGGGTCCCGACGGTATCACCTACCGTGACCTCCGTGGAGCGGATCCTGGGGCGCGGCTCCTCACCGCGCTGTTCAACGCGTGCTATCGGCTCGAGGCAGTCCCTGCGTCCTGGAAGACCTCCAACACCGTATTGGTGTACAAGAAAGGGGACCGCGATTCGTTGGAAAACTGGCGCCCTCTCGCGCTGGGAGACACCGCCCCCAAGCTTTTTGCCGCGCTCATCGCCGATCGTATGACCGAATGGGCGGTCACGAACAACAAGCTCTGTCCGGCTCAGAAGGGATTCCTAAGGGACGAGGGGTGTTTTGAACACAACTTTGTCTTGCAGGAAATCCTGACTGATGCCCGGCGTACTCGGCGGCAGGCGGTCGTCGCGTGGCTGGACCTATCCAATGCGTTTGGGTCGGTCCCGCACGCGGCGATCCGCCGCGCTCTCGTTCGCTCCGGCGTGCCGGGGGGTCTCGTCAATGTGTGGAATTCCATGTATGACGGGTGCTCCACGCGGGTCCGAACCGCCGAAGGCTACACCACTCCTGTCCCTATTCGTTCGGGTGTGCGGCAGGGTTGTCCGCTGAGCCCGATAGTATTCGACCTCACCATCGACTCGGTACTGCGTGCAGTCTCCGCGGTCGATGTGGGGTTTGATCTATTGGGTTCTCGCCACAGCGTTGTGGCGTATGCGGACGACATTGCACTCGTCGCGGATACACCCGAGGGAATGCGGCGGCTTCTGGCCGTCGCGGAGGACGCGGCGTCGTCGGTGGGGTTGCGGTTCAACCCTGCCAAATGCGCCACCCTGCACCTCGCCGCGGGCTCTGGCGGCAGGGTCCTGCCGACGACGTTCGTCATCCAGGGGCAGCCCGTTCATCACCTTGCATCGGGGGAGCCTTATAAACACCTCGGTGTCCCGGCCGGGTCCTCGGTCGACCAAACACCATACGCTACAATCGGGGGCCTCCTCGAGGATCTCCGAGCGGTGGACCCAATCCCTCCTCGCTCCGTGGCAGAAACTGGAGTTAGTGGCGACCAACATCTTGCCACGGTTGGACTTTCTGCTGCGGGGTGCCACAGTGGAGAAGAAACCCCTGAAGGCCGCTGACCTGCAGGTCCGGCGGATGGCCAAGGCCTGGCTCAACCTCCCGCAGAGAGCCAGCGCGGAAGTGGTCTACCTCCCCCCGAGATGCGGGGGTTGTGGGCTACTTCCGCTAGCTGACCTCGCGGATATCCTGTCCGTGTCGCATGCCTTCCGTATGCTTACGGCTGGCTGCGACACGGTCAGGAATCTCGCGTGGGCGTCTCTGCGGGGAGTTGTAGCCAGGCGCATTGGCGGTCCTCCGACCAACGAGGACATCGCAGCGTTCCTCTCGGGCTCGCTCGAGGGGAGGCTGCGAGGCGGGGGTGAATCCTCCCTGTGGTCGAGGGCGAGGAATGCCGCGAGGAGGCAGTCCGAAAGGTTGTCCCTTCGGTGGCGGTGGTGCGAAGCGACCGAGGAGCTGATTGTCGAGTGCCGGGGTCCCAGAGGCGTCGCGGTAAAAGTCCCACCTGGTGCTCGCAACCAGGTGGTGACCCGTCTGCGCTCGGCGGTGGCGGCATTCTATTATAACACATTAACAGCTAAACCGGATCAGGGGAAGGTGTTCGAGGTGTCGTCGCGGGCCGGGGTGAGCAATCACTTTGTCCGCGGCGGCAGCTTCACCCGCTTCGCCGACTGGCGCTTCATCCATCGCGCCAAATTGGATGTCCTCCCGCTCAACGGTGCACGCCGTTGGGGGGAGGCAGACCGTAGGTGCCGGCGTTGCGGGTTGGCAGCCGAGACCCTTCCCCACGTGTTAAATCATTGCGGGGTCCATTCTGCCGCCATTCAGCTGAGGCACGACGCCGCCTTGCACCGTCTCTGGAAGGCTTGTCGGATGCCGGGGGATAAGCGGGTGAACCAGCGAGTCGATGGAATCGACGGGGAACCTGGGGAGCTACGACCTGATCTCGTGGTCAGGCACGAGCCCTCCAAGTGCGTCGTCATATGCGACGTCACGGTGCCCTTTGAAAATCGCTGGGAGTCGTTCGAGGAGGCTAGGGCGAGGAAAGTTGCCAAATACTCGCCCCTAGCGGAGGCGCTCCAGCGCAAAGGGTATCGCGTCGTCGTGACGGCCTTCGTCGTCGGTTCCTTGGGCTCGTGGGATCCGGCCAACGAGGCGGTGCTTCGGGTGTTGCACATTGGCAGTGCATACGCCTCTTTGTTGCGCCGTCTCGTTGTCTCGGATGCCATACGCTGGTCCAGAGACATCTACGTGGAGCATGTGTCCGGCGTCCGCCAGTACGCCGCCCCTTCGCGCCCCTCTGTCGATGGGGTGCTCGCTACACCCCCTCGCGCGATTCGCCGGCGCTGGCCCACCGAGTAGGAGCGGCGCTAGTGTCTTTCGTCCTTGTCTAGTCCTATGCATGTCCCCGAGTGTGAATGCCGCGTAATTTATTAGTTAGTTGTTGTCTCGCCCACGGTTTTATATTTTTGTACATTTTTATTTTTATTTTTATATTTTTATATGTCTATTGCATGTTGTGTGGGCCTTTCCGTTGCCGAGTGTGAGTGTCGCGAAGCGAATATTGTATTTTAGCCGAGTGTGAATGCCGCGAGATGATTATTATTTTTTATTATTTATTTTTCGCCGCGTGCTCGCCCCCGGGTCTTTTTACTTTATGACTTCTTTTTCTTGCGTTCGGCCCGGGGGTATGAGCAATAGTTTTTTGATGTAAATTGCCCCGGCCTATCAGCCGGGGCAATAGATTACTATCAATCTATCTGTGATAGGGGGGAGGTTTTCCTCCCCCCATGCGTTGTTGCTCGGCCCACTGGCGGGGGGGGCGATTGTCCCCTGCCCATAAAATATTTTTAAATTTGCGCGCGGCATAGTTGCCGAACTCTGTACCTGCACCCCGGGGGGGTATTGTCCCCCCGGGGAACATTTTCTGAAATAAACGGCAATTTATCTGTTCTTATCAGCTTAATATCTGATACAATCCCCATAGGGGATTCAGAATATTAAACTGATTTTTGGAACCGGGCGGGTGACCGGAGCTTGCTCCGACTCTGCCGCGGGTCGACCTGGCACTGCAGTGCCGCCAGGACCGGCCCAATAAAGTAGCACAAACATATTCTGAATCCCCTACACCCTCAGAGAGCCGAAGTTTTTATTAATTATACGCGAGTGCGTGTCCGCGAGTCTGAGTGTCGAAGCGATGCGTCCGCGTGTCTAAGTGTCTAGTGCCGCTAATTCGTGGAGTGCTCCGTCCGTGTGCGTGCGTGAGGTTAGGTGTGTCGCCCCGTGACAGATCATGTGCAGTGCGTGGTGCCGCGGTGAGTGCGCGGCGCGGGGGTGCAGCGCGTGACGGCGGTGTGCCCCGGGTTCCTCCCGAGACCCACTGCTCGCGGGTCCGCCCGCTGCGCGCTGTTCCCGCGCTCCGCGTGCGCTGTCCGCGCGACCCACGCACTATTTTTATTAATTAAAAGGCAATAGAGCCAGTAAATAATTAAATTAAAATTAAAATTAAATTATGCCCGCGTCTCCGCAGGTTGTGGTCCTCACGTACCCGCTCCCAGCGAGGGTGCAATGCCCTCGCTGTTGGCGGAGTGAGGACACGGAGGTAAAGTCACGGGGCGACTTCTGCGACCCGCTCCATTTGGCAAAACATCTGAAGGCGAAGCACCCCGGGGATACAATAACTTATAAATGCTCGTTATGCAATTTTCGCGGTTACGGGGCCTACCCCGTCAAGCCAGTAAAGGCCCATTTCGAAAAAGAACACGCGAATCCCCGGGGCCGAGCGGGTCGCAGCACGGGCGGAGCGAGCAGCTCCGATAATAATAATAATGATGTATCCGGTGGGTCCACAGGTGCACGGGACCGGCCGGCGGCGGGTTCCGCCCCGAGGTCGTCGGCGTCCGTCGGAGTGTCATCGCGAAGCCGCGCGTCCGACTCGCGGCAACCCAGGTTGCGCTTCACGGCTCCGGCGCCAAGCAGGACGGCAGGAGCAACACCACCTGCAACATCATCCGCCACACCATCGGCGAGGACGTCCCCCTCGTACGCGGCCGTCACCGCAGCGGGGCCGTCGACGAGCAGACCATCGCCGTCGGCGGCAGCCACGACAGCAGCAACAGCAACAACACCAGCAGCAGTGACAGGTGGCACGGCCGCCATCTTGTCCGAGAGCGCCGCGGCCGGCGTGGCGTCGGCCGCCGCTACCAACATTAAGGCGCATCCGCAATGTAAGGGCAGGCTTACATTGAAGCGCGGCGCGGCCAATCAGAAGAGCCCGCCTCCCGCGTCAAGAGAGGCACGCGGGTCGCCTCGCGTACCATCCGGCGAGGCGGCAGGACCCGCGAGGAGGACCTCCGTGACCCCGCCATCCACCACCAGCTCGGCGGGGTCCAGCGTCAACCCCAGGAGACGGAGGTCCAGCAGCGTGCCTCTCGAGAAGAGCGGCGCGTCCAGGCCGATGCGCGGGCCCCCCCTCCCCTCACCAGACTCCGCCGACGATACACCTACGTTCGGCGGGAGGGGGGGCGACAGGAGGAGGAGGTCGCCCGAGAGGACCCCGCCAAATACCACCCGGGCGGGGCCCCGTACCAGGAGCCAGTCTCGGGCGGCGAGCGCATCAGCCGCGAAGTGCGCATCGGAGGCGAGGACGCAGGCCCGACCATCGGCCAATAGCGCATCGCGGGGGCCCCGAAGAACATCGGAGAAGAAGAGGAGCCCGGGGGCCCAGCCGGCACACACCACCCGCAAAGCCGGCACCGCGGTGCGCGACCTGAGCGCCGCGCTGACACCGCGGGCAACGGAATCGGGGGCCCAGGGGACGGCGAGGACGCCCCCCCTGCAACGTGGGACCATGCCCCCCACAGGAGGTACCCCCACCCCGTCGCCGAGCACCCGCGACGGTTCCGTGGGGGTGCAGAGGAGGTCGCCACCACCATCGGCGACACCCGCGGTGTCCTCAGCGCCTGCCACCCTTACGACCAGCACGGTGACGACTGTTTCGTGCGGGTCCCCCGTGATGTCCACGGGGTTCCCCGCGGGGAGGCGGGGCACGCCGCCCCGTCCTCCCCACCTCCCCACCATCCAGGAGGTGTCGCCGTGTCTGGTCGAGCAGCGGATGCGCCTGGAGGAGAGGACCCCCACACCATCCGGGGAGGAGGAGCGGCGGCATCCGGAGGAAGCGGCGCGGAGGAGCTCGGGAGACGAGGGGGACAGCGGAGAGGATGAGCCGTGGAGAGTGCGCCTGGGGAGAAGGGCGAGGCGACGGTGGAGCGGTGGCTCCTCCGGCGGCGATAGTCCGGCGGCCGCGGGGCGGGGCCCGGTGTCCGGCCCCCCCCCGTCGCAAGCGCCGGCGAATAATTTAATTAGACCTTGCTCAGTCCGCGTGCAGCGAACTTTAATTCGCAATATTTCAGGGGTTGGAGCGGGCATCCCATACCAGAGGACCAGCGTGGAGGGTGCACCGGGAGTGCGTGCTGAGCGTCCTGGAGGACCAGGAGGCGCCGGCCATCCGAGTGCCCACGTGGGTGTCCCTGGAGTGATGGGTCGTCGGCGGGGAGGTGTCCTCATCAGAACGAGTGGCGAGACACCGGTGAGTACGAGGAGAAGCGGAGGCGGCACCCCCGAGAAAGGTGGGAGAACTCTGTCGGTGTCACAGATTGGCAGCCGAGACTCTTTCCCGCTTCCTGAAGATGTCATCGTGGTGCGCGCATCCGCAGGTATTTTTGTAGAAATATATATGAGGTCCGAATTGCAACATCGGGATTCGAACCCGAAATCCTTCGCCTTTGTAGGCAATGGCTCTTATCATTGAGCTATTTGGACCTCACATCCTATGTTGCTTTTTACATAGTAATACAATATCGATACGAATTCTTTCACATTAAAGAATCGCGCTCATTAGACGCAATTAATCATCCTGGGAAATAAATATATCTATTATTATATATATTGTAAAAAGATTTATTGCACATATATAATAATAAAATTAATATTTAAAATGTAATTTTTTATGTAATAATTAAAATCTAGACTGTAATTTATTGTAATATACTTTTAAATAACAGCAATCTGAGATCATAAACCTGCAAACGAAAATATAATTATTTATGGATATTTACGTATAATGGATGATAGATGATGACAATATATATATATTTTTTTTCTTATATTAAAGAACTCTACTTCTATCTCCATCATCTAATGTTTTTATGTAATGTTTTAATGTATTTTCATGTGATTCAAGACAATTAAAATGTAATTAACTATAATAATCAATTTATTACTTCTATTAATTAATTTATCATTTTCAAGAAATTCAAATTTTATATATTATTCACTTGACATTTTTTTTTAATACATACATACATACATAATACATATACATAAATGTGTGCGTGCGTGTGTGTACATATATATGTTTATGTATAATTATTATATACGTTTATAAATTAAAGTTATAAATATCTTTCTTACCTATACAATAATACCGTTAAAGGAATAGTACTGGCATGCCATAAGGAATGAGCATCGAATATCCAAAAGATAGGGGGAAAGTCTGCCAGTTCTAGCAGAGTCACAAAAACAGTTAATGTATTGAACCAACCAATTAAATGTACATGAGAATTATTGCGATTAAAATACCACCATAACAATGTTATTGCGAAGGTCGTCAAACCTAAAAATTTCATATTTATAGTATAATTATTTTTCTATAAGAATATTAACTGTAAAATTTATAATGTAATATGCAATGTAAAATTTACCTATTGTTATGTTAAGCATCATATTATATCCGTAATTAATTTTGCCTGACCATAAGTGCGTTAAATGTATACATAAAATGCTTAGATATCCGCTAGTTATTATAACAAATGCTCTATTGTTCTTGTATGTTATCCTAAAAATAATTAACACATAAATTTGACATCATAGGTTAAAATATACTCTGAAAATATATTCTATATATACTATTTTAAAATTAATTCAAAAGTAACTGTTCCATATTTTTGAAGAATATATTATGTATAAAAGAAGAATGAAACCATTGCACATTACCTTAAAAGCATACAATATAACAATGTAAGTACCATAGTGAATGCACAAGAATAATCCATGGCTTCTGTAAATGGTCTATCTCGTGAATGGAATATAGTGGACCAAAACCACCCATTTAAACATATCTGCAATAAAATTATAACAAGATTAAAAGTGGAAGAATATTCATTGCTAAATATAATATATATGATTAATATGATCAATTACAGAAATTGATAAATAGAATGGATAATTTTTTTGCAAAAATATATTACCTTCTAAGTACATAAAACTTCAAAATATAGAATTAATTTTAAAATATATTCAATTATTATTTATTATATTAATTATTATGTTAATTGTGTGGTATGTGTGTAATTAAGTTTCTGTTAATTGTAATTACAAAATCTAAATATAAGAAATGCTTTATTATTTGTGGAATACTCTTGAAAATGTACTTACAATGCTGAAATATTCCCAAGCATAGAACATAGGATTGGTTCGATTTACTTTTCTTCTAAATTTTTTATGCATTACCCAATGCGCATAAAAATTTAATACAGAGAATAAAACTGATGCAGGCTCCTGACATCCAAATAAGCGAATAAATGGCCACTGAAAAGAGAATAACTTGTCATTCTACTTATAAACTGATTATTAATTATAAGAATAAAATTTAATACAATACTAACTATTTATAAATAAAATATTGTATGAGTGAAAATTAATGTAACATTAACATTATATAATCTTTATTACAGAATTAACTTTTCATATATATAACAATTCATCATACATAATGAACATTTTGCTATGTAATATTCAATATCATTTTTTGTATAATATTTTTGTATAATATTTTATAATTCTTTATATAGTATTTAAATGTACTAGTCTTAGAAAATTATGTAAAGTTTTATATTTTTACAATTTGCTTACTTTTCCATGAAACTGAGGTATTTTCAAGCCATGAGATATAAAGGAATCAACAGTCTTCCATGTACAAATATAACTGCAATCTTCTTTACAGGACCAGTGTAACAAAATCAATGATAAAGGAGGTTGTTCCTTAAAAGTTGTTTCTGCACAACATGTAAGTACATATAATTAAAAACTATCAAATATAATTATCTCTATAAATTTTCTTCTATATATTATATAATGGAGAAAATATTTTTAATTAGTTTCTAAAAAAAATGTGTAATTAAAAAGTAGTAAAACTCTGCATATTTAATATCTTCAGTCTAAATTTTGTAATATTTACGTAGAATAAAAATTTTTTCTCCAATCGATAAATTATTAAATACTTTGAATACCAAGATCTGATTATTATAACATTTAGAGGAATAACAATGAGAAAAAAATCAATTACCATTTTTACAATTCCTAGCGAGACACAATGCTAGACATTGCTTGTAAATCTGCGATTTGTCACCTATTGAACCAACCACATTTCCAATCAAATAAAATAACTGAAAAATAATCAACAGAAGAATCCATGCTGATTTTGACATGCCGTTAATACGTCAAATCATAACCAAGTTGTAACTGACAGCAAAACTGCTGTAGCAACGCACAGAATTTTAATGCGCATGCGTTGAAATACAGCACAATATCCTCTCTTTCTCTTTCTTTGAACAGATAATCCCATGGGTTTGAAGAAGGATAAAGAGGTAGATGCAAAAAGGAAACAGTTTTGCAAAGCGGAGGGGAGAGAAATCTTCGCACGAAATAATATACATTATGCGTCATTCTTAATGATCACTTTTAGCACGAGAATGTGAGATTATGGCAAGTGATAAAAAATTCTAAGAGGAAAAAGATTAGTATCTTGAAAAACGGAAGGAAGGGAAAACCAAATCATTTAAAGAGACAGCAAGAGAATGAGAGTGATGAGATATGCACTCACGAATATTTACGAGATGTGTAGGGGCGCGATAGCAAGATAAAGAAAAACACCTGTTGGCTGACTCTCGAGCAAGCGCAAGCAAGTGCGATGGCCCACCTGTTCAAGAACCTCAGCAACAGCATTTGGCATGCGTTCCAAGCATTGCAGGCCGATGATATCAATACGGTCGCTAAGTCAAAGTTAAAGGTAAAATTTTGAGGAATTAATAGAATTACCAGAGGAACCTATAGTAAGGCACATCCTGGCAATTCCTGTCAGTCTCATATTGCATAAACTTTATTTATATATCAAATTTATATGTTAACTATATAATAATATCTCACATGATTGATGATTTCCATAGGTGTTGACGGCCAATATTGGTACATTGATGGATTTGTATGGCGTGGAAAAAGGTCTAGAGCATTATCGGAGTACACAGAGCTTGACATTTGATCAGTATATGTATTATTTGCAGAAAGAGGTAAGTCATTCTATAAGAGCAAAGAATCACGAGTCATCCAATTACTTTTAAGAAATATAATTAAAATATATATAAATGTTTTTATTCTTTTTTATTTTCAAATGTTTTATTAAAAATGTTTATATTTTACCAAATTGTGTCATAGATTTTCTCTTTATTAGTTTAGAGCATTAATTTTATTGTATATAAATGTAAAGATTGTTGTGTTTCAGGTGTTTTCTTCTATAACTGATGCTACTTCTCTACACACATTGAAAAGACTGGAGGAAGGAATAGATGAAATCTGTTGGCTGGTCTGTAAAAAAAACTATCTGGAAAGATCCCACCCAGTTTTTGAAAATCAAAGTGTTTATCAGTTATTTAGAATTTACTGTCTACTGGCTGAATCAGATCCGAATGCAACAGATTCTTATCTGGTGAGTCTTATCTTGATAATTTATTCCTTTGTAAACAAGCACCTTTCAATTAAATATCTGATATATTATCTTTGTATTACAGGTAACAATGCATGGTGATGAAGTAGCACGAATTGCTTCGCATCTGGCAACATCCTTGGGTTTGCAGTGGGATGCTATAGATTTTTCTGCTCTATCAGCAGCTATCAAAATGTTTAGGTAATATTTTATTTATTCAATCAATAAAATTACAAAAAATAATTTCTTTATGAAAAAATTTTTTGGAAAGGTTCCCCACATTCCTAGCAGTTCTTGAATCAAAGTATAGTGGTGGCAATACCTTAGACACTGTAGCATTAACAGAAGCTATTGATGATCTTTATCAGATTTACGTGGAGAATGTAGTGAAGAAGGTAAATCAAAATAGTTATTAAAATTTTAAATAAATTATAAGAAAATTATTAAATTTTTTATCATACATATATTTGGATTTTTTATTATTGTAATTATTTTTACAAAATTTGGCACACAGGGTTATTTGATGAAAAAAGGTTTTCTACTGCCAACACTGCGATACTTTTGGTTTGTACTGCGTCCTGGTGAATTGGCATATTATAAAGATCCACACCAAAAAGAACCATCTGGATTAATATTATTGAATGCTAACTGTTGGGCTGACTCTCTGTCAAATAATGGGAAGCTTGATAGAAGATTTGTTCTTAGCACACCTGAACACAGATGTATAGAGCTAGTAGCAGAGGATCACAAAGGCAGGCTGCAATGGCTTGCAGCATTGCAAACAGCTATTCAGCATTCGAACGAGAAAATCGGCTATCAAAGAAGTTTAGCCAATCAAAGAAGATCTTTACGACAAGTAAAACTTGCAAAAAATGAATTAAAAAATATTTATAATTCAAATAAGAATTTATTTCCAACCATTTTATTACTACTATTAGGCTACTAAACAAGAAAAAGAAGAGACCAAACTAGAACTTCAGCACGAGAGGCAAGCTAGAATTGCTGCTGAAATACAGGCTCGGAAATTAGAAGCTCTGTCGAAAGAGGAAGGTGCCAAAGTTCAACAATTGGAAGATGTTAAGCAAAAACTGGAGTTGCTGCTACAAGAAGAAAAACAAGCTCTACGCGACGAGGAAATAGGTAAGGATTTTTTTATTGTGTATCTAATTTATATTACAATATATTTTGTTGAGTTATATAAGTTAAATATGTATTACAGTACGAAATTTGCAAGCAAGAGTATTACGTGAAGAATGGGAGAAAAGAGAGCAATTGGAAAAGTTGCAGCAGGAACAGCAAGAATTGTTAGAAATGGAGAAAATGAAAAGACTAGAGTTTGAACGAATGCAACAGAAAAATGAACAACAGTTACATGGTATGAGATCTAGAGTATAAAAAAATATTTAACTGTTTATACACATAATATAATTAAATATTTATTTTATTATTATTTTTAATATTTTTTAAATATTTCTTATTAATATATAATTTAATTATGATTTTATATGCATGTATATGTGTATGTACATATGTAAATGCTTCAATTAAGCTGCAATTAATTTAAATTTTTTAAAGAGTGCAATCTCAATTTTTAATGTATTTACGTTAATTTTTATTTTATATGTCTTTAACTTTGTTCTTATTCTTGTTCATATTTTTATTTTAAAATCTTATCTTTGTTTTAATGTTTTCGTTGTATTATTATTTTAAGATGCCGAATTACGTCTTCAGCAATTGGAAATGGAAAGGGAACATTTGGATGCTGAGTTACGTGTTGCACGCGAAAAAGTCAAACGCGCCGAAGAGGCTCAATTTCTACTGGAGACGCAAATTGTGACACATCCTTTAAAAGGAGGCGAAAAGATCAGACGTACTCAAAGCTTTATACCGACGACGAAAGAGCGGCCACTTTCCATGGAAAATATCGACACCAGGGCTATGACATTGCAAAAAAATATTTGACACATATTTCATTATTGAGAAATCAATGCATTTATTGTCCAAATTGCATTTAAGTCTTCCACCAAATAGAGTAATACAAAGAGCTTATAGAAACTATTATACATTCACTATAAGTGCAAGGCAACTAAACTATATTTTTGTAAAAAATGCGAAAATCTTCATACGAGCTTCGATCAAGGTACGAATTCGATAATTTTTTTACTCTCGATGTCTTGCTTCATTCGCAATTATAGTAAAAAAGTAATCATAATAACGCATATACAAATATTGTATATACATATTTTTCTCTTATATAAAGTTATTCTCGAAAATAGTCTCGAAAATAATGTGATGGATGACATTTATATTTTATAATAAGCGTTTAAAAAATGTAATATTAATTATATTTCTTGCCGATTACATAACACATTTTTATTTTATGTATAAAAAAAATATATATAAGCATATTTTTTGTCTCAAATACGTTATAGAGTAATATAATATATTTAACGTCATAATAATATATTTAGATTCATATCTAATCTTGTTAAAACGTACAGAATTGCTTACAGAAATATCTTTAACACTGCATATGTGAATATGTGAAATGTATATGTGAAAATGTTTTTATAAAATTCTATATTGACTAAATTTTTAAAAAAATTTTATATTATATTTCAGTAGAAAGAGCTTGTGTGATTTAAGTCAAATAAAATTTTTATAATATATTATATAAGCCACACACACACACACACACACACACACACACACACACACACACACACACACAAACACAATATCTTGGATTTAGAATCCTATCGTTATTGATCAAACATGTTTTATTTGGCCTATCATAACAGGTCTTACCACCTTTATTCTTACGGGAAATTTGTATCTTGTTAAGAATAAAATCTATTTGAATATTAATTATTTGAGTGTAAATTTATTGTAAAATGCCGAAAAAAAAGGGAAAAGGAAGCAAATTAGCTCGCATGAGTGATGAGGAACGCGCCCGCTACTTGCAGCATCGAGCAGAATTAGAATTAGAGAGCAAACGACGTAAACAACAATTAATTGCGGCGTTTACTAAGGTATATTAAATATGCAATTGAAGTAAATAATGTAATACGATTTTGCAATAAATCAATTTGTGAAATATAGAATAAGCTAAAACGTGAGGAAGCGTTCTCGCGATTGAACACTGCAAAGATAAACGAACAATGGCGATTCATTCTACGTCGAATAAAATGTAAGGAACTTTATGAAAATGTGGAGTTTCTTTGGAAAAATTTTGATCGCATGATGAAAATAAAAGATCTCATGATAAGGCATTTATATAATGAATTAGAGACAACTGATATGGATCATAGAAGATTGCAAGAAGCTCATATTCAAATAATGGATCTAATAATTGGTAACTCATTATAAATTATATGTAAAGTATATTTAAACAAGCGCACATGTGTAATCAAATATTTTAATTTCATATCATATAATTAAAATATCTTAATTTAAAATTGATTTATATTTGATTTATATGTGCATAAGAAGAGGAACATTGTTAATTATTGATGTTATATAGGAATATATAAGCAGAAATGTATGCATTTGCATGAATCATTCACACACGAACGCAATCACATCACTACTGATGAAGTGAACGAATTAAATAAAATACGAGAAGATTTAGAGCAGCTCTGCAATCAATTGCAGAGTATAATTTTTGGACAAGATAAAGAGATAGAAAACAAATTAATGCAAACAAAAATCCAAAACGCCACTAACATACACAACATTGTGTATTTGGTATAGAAATATTTCATTATTGTAGTTTGTCCTGATATGATGATGTAAATATGATGACGTAAGTATAATGCAAAAATATTTTAGAAGGAAGACTCTTTGTCACGTTTGATGCAATATGCTTCTAATGAGGTCGAAGAATTATGGCGACAACTTAATGAAACGATAACCGAATATGAGAACAATACGGGAGATAAGAGAAAACAGTACGAGTACTTGAAAGAACAAGACGATGTTCATCATGCGAATGTGGTGCAATATCCGAAACTGCAGCTACAGTTGCAAGGCACGATTAAGAATTTGAAACAGGACACGTACACGTTATCACAGAAGCGGGAACATAATATAACAGAATATAAGGATCAGATTGTACAGATGAAAAAGAGAACTGAAAGCTTGAGGCAAACATTTTCCATGACTCAAATGTTGGATGCCACCCAACTAAAAAAATTGACTATTATTAGTACCAGCGTTCTAAAAGTATTAAACTTTGATTAAAGTTTGATCTAGTTTAATTATTTCTGATTAAATTTAAGGAAAATTATATATATGTAAATTGTGCATAAATTATATATACATATATATATATACATGTATTTAACAAATTAAAGTTTGAATTCCTTATCTAATAAATATGTACCTTTAAGATTGTTTAATTTATAGGAATTGAGAAGAATTTCAGAGAAAGGTTCGGCATTAATTTCGTTACTGAAAATATGTTCGAGTTTAGAACCATTTTCATTGACTGTTCAGAAATACACTTTACGTGATACTGGATCTAGAATAGCCTTTGCAAGCTGTGTGAGTTATTACACATATGTAAGGAAAAAGCATGTTCAACGAAATAAGATTAAATAATATGAGGTTATTTGTAGATGTCAGAGCCATTTGATAAATTGGAAAATTTTTGGGAACAGTTTAATTATATTAAAGCTGATAATATATTCATGAAGAAGGAATGCGATAAACTGTCTTTTGAGAATAAACAGTTGAGAAATACTTTGCGCACGTATCTCTTAACTGTTTCTAGAACTCCAACCGCGCGGCCGCTTACATCTATTTCTGTATAGACAAAATACATGTATTTCTAATATAAAGAGACCAACACTTTAAATTAAAAAGATATGATTTAATATTATATATGTAGAAAATATTAATCTTTTAAAATTAAAATTAATTTTTTGTAATTCTTAATTAATTTTTAAATTCTCTTAAGAATTGAAATAATTTAAAGAAATAAAAAATTATATATTTTATAAGTACTTGTGTATGTGTGTGGGAATCAATAGAGAATAAAAGAATACATACATATACAAATAATTTAATTTATTCAACGATGAATAAATATTCCTCCTCCAAGCGACAAATATTTGTATGGTCGAGCGCGAGTCCGCCCTTTCACAGGATGGAAAAATATCTTTTCTTTTGGCGCCATGCTCTCAGTTTCTAGATAAATATCGAAGCACGCTCTCAGTCGTTGTATCTGTGCCGTTAACGTTGGCGACTTTGTCCACATCACATTGACCTCTCTCTCGATATCTCTGACGATATCCGCGGATGCCGGTACCATTGGGCTGATGCTTATATTAAATACTGGTGCTATCTTCGGATAATCTGGTTTGATAGCGATTCTTGCCACAAGTTCACCTAAAAAACATTTTTATCTAAATGTCTAGAAAAATAAAAAAAATAATGTATATTCGTATAAAAAAAATCTGAAATAATAGTAATCATACTACTGCCACGACGAAGTACAGCTTCGTAAAAGATATCTACAGATGATACTAATCCTTGTTGGCAGAATGCTGACGAAGTGACATAATTTGAGTAATTCTTCCAAGTCATAGTTGTGAATCGATGCAATGACGTTGAGATTTTTTGCGGCACTGGATCCGTTGTACTGACGAAAATTGGTAGATTACCAGATTCCAAATGTCGTATCTCCGAACAAAGATCCAGCCGCGCTTTTACACGTCGCTTGATTTCTTTCAACACACTCTCTACACAATCTTGTGCCAATTCTTGACTTGTAAGCTGTAAATAAAGTTAAATTTTAGTTAAATATATATGCTAATTTATATCAATGAGCAAATAAAATTATTTTAAATTATAACTTTTTATTACACAAATAAACGAATTATTTTTTTATATTTTTTTTACGATTATGAGAACTAAGAGATTAGCATTTTACTTTTAAATTAATTTTTAATATTTCAATTATAAGCACCTTTCGTTGTTGCTCATTCATATCAGACAAGACAAAATGCAGACCAGCCATTCTTTGTGCCCATCTATAAGGAATGCCTAGTCCCAAAGATGAGAAAGAACCCAAATTATGTCGTGATAACTGATATTGATTGGCGGGATTCGGGCTCTCCAATCCTGAGTCTTGCGGATACAGTTCGCGAAGAATCGATTCCGATACCAGCATGTCTCTATTAATAGAACACAACTTGAAAGAATTACCTCAAATTGAAAAAAAAAATAAAAAAAGTATTTTCAAAAGTGTTTTTATAAATATATATTACAAATTTTAATAATTTAATATTATAAATGTTAAATGTAAAAAAAATTTAATTTTTAAGTAATGTTTAAATAATATATACCCAGCACTAATACCTCCCAAGTCTTCCGTCTCGAGTTTTGACTCTACTGTAATGACTTTTAAATAAATCATATAATAGAAGCAAAGAGTCAATTTCGTCTCATCTGAAAAATTAATTTTACATAAAATTTAATCAAGATTTAAATTAAGATTTTTAGAAAAACTCCAAACTTAGTTTTATTTACTATTACATTTTCCATTAAAATATGATCAAACATATTAAAAATAAAATTTAATTTTCGAGACAATTTTTATGGACTATAAATATATTAATCTAAAACTCACTTTTTAATACGATAATGATTTTTACATGTAACGGATGTCGTTGCAAGAGTTTTGATCGCTTTTCTTCCTGTCTAGCTTCCCGAGATAATCTGTGATGTCTCTTTTTATGCACGGGCACTTCCTCTACAATACTTTCCGATTGATTCTCAGGATCTGAATCAGATTCTTGCAAGCCATCCTGATTGTTTGCACGTTTTGCTTCATCTTCATCACCTTCTACTTTGACCACCAATGTATTATCTATAAAATATTTTAAGAAACAATAAATATAAGACTTTATTCATAAAATGTAAATACATAATAAATTATATTTAATATATTAATTATACCATATGCATCCCTATAGGCAGATGCCTTTGCATACAATACATAAAGTGCTGATATGAGTAATGAAGCTTTTTGATGCTCTTGACGAATTTTATCCAATGGTAATCCAAGACTCTCTTGCAATGGTTTGCTTGCCTGAAAATGTAAAAAATAAAATATCATTTGTATAAATGTATAAAAAAACATTATATATATATATATATATATATATATATATATATATTTTAAGCTAATAAATCTTACTTCCAATATAGAACGCAGTTGTGGTGCAAGATTATCTAAGCGAGTCTGTTTTGTCTCAATGCTGGATGCTACTGCCTTTTTGCTTTCTGTCAATTCATCACATAATGCTGCCAATTGTTTTCTTTGTGTTAATTCCCATTCCAAACGAGCTAGTCTCAATTGATGAGGATTGTTTTTTGTTATTTCCTAAAATACATTTGTCACATGTATCATATAAAGAAATTTAAATTTATCATTATTTAGTTATATATAAAAAATTATATACAGGCCGTGAAATGTTTTCTGGAGCTTCTTTATAAAATTCCTCTTCTGAAACAAGTTCTATCAATTCATCCTTGGATCTAGATTGGAAAAAAGAAAAAAAAAGTTATTTTATTTTATTTAAAGATAATAAAGAAATGTAAAAAGTCCTCTAAAATAAAAATAAAGAGATTTACTTAAATTGAAGACATTTGACAACTTCTTTCTTCAAATGCATTACTTCATATAACAGATTCTGTAAATGCAAATGTTTACTATCTACACTGCTTTTTGCAGCCACAAGAGAATCACGTGCGCATTTTGTACGAAATTTTTCCATCCGATTTAACTTCTTTAATTCTACAAATGCCAAGGATGTTTGAACTTGCAATTCATGAATCTCATCTTTTACCTAAAACATATTTTTGTTTCATATTAAATTTACAAAAAGTTCAACAATAAGTAATGATCATTATTTTACAGGCTTTGTTACATTTGAATCTCCACTGGATTTCAATTTAACTATCTTATTCATTGCTGCTCGAATATTGTCACAGGTCGCTAAGAAACATTCAGAATCATCTTCAGGTAACCTCTCGTTAGCTTCCTTTTCTTCATAACTTATTATTATCTGAAACAAAATATATACTATGTATAATAGAAGCAAAATAATATTTGATTACTTTTTGGTTCTTTATATTATAATTAACAAAATAATTATAATTTCTAGCATTTTTCATGTACCTTATACATGTCTCCATCTTTCATCGACACTCCACCGCTCGTATTCACAGACTTCCTTCTTTTTTTCGTACCATCTGATTCATTTTCCTTACCCATTTTTGATTAATTAGATTCCAAGATATGTATCTTTACTTAAAACTAATAAAAACGTCAGATTATGAAGAATCGTTGAGGAATGAGGATTAGAAAATCTTAAAGAATCTCAACAAAACAATTTTAAAGTGCGTTCAAAAATTTTACTAAAATAAAATAATATTAATTGATCAATGAGGACAGAAATATTTGCTCCCTTTTATCCTAATTGGTCAAATAAGTGGAATTTTACCATACGAGTAGGATTTACGAACGCATTCTGTCATAAACAGTCAGTGTTCCATCTATATATTTTATACGTCTATGATGTATACCGAAGGTACACAACTTTCTGACATCACATTCGCCGCGCATGCGATGAGGGCATGGATGAGGGCAGATGAAGGCTAGTCTAATTTATTTACTCCTACATCAAAATTTAAGGACGGAATAGAATGGAATAGGAATTGAAATATTAAAATAGAGAAAATGCAAATGTTTTGCATGTTCATCTTTACTCAATTTCAATCTCTGATATATTATTTTTTAGATAAGCTACTACTTGGCTACTCTTTGATCTAATGGGTAAGCCAAGGGATATAAGTACCGAAGAAGAAATGAATTTAGGTATGTGTGATCTTCTATTTATATTAATTTAAATTAATTTTTATATTATATTTTTCATTGACATGCAATGCAAATTTTTCCATAATTTTTTCAATGTTGATTAAATATTTGTCAGATACAAATGATGTTCTACCACAAAAAAGACACAAAAAACATAAACATAAAAAGCACAAAAAGAAAAAGCTTATGCATGACAACGACGTTTTTATTGACATCACAGCTGATACTAATCGGAAAAAAAGTTTTAGAATAAAAATGAAAAAGGAGGATGAAAGGAGGTAGGTGTAGGTTATGTTTTATAATCTTGAAATATATATTTCAAAATTATACACTGCTTTTTACTTTCAAGATATATTAAGATAGAAACAATTTTTTAATAATTTAGAACAATATATAATGTCTAATTTTAAAAAATTTCAAGAATATTTAAGCATTTTACACATATATAATTTATATTTATTTTTCAGTTTGGATAAACGTGAAAAAATATTGAAAACATGTAGTATAAATGCAGCTGCAATGAATACTACGTCTTCTCCAAAAGCAACTACAAAGAAAAAAATTCCAAAAAGCAACAAAGGTAAAGATAGTGGAACTAGCAGCGAAGAAGAAAGATGGCTAGATGCTATTGAATCTGGTAAACTTGAAGAGGTGTGTATTTCTTTAAATATATTCTATATGAATATGAAAACTATTATGTATAACAACTATTATATGTAACATGTGCATATTTCTATTGGTTTACACATTTTGAAAATATGAAAGGAGATTGTGATGTCTATAATAATAATGTAATAATATAATAATAATTTATATTATTTTAATAATAATATATATTATTTTAATAATAATATATATTATTTTAATAATATAATAATATATATTATTTTAGGTTGATGATGAATTGAAAAAAATTAAACCAAAAGATCCTAAACTCATGACAGCTCGACAGAGAGCAATGTTTGAGAGAAAAACTGATACTGAGCCAAATTCAGGTGTCGAACAATTGATGTCATTACCCACTGGTTACAAAGAAAAAGTTATGACTGCAGAAGCTATACAGAAGGCTGCTTTGAAATCTCTAAAACGAAAACAACTTGCTGATGAAAAACGAGAAAAAGATAAAGTACTATTTAAAATAAAGTTTTCTTTATCCAGTTAGTTAGATTAATCATTTAAAGTTTCTTAATTCCGAATAAATATTTTTACATCATTGTTGTAGAAAAAGACAATGGAAAGATTACTTAAGAAACAAGAATCTAAAGCATCTAAAGTTATCAGTAAGGGCAGATTATCTAAACAACAAGTACCACTAGTGACATATCGTCTAACAATTGAGGGAAGTTCTATATCTTTACCACCTGGTAAAGATTTTCCACTTTGTCCCGCCAAAGAGTAAGTATAATAAGATTATTATTATATATTAAGATTATTATATATTTTAAAAATTATTATTTATATATAAATTATTTACATATAATTATTTATATATTATTCTTTATATTATATTTGTATATTATATATTTATGTATTATCTCATAGAGTTTTTTAATAATATTTAAGATAGATAGCATTAGTTGTGTATATCCTCTTATTAATTTTATTTCAGAAAAATTCCACCTAAACAAATTCTTTGCGGCGTAAATCAGTGTGGAAATCCAAAAAGATATTCATGTTCAAAAACTGGAGTACCATTATGTAGTTTACAGTGTTACAAAACCAATCTTTTTTTAAATACATAAACAATATAGACACTATTAATATTTTTTCGAATGAGAAACCCTTTTCAAAATATATTTAACTAAATGTATATAAAAATTATATTGATAAGTTATATAGAATAGAAATTTATTTAAAAATAATCTATTTAAATTTATGTATGTTTATACATGTAAATATGAATGTATGCGATTCCCTTTTTTTGTTAGTTTTGAATATATTCAATAGCCTTTTTTTTGTTAGCTTTCAATTATTTCTTTTCTGAAGAAAAAAATATTTCTTTTTTTCATCCTTTTGTAGGAATAATGCTTCTTCAATTATAAAAGTAATGAAATGACTGTATGTAAATATCGTACAAAATGTATCTTTGTGGTAAGAAAGTCTTTGTGAAAAGAAAGTCTTTTCTCAAGATGTAGTATTTCATTATAGCTTTCTTTCACTCACTCTTGCAATCTCTAACAGCAGTTCGAAAATTGTTCACTTCCTGAATCAGTCGATTGGTTGTCTTAGATCCGTGCAGAATCGTTTAAGCCGTGTGTACGTAGACGTGCTTGGTATGGTACAACTCAGGTATTCCGGGCAATCATGTATTTTCGCTATTCGATAGTTTTGATATTCGTTTCTTGTCCGACTTCGGTTTTGTGTTCTGAAATATCTGGTGAGTGAAACATTTTACGACAGCGTGTATTATTTTCGCTGATTGTGTGTCTTGTAAAAGCAGTGTATATCTTCGGAAAAATTTACTGTTTTGTGTCATTATATTCCTACGCACGCGAGATAGTACATTAATAAAGTATTTAATAAAGTTAATTTGATGATTAATATATCTCTCGATCAATGAAATTTCTATTTAATACAAATGTTTAAATGAGTAAATAATTTTCTCATTTTCAAAAATCAGATGATGATCATGAATGCGTGCGTCCTTGTTCCGGCGAAATGTTTTTGAAAAAAACCTGCGTTTATCAGTTCTTCGTCACAGAATCGCACAGCGCAGTAAGGTGAGCATTACAATTTATTATATTTTTAAATTAACAAATATTTAATAATATTATTATACATATGTATAAGCAAAGGGAAAGAACATTTATAAATGAGAAAAAGTTTAAAACATATAACAGTGTAAATATGATGTAATGTTATAAAAAAATATGCGATATAAAATGAAATAAATGAAAAAAAGAAGCAAGTTAGGAAGTTTTTGAATCAAGATAATTCTGTAAATTTTTCTGGAACACGTTTCGCAATAATAGCAAAATATTCTTTACTTTATTCGCGAATTGGAATGCAGCATTATAACGGTTAATATTCACGTTGAATGCATTCTGCACTTTGATGTGCAACAGGTTTCAACTCTATAAAGGTGTATTCCACTTTGATATGTATGTGTTACATACATGAACTGTACTGTAGGTTCATGTAACGGTGTTGTATATTTTGTGTAAATCCTTGCGATGCGCTTTTTTAACGTTAACTTGATGATTTTCTTCATAATTACTTTGAATCGAATACCGAGTTTGTTGATGTTTCAAATCAGATCAAATCTATTTTTCGATTTTTTTAAACATAGATCAAGTGTATTATAATTGAAAATATTAAATTTAATTTCTGAATATGTTTGTTTATTAATTTTATGACGAAAAAATTATGTATATTATCCGAAACCAAAATATTTTTCTATCTTCTTGCTATATATAATATATATTCTTATTTTTATTTGTAATACTCTTAATTATTTAATTTATAAAATTCAAGATATTATTTACATGTAGAAAAAATTAATTTTATCTCATATCACAAGAAAACAACACCGATTGTTGTTTTCACTCGACATTTATATCTCCGAACAGTTAATTCTCGGGGAAAACGTCAGAAATCACATTACAGACAAGTGTATAATACACGTCTTCGACGATGCTCTTTGCAGACTTTATATAGTTCTCGTAACTGAAATTTAAATGCGAGATAGGTATTGCATTGCACGTCACGTAGCGGTAAACAGGGGAACTATTGATTTAGCCCGAAAAATATCGTTTTGTCAAAAAGCTAACCTGAAAATTTTCGTCATCTTTTCATTTTTTTGCTACATTTGGGTAATGTATTAACTTTGAGTTCGCTCTTACATCTTCCTATTTTCTCTTATTCTAATTATATTACATTTTTTTACCCGATCCTATCATATCTTATTAATGTAAATTGTATCAGATATGAAATTTTATAAAAACTACAATTAAAAAGATCGATGTTTTTATTTCTCTAATAAAAGTAAGAAATAGGCTATAGAAAATTTCATTGAATAAATATTTCGCGAAAAAATTTCAATATAATTTGTAAAAAAAGAAATCAAAAACAACTATCAGCATATCATATCTAATATATTTTTAATGTAAATAGTAGTTCCTGTAACAAAATCGAGGACAAGGATGAAATTTCTACGTGTACAAATATTATCACGCCAAAGAGTTTTTTGACAATTAATGGAAGAAGTCCAGGACCAGCTATACAAGTAAATATGAGTATGATTTTCTTGCACTATAAAGTATTTTTTTCTACGCATATCGACAAAGTTTCTGTATTCAGTATATTCAAAATACATTGCATATTCCTTTGAAATAGTATTAATTATTATAGCTATTATATATTTTCTTAATATAATCAATATTAATGATTAATTAGTATCGATGGAAAAAATATGTATGCAACTTGTAAGAAAATTTCTCTCAAACAGTATACATATATTTTATACAATAGGTTTGTCTCGGTGACACAATAGAAGTTCTTATTTACAACAAATTAAAAAGCAGCGAGTTGACTTTCCATTGGCATGGAATCCGACAAAAAGATTTTAATTATATGGATGGTGTGTCTATGATAACGCAATGTCCTATTTTACCCTATAATGGTTTTCGTTACAAAATAAATCCCGAGAGTACAGGAACATATTTCTATCACGCTCACTCAGGTACGTGATACAGACAATTATATATATGTATATCACATATATATATTTTCTCTCGCGTAAATATATTAATATACACGTTGTAATGTTTATCAAACTTTTTTCTGTAAATGTGAACGCTACGTGAAATTATTACATGATTATTAGCAAAAAGAATGGTGAACGAAAATTCAGGTCGAAAGGAAAATTCTGCGCAAACTCGGATGTAATTTTGAATCGACTTGCTCGATTTTGACTCCAGTCTACATTGTAGAACGTAGTTGCTCTATCCGGCGCTCGCATCAAGAATAACAAGATCAATAATATCCGTAGATTCGAGCAAGAACCGGCTCGAGGGCAAGAACTCTTCTCATTGTTTCTTTATTACAAATAAAAGTCGCATACGATTTTATATAACTTCATATTCTTTTTAAATATATCGCGCTAAAAAAAAATATTGTGTGACTCGTCCAAGATCGTTTCGTGGGAAGAATTTCGACAACAAAAAGGATATAGGGCAGGATATCAGATATAATTGACGCGATATGGGGAGTGATCCAGTCCAGTCTAGTCTCCGTGATATTTCCTTGCTTTGCAAAAAAAAAGCCTTTTCACGATTCCCGTTTAAATCCGAAGAATGCTGTGCCTTGAGACTCACGTAGAATTCTATAACGCGATATAGTTCAAAAGAATCGTCAGTGAGAAAAATAAAATTAAGAGGAGGGGGATCTTTAGTCTCGCAGCAGGGAGACGGAGTGTACGGGTCGTTGACAGTTCGAGGACCACGTGATAATGCCAGTCTGGAAAGGATACTTGTATTGTCATCAAGGTCATCAACTCCACTGACACAACAAACACTCCTATATCCACTTACACCGGATAAGCTCCTCGTAAATGGTCAGGTATATATACTCTCCACCATTATCATTATTAAAAAAGAAAAGAATTTGCTCGTTTTTTCGATTCCAACTTGGCTCTGTCGGAATGTTTTAAAATAATTATAAACAGCATATGTGTTGTCTGCGATCGATATAATAATTTAGATTATGAAATAAAAATGTGCTATGAGATTGATTCACATCTCGAGATGTATTTTGGGATTTTTTACAGGTACGAGAGGTATTTGTGCGAGTGAGGCATGGATTTTCCTATTTATTACGTCTCATTAATGCCAATGTTTACAACTGTCCCATTTTACTATCCGCCCATGGACACTCGCTCCAAGTACTGGCTGCTGATGGCAACCCTGTACAATCGATGACCGGCACGCATGTCGTTTTATTCCCAGGTAGGTTTCACATCTTGTGTTGTTCTCCAACATTTATATCCAAATGCTCTCCATAATTGCGGTACGGAAATGATCCCTGTTTCTTTATTAATATAATGCAAAATTGCATCGGGTTTGAATTTAATAAATTTTAGTTGTGTACTTTAATATAGTAAATCTCTTTATAATTTCATATGTAATATATAATTGTTTCATTACAATCGTCAATAAATACGCCAATAATATACTCGAGCGATTAAATTTTATCTCTCAACTTAGATAATTTATAAAACTATTGTAATGTTCAATTAATGCACGTATGTATTGTATATATTGCACGTGCTGAACAGATGTTTGTGCTAGACTTCAAGATATAAAATGTCATGTCTATATTCTATAATGAAATTAGAACGTACTATTATACAAATAAACAGACAACATGCAAATAGTATCATGCGATATAAAATGCATTCTACAAATCAATAAATATACAATCGAACTTTATCGGTTATAACATATAAAAATTGCGTCATATAAATATAAGTTTTACGAGCACGATATCTGTATGATATACTAGTAATTAATGCGAGAAATGGAGCATCATGTACGAGAGAAAGAAAGAGAAATATATTAATGTGGAGTATACATACTTCGTGGATATATGTATGTGTGTGTATGTGCGTGTGTGTAGATACATATGCATATTGCCCCCCCTCCCCCCTCTCTCTTTCTCTCTCGCTCTCTGATTCCGATCAATCTCTTGCGTACATACTCCATGAATTCACTCGTTTGTTTCATATATTTGGCTGGATTGAAAAAGATAACGATAATCATAAAAAAAGGTTTCAGAGATATTTAGAATTATAACGTAAATAACATATATTTAACTTCATTTATGACTAATTCCAAATAGCTGGAGATAATAAATAATGATGTGAGATAAAAGATATTCGCAATAATTCGAAGATGTGTACTTGATGTATTATTACTATTTAACTCTAACGACTTCTAGTGCACCAATGTTTTCAAGATTTAACGGAGCAAACAAAGAGAAGGATCCTAAGGGGTCGACGAGAAGAGAGAGCGGTACAGAGGGGCATCCGTAACAGCGAGAGAGGGAGATTTTCTCCCCGTCTGCCCCTTTCTCGCATTCTCTTCCTCTTTCTCTCTCTTTCACAACACAACGCTTGTATAAGAGCGACGTGGATGGTGAATCGCGGGAGGCGAGGCAATAGGAACGGACGACATTCGCGCAGACTCGGGCGTCTTCGTGCTCTCGCCAGGATTTCCGTAAAGAGAAATAAAGAAAGCAAGGTGGCCAAGCGCGCGTGAGCCCCGCGCAAAAATCATTAAAACGCGTGCTCGTTTCGCGGCTGCGGCTTTCGTCGTGTTGATTCTGCCCCGCAATTTATTAGCGGGCAATCGCCACCTCCGGTTGCCACCTCCGGTCACCGTGCGCGTCTCTCGTTCACTCGCGCGCGCGTTTTCGCGCGCCGGAAACGCCGCGGAACACTTGAGGGACACATCGCGTATTCTTACATGTACAGCCACGGGACTCTCTGGGAAGATTTGGGGGCATCTAGCGAAACGCGCATCGGCGAAGCGCGCATGGAATGGACGCGCGACAAGACTCTGGAGCTACTCCGCGAGTACCAACAACGACGTGTCCTCTGGGATTGGAACGCCCGGGGTTATCGGGACCGCGCGAAGCGCAAGCGGGCAATCCAGGAGCTCGCCGAGATCCTCCGCTGCAACACCCTCGAAGTTGAAAAGAAGATTACCAATCTCAAGTGCCAGTATTCCCGGGAGGTGCACAAAATTCAGAATAGCCGCAACACCGCCACCGGCCCGGACGACGTATTCGTCTCCAAGTGGTTCGCCTTCAAGGCTATGCAGTTTCTGCAATTTGGCACGCGTAGATATAGCAAACGGAAGAAGGTAGGCGGAAGAGAAGAATATCTCTCTCTTTCTCTCGCATTCGTGATCTGTGCGCAAATGATTTTTGAGGATCTTGCCGACAATTCTGATGACAGATGACAGATGGAAACAGCTGATGTTATTATAGAATCACCGTGATTTATTTTGTGTAAAATTGTATGATTTTTAAAATAATATATATATATATATATATATATATATATATATATATATTAATAATATATATATATATATATTAATAATATATATATATATATATTAATAATATATATATATATATATATACACACACACACACATACATCTGTATATATTCAGTTATATTCATTTAAAAGAGAGAAAGATAGAGAACATATAACAATTATGTGTTAGCCTGAGATAGTTATGCATGTTTGTTTAGAAATTTTTTAAGACGAAGACGAATTAATTTTCTTTTAGTTGTGGCAAATAATTTGCAATTTTTTCTCAATTAATCGCTAGTTAATCAAATTTTCTAAATGTAATTTTTGTTTTTGATTTTTAAAAACATCGTGTATATATGTATATATATGTATATCGTGATTTGTGATTATTGACGTGTAGAATTTTTTCAACTAATAGAATATAATGAGTACAATTCTCGTTTTAAAGAAAAAATAGCGCGATGCGTCGCTGATCGAGATAATGACTTCATTGACTCGTAGCGACATATAATCATCCGCTTCCCAGCAAAAGTTTGAGTCGATTTTTATTTATCTCCGACTTACTTACTTGATCTGTTTTGTGGTCCGTTTAATTTCAATTTAGTTATGTTTAATTTCGATGCACGCACGGAAGATCAATAATAATAACGCGCAACATTTTTATGCGCCAACATCGACAACATGAAGATGATGGATCTCAAGTAACTCTTCTCTTCTTTGATATTCGAAAGTCATTGTATTTTCCTAAGAAGACAGTTACAATTTTTATAATGTCATAATTGAATTGTAATAAATATTTTCTACGCTATAATAATTATCGTAATAGCAATGTAACTCTCACGTTTTATGCAAGGAAAAGTAAATGCACGTGAAAGTTTCAACAGCGGTCTTTGGAGATTAACGCGTGAGATTAAATTCGAGTCGTACGAATGCAGCATTAATTAAATTCTAAACTTTCATTATCCAAATATAGATAATTATTATATAAATAATTAAAGAAAATTACAAGAGAGTATAAAGCGTTTTTTCTGTCGCTATTGTCAGAACGCGATAAAATTCCTGATCCAGCTTGATTCCCTTTTCGCAGAAAATCGAGGAAGGATCGAAACTACAGGAAGAGTACATTGAGAGTAACATCGATCCGGAAAGCATAACAGCATTCATGGACAGCAATGAAGAGACAAATGGCTCCGGTACCGGTTCCTTCAACACTTCGTTGAGCGAAGACGCCGAGGAGTCCTCGTCGTCCAGTCTAAAAGCAATGGAATTGTACAATTGCTCTTTGCCAAGCCATGACAGTTTGCCGATCGATCTCGACAAGGTGAAACCCGAGGTAAAACTCGAGGTCGGCGAAACAGATTTGCCGATCGATCTCGACAAGGTGAAACCCGAAGTGAAACTCGAAGTCGACGAAACAGATGATAAGAAGGAACGGAGAAAGAGGAGAAGGAGGAGGACGAAGGAGGAGTTTGCCAAGTTCGGTGAAAGTATCGCCCTGCAACTCACTAAGATTCCCGACTCGTACTCAAGATCGATTGCCAAGCTTAGGATCAATCAGATCCTCTTCGAGGCGGAGATCGGACTTTACGCAAACATGTCGCTAATGAGCCGGTTGTAATGGAAGAAATCATTGACACAGGAAGATAACGCGCGACACTCATCATAATTCGTAGCGTCTCGTTAGCTGACATATCGACATATTCGTTATATCGAATTATCTTTGCAATGAGCGAGACGCGACTCGCTTTTGTCTGAGTAGGCTTCGATATTAAAAGAAAGACGTTAGCTGAATGAAAAAAATCATTCTATAAGAAAGACTATAAGAGTAGTGTCGTGGTGAAATAACTATCCATGTATCCCATTTCCGCTATTCCACGTATTCCGCTTCCAAGCCTCCAAAAATTACAAGCTATAATTTTTAAATAGAAAAAGAAAAAAAAGACAGCGAGAGATAGAATTTAAATTATTTTAAATATCACGCATCTCTCTTAAATTCGCACAGAAAAATCAAATGTAATTATAGCGTATAACGTAGAAGTTGTCAATGCGAATGCTTTTAATTTTCATAATTACATTGCCGCGGCTATTTTATTATTAATCGATTTAAATGATTCTAAAGACTGAGTCAATCAAGATTTTATAATGTTTTGTAAATATTTGGACTAGATACGTCGATAAATAGATTGGTTAAATAGGTTGTTCTTTGAAACTAAGCAACCTTCTAAGTTCAGCACAAGTATATACAAAATTTCTATTTTTCTCGATTCAATTTTGTAAATAAAATATAAAAAAAAAAATTAGTATCAAATAATGTGTTTTTGTTTTTAATAGATGTTTTTATTAGATTCGGGTTGCTCGCATTGTCTACTTTAATTCATTTAAATTTCACTTTCAATAATAATGCAATAATAATGCGAGAAGAATGCATACAATTCAGAATAATTAGCAGAAAAAAATTCATATTTCTCATATTTCTTTCAATTTTTGAGAAAAATCCTGATAATATGACCGAGATGCGAATCGATATGAGATATTTTTTATTTGTAATCACCGCCATATAATGCATTATTATATAACACGCATGCAATTGCTATAACTTTTTATAAACAAATATTAAATATCGATATAGATCAATAAATGTAGTTATTTTTCCTTAATACTAAGATTTAAATATTCATGATAATCGAGTCGAAGATATGATAGCGGTGATTACAATGATTGATCTAGAATGCAATTATTCCGATAAATACTTTTATCAATCTTACATCTAAATACTGAAGTGAATTATTATACTAGCGAGTTAACGTGTCTCCTAATAATATCTCCTAATAATATCTCTGTGTATTGTCATTATTTAAAATACTAAAATACTAAATCCCATTGAACTGCCCAATATGTCCTCATTAATCATTTTGAAATGTTTACACGAAATAAACAAATTAAATGTGCTCATATGTTTAATAATAAGCATATAGCATCTATTGGTTGAAGTCCGTCAGAAATTAATAGCGAGTAAGTTGTAAACATTTATTAATATAAATGTAATATTATGTCCGTGTCTGACGGTAAAGCTTTTGAAGGATTCTCCACTTAGAAGATTGGAATTTATGCATCAGATGAAAACTTTTTTTTCACAAAATATATTCTAGTAAAGGGTTATTCTAGTAATACAAATCTTTTGGCTTATTTGTATATTTTAAAATTTTCAATGCGTCATTATAGGTTGATTTTTCAAACAATCGATTGATATCGTCGTTTCATTTTATATATTCTTTTTTTATATATATTCTTCATTTTATATATTTGTTTTTTTTAATAAGAAAAGGTATGCAGTGACTCTGATGTCACGTACCGTATTCTATTTCTTATTTTATATCTTACAATATTAATATTTTATATCTTACTTTACAATATTACACTGACTCGACTCTTTCTCGCTAATCATCCGTACATTTGATCATGTTTCTTAGAACTTAGAACTTAACTATAAGCTATTTTTTGGTTTATCACAACTCATTTAGAACAATCATTTATAACATTTAATATATATTGTTGAATTATACGACAATACATATAAAAAAATCAAAAGTAAAATTTATGACAAGTAATTTAATGAAACTAAATAATTTAAAATCCAAAAGAGAATTCATTAAAATATATAAACTCAACAGCAGCCTTATATGTATATGACTGTCTTTTTCTTCTAGCGTAACTTAAATGAATTCAATGTGTGTCAATGCGTTTTTCTTCTAAAAAGATCTTTAATAATTATCTAGATATATATTTTATAAAAATTTTATTATATCCGTTGAAATTTGTACACTTTTGTTCAATAAAATTATAACATTAATGTTATTATCGTCGTTAATATTGCTTCTTTGATGTTCATAATTATTCTTTAAGATTCACTGTGTTTTGATAGAAAATGTAAATTGTAATTAATTATATTTAATGAAATTCTCGTTAAGAAAAAAAATAATTTTATATTAATCATACATGAAATAAAGTGCAAAGGATTATATAGTGGAAAGGATATTATAGTGTATAAATTATAGCATTAAATTTCTTTTCAGGGGAAAGACTTGACTGTATTCTAAATGCGGAGCAGACGATCGGCAAGTATGCCTTCGACATTCAAGGTCTTCAAGATTGTCGTAGTTTGCGTCACGAGGCATATATTTTTTACGAGAATACCAGATTGGATTCATATACGATAAAGACTACTGATGACAGCCTCGATGAACAAGCATTTAAGATAATTGAAAATGGTCATCATTGTCATAAAATATCGAAAAATATCATTTGTTCATTGGATCTGAAGAATACAAAATTATCGCAATTGGAAGAAAAAGCGGATGAAACAATTTATGTGCCTTTCGATACGAATATTTTTTCACTCGTTACAGATGAGATGACAGACAATTCTTACGATATTTACAAAACATTGAAATACTATCCAACTTATTTGAGTAAGGAAATTTTTATATCTTGTATTTCTTAAAATTAAAATTTTGCTCATTTAATGATGTAACATTTTCTTTACTCGTTAAATCATTATTAAAAAAGAGGAATTATAAAATATAATCGTATTGTGTATATATACAGGAACTGCCTTATTGGCGTTTATATTTTTCTTCTAGAAAGATATAACATTTTCATCATTATCACGTATCAAGGAAAATTTCAGGCTTAGAGAAAGGCGCGAGGAAGATATCGCAGATTAATGGCATGTCTTTCAAGTATCCATCATCTCCGTTATTATCGCAATCGGAAAATACTTTGGAAGGATCAATTTGCACCCTTGACAAACGTTCTAGCAATTGCGCTGATACGTCATTGTTTTGCGAATGTTTGCAAATAGTTCAAGTTTCACCACGGAAAACAATCGAGATTGTATTAATAAACGAAGGTAATATACTACCGTGCTCTGCGAGATAATTGACATTCTTTTTTTTCGTAAAAAATCAATCTCTTTAATATTAATATATAAATTGCTTCTTAGATTAAAAATTTTTTAGAATAAAGCCAATCGTATATAGATCATATTTTCCCCAGGTGTTGGAGACGACGTATCCCATACGTTTCATCTACACGGTTATAATGTTAGTATCGTAGGCCAAGACAGTTTCGAACGACCTATTACCAAAGATGAAATTATATCCTTGGATCGTGATAGAAAAATTCATCGAAATCTTGTGAATCCAGTACGAAAAGATACTTTTGTCGTACCGAACAAGGGCTATGTTATTCTTCGTTTTTACACCGACAATTTAGGTATAAATTATACATCTCTTACATATATATCATAAATCTATGCATAAACAACCTTAATTTTTGTATTTTTCAGGCTACTGGTTATGGGAAGCGAGAAGTACTGCTATACACCCTCAATTACTCGGGTCTGGAATGCAATTCGTAATGAAAGTGGGATTCGATCGAAATTTGCCTCTTATGCCGATCGACTTTCCTAGTTGCGGCAATTACAAAGGCATAAAGTTTGAAATCGAGAATATTTAATCATAAATATTTTTAATATTTTCCTACATGTAGCACTCCCATATAGCACAGAATATTGCAGTAATATTACAATATTGCTACAATATTGCAGCAATATTGCTGCGATATTGTAGCGATATTGTAATATTACTGTAATATTCTGTGCTGTGTGGGCTATATGACACATAAAATATCACATATAGTACATTAAATATAATCTTTGAGTTAGAGAAAGATTGCCCGATATATACCGGACATTGCTCCGTTATCAGGCAGAATATATTGAATATATATTAATTGAAAATAAATTTGTTGTATGAATATGTAAATTCGTTCCTATAAAATGTACTAATATAACTAAATTTAATAATGACTAAATTTGCTACACAGAATGTTAATTTATTCAATAAATAAATAATAAATATTCTTTTTTTAAAAATTATTAATAATCGTAAAAATAAATCAAAAAATAATGAATCATTTCTCTCTACGAGGTATTTAACAGAGGAGGATTTGTCAAATAAAGTTCATTTAATTAATGTAATTCATTAGACAAACATGTTTGTAAGCTACGCGACTAATAATATGTATAGTTACTTGGTTACAAATCTAGGTAGTGCACATGACACATGTCAATTTAAAGCCGGATCTACATTGGTCGTATCGTAATGTCGCAAGTCGTAAGCAAATTGACCAACCATAGTCGATTATTTAAAAAATAATCAACCATGATTGGTCAATTTGCCTACGACTTATTGGATGAATCATATTCGAGAGCAACCGAAACACGAACATACCGCGATTGAAGGCAGATATAGATGTCGCTCCAACGGTCCTGGTTCTGATTCAAATCAAATAGAAAAGTCGTTACCTTTTCCTTCGGTTGGAGATCCTGGACGAGCCTTGGACGAGCCCGCCAAGAAGTGACGCGCGCTCAATGTGTAACACGTTTGGCTTTTGGTTCCGTGTCCGAGTACGCGTTATGTTGCCGAAATTTGTGCTGTCGGGATAAAAATTACATTTAACATCAGTGTTTTCGAGTTTGAAACTTGACACTTGACTCAAGAACAATTCCATTCTCACTCTCTCATGATGAACATCAAATCGAAGGATGAGATCCGAGATATAATTACGAAGGATCTTTTAAGTGTTTACAATCGTGGCGTGGAACTACGAAAGCATCTCGATGAGAATTTCGATGACAGTTTGGCTTATTTTCGAGCATTGGTTTCTCAATGGTCTGAACCTTCATCTGGCCCGCTTGTCGCCAAGACTCCAAAGATAACGCGGAAGAGAGCAGTTCAACGTATTGAAACAATACTAGAAGATGAGGTACTTCACCAAGACAATATTTCCTCAGCGGAATCTCTTCAGTCTATTAATGAGCAAAAGCAAGAAATAATCGAAGAGGTAGCAAGTGCTAGAGTAAAGAGAAGTGCATCAAAAAGAGCAGCAGATAATATCAAAAAACAATATTCTATTACTCTCACTGGAAAACAAAAACAACCTGATGAAAATGAGGAGACTGTCTCTACAAAGAAGGTAATATAGTAATATAATATAAATAGTAATATTTTATAATATATAATATATAATATAAATAGTAATATTTTTTATATTTTTATGTGTATGAATACTAAATTATATATAAAAAATTGTATATATATATATATATAATGATTTTATGGGTTTTATAGACAAAGAGAGAAAGTCAAGTCAAGAGAAAAAAATCTGTGAGTAGTTCTGATGAAGAGGATACTAAGAGTAGTTCTAAGTATAGTAAAATAGATGATAATTTAACGGAAACAAAAAAACCTACAAGGAGGCTAACAAGGAAAAAATCTGAACAAATTGATCAACGACAACCTATTGTGGCTCTTACAAGAATTGAAAAGATTGAAGAAAAGGATATTTCTGAATCGTCAAGATCAGTGCGTTCTAGCAGATCAAGTTCTAAAACATCTGAGAGAAAAGAAATAAATGAAGTTGATAATGCAACATTAAATACAGATGATATTGATGAAGCATCTATGTATGAAGATGCAATTGGAAAACCTATTACAGTTATGAATTCAACTATGAAGTCTGGTTCTTTTCTGCCTGGAAAAATATTGGACACTACTGTGGTATTAGGACATTTTTCACAACCGAAATTAAATGAAACAGTAGTAATACAAAAGCCACAAAATGCAAAAACTAGACAATCAGAAGAAAGAACAAGTATAAGGAATAACTTACAATCAAATGAGCAAAATGTACAATATAACAATTATAATGAATTAATGACAGATGATGAATCATCACCTGAATTAAAGAAACGAAAGAAGCAGAATACTAAGGAAAAAAAATATACAACATCTAGCGAGGATGAAATTCCTAATACACCAATGAAAACACTTTTTAAAAACATGGTTACATCCACAGTCGCGCACGAAACTAAACATGCATACAAATCGAGTGCATTATTTAGTCCTTATGCAAAAGAGTCTGTAAAGAAGCGTGTTGAAGCTTTTGAGCAAGCAGTAATGTATAGTCCCAAGTCAGTTGATGTAGACATTCCAACTAGAGTAACTAGAACAAAAACTCGTGCAATGGTTGCTGCAGAGGCTGAGGCTGAAATGAGAAATGTTGAGAAAAATGAGAAAAATGTTGCACAAATGTTAGCTCGTAAGTCACTTGCAAAAGCAAAGAGAATTTCATTAGCAAAACAAAAGAAAGGCAATGAAGAATTTAAAGAGGTAAAAGCATACATCTTAATTTTATCTTATAATTATTTATATACTTAACTTCCATTTACATCATGACCCATTTTTTCTAGCATTTGTCACTAATATTTTCCATTAATAATGAATTTTTTCTTTCAGAATACGGAACAAATGTCAGAACAAATTGTTAAATCATTGTTGAATGATAAACCAAATCTAAAGCAAACTCAACTGCAAAAAGTGACACCTTTAAGCAAGACAAAAATAATCCAGCCTTTAATATCTGGAAATCGTATTCACACTCCTTCACATGCTCAGAATCTTTTAAATGTGAGACTAATTTACAATTCTATTTGAAATTACATTAAAATATTTATCATTTATACATAGACATTATGTACATTATATACATTTTACACATAGACTTATATACATATATTTTGATTTTAGTATCCGAAAACATTAACTGCTTCTCGTACGAATATTGTTAGTAACATCGATTCCTTTATTCAACCTCCAAAAAGTATTAGTAAAGCTAATTCAATAGAGAAATTAGAAAAATTAGAGGATAAAAAACGGCACGAAGAAGATGCGAGAAAGAAGAGAGAGGAAACCTTGAGATTACTTACAGAAGAAAAGAAAAGGTATATAAGAATTTTGCAATGCAAGACATATAACACAATTGTTGAATTATATTTTGCGTTTATTTTATATTTAGAAAGCGACAAGAGAAAGAATTAAAAAACAAATTAGCAAGAGAAGCTAAGGAAAAACAAGAATTGGAAAAACGGCAGAAAGCTGAAAAAGAAAGAGAAGAAAGGGCAAGACTAGCCCTTTTGATGCAAGAAAAACAACGCGAAGAATTGGAGAAGAAGCGTCTTGCACAATTGCAGCGAGCGCAAGAGAAGGAAGAACGTCGTAAACTGGAAGAGCAACAAAGATTACAGAAACTGCAAGAACAAGAGGAAACGGAACGTTTACTTGCCGAGCAAAAACGTCGAGAACAAGAAGCTGAGAAACGTAAGGAAGCGGAAGCGAGAGCCCAAGCTGCTGAGGCATTAAAACAAAAACATCAGATGATTGCCGCTCAAGTTAAAGTGAGAACATATATTTTTTTAAGTCAAAGAAGACCCTATTTATGCATTGATATAATTAAACAGTTCTATTGATATTTAATGATTTTTTTAATTTTTTTTAGTATAACCAGTATAAACAAGCCAATAAAAATCAAGGTGTGACACATTATGTGTTGGATAGTGATCCTGATGATGATGAATCAGATGATGAAAGTAGACCGAAACATGAGATACCTTATTGGGCACAGCGTACGTATTTTCTTTTTAGTATTTTTTAAAAAATTATTGTTTAAATAAAAATAAAATAAAATATATATATATATATATATATCTGGGAGAAAACTTATATATTTCTTTTTTAATTTGCAGCGCAAATCCGTAAGACGCAACTTGCGATACAACGACACATTCCGCAGGAAATTGTTTATAAATTTTTCGATACTCGTAAGTGTACGCCAAATTTAGCTGAAATGTTTACTGGTATAGATAGAAAAAAATTAGCACGTACGTCTAGTGCAATCTGGAAAACACCACCGCGTTTTTCCATGATGGAAGCAGAATAAGTCATAATTAAATCTAAGGTACTATTACATCTATGTGAAAAACATAAGGGCTAATTGTTCATTGTTATATCCTGATGTTTATAGAGTGACAATAATGTATGTATTTTTATAATTTGATAATTCGTCATTTCCATTTCTTATTTATATACCAGTCATTATATATATTGTATTCGATAAAAAGAAATTAAAGCCTGTAATATTATATAGACAATGTAACTAGTACGTAATGAATGTATCAATATTTTTCTATACATTTGTAAGTCACTAATCTGAATAATAATCTAAATTAATATTTTAATTCAAAGCATATTAAATAATGATCTTAATGAAATTAATAATTAGATTCTTGTGAATTATATATTCATTTTGTAAGTTTTACAAATTTTTATTATGATGAATCAATCTTATGAAATTAATTTGCTGAAACTTTCCTAGTAGGCAAACGTAGAGGTTTTGTTGCTCTTCTTAAATACACTTTTTTACTGAAATTAAAGATAATTTTTTTAAATATTGGACAAATATTTTGGATTATATACTTTTTCAGTAATTTGAATTAAATATCCATACGTAAGTTCCATTTTCTGTCCTAGTAAAAGTGTCTTTTGCGCTTCTACAGGTTTTAAAGAGTATGTTGATAAATGTGTATAAATTGGTATCTACAAATGCACAAAATAACTATAAATTAAAAAATTTTATGAATATATATATTACAAAAATATATAAATATACAGTAAAATGTATATCAAAACATATATGTACTCACATATGGCAAAGTATTGTCTAATCTGAACTGTTCCTGATACGTTTTGCTAGGTTCTGATTTATAATAATTTACAATCATTGAAGTATCTAATGCCTTTCCATATAGTATGTGTCGTTTTTCGTGGAGAATTTCTTTCGGGATATCGATCTCTTCTTCGATCTCTGTTTGTACTCGTCTCATACCACCATAAAGTACCTTTGCATCACAAATATATATATATATATATATATATATTTGCTGTGTGTGTGTAAATTTTTTACTTGTAAAGTTTTACTTTCAAAGTAGTGAAACTGGCAAATCGCTTAATATCCGCTGGAAGTTTATAATCCTCGAAATATTTCTGTACGGGTATAGTGGGTAAAATTGGATACCAATCTCTGAACGTGCCGAGTGTTGATATATAACGACCACCGAAACTCCATAATCGTACCGTACGATCCGCACTACCACTATTAACCAAATCAGATTTACCAAAACCATCCAATATTGTCAATATTTTTATAATACACACACCTGACTATTATTCGCGCACTAAAAATAATTTGAAGAGAAGTGATCCCTCGCATATGACCACGTACAGACGACAACAGAAGGGGCAGCGCCTGCTTTCGCACCGCTCTTTTCGCTCTTCCATTTATTCTATCTTTCCACAAGAACGGAAATTCTAATCTTAACAGAGGCATACATATTTTCGGCGGATTTGGTAGCATGTAATTCGAGAGGAGCCAAACTTTTATATACCCTATGCTGTGTCCTTCAAAGAAACGTTCAAGAAAAATAAAATTATTATAAGCATTTGAGGAAAAATTCTGATACTCAAAGCGCAGAAAGTTTAGGACTTTTATTCAAAAAAATATTTTAATTCTTAAGTCAGTTTCTTGAGAAGAAAATGAAGAGAAAACCTGTTACGAGAAACTGATTTTCAGGATCGGTAGTTAAAGAAGTCGCGCAATCGTTCATAGCGTGAATGACCGTAAAGGCTCCTAAAAATCCTGCCGCTGGATGATGTGTCCATACTTGCACTAAACCGGAATCGAGAGCTACTAATATCGTACCGACGTTTGGTTTTACTTCTCGCGCAGTCAGAAAAATTATCGCGCGTACTGCCGTAGTGCGGATTATATTTAATGCTGATTCTTGATGGGCACACGGAGTTAATTTTCTGTTTCGCGAGAAATCTATATATAGTTTAGAATACGTAACAAATATCTCTTATAATTATAAACAAATAATATAATTTACTTAATTTGTTGATTTATAGATCTATCCATCTCATTAGATCGTATGAACGCTTCTTGCACATTTATTTCTCTCGTTACGATATGTCTATTAAATCAATTATCATGTTACCTCTGTTCGTTTGTGTCAATTATTACTTATGACAATATCAATTAGCATTCTTACTACCTTTTGCTAACATCGATCACTTGATACTTCCTGAAAGGTTGACCCGTTTCAAGTCTCCAGAGAATTAATTCTCCATTGTATGTTCCGGTGGCAAGCAGTTGAGGGAATTTCGCAGCTGAGCATAGAATGTCGTCAGTGTGACTGGTCGTCCAATTTTTTTTATATAAATCAAACTCGAAAGCTGTCAATTCTGTAACATGTTTGTTCCAACCGCAGCATAGGATTCGATTTTCATACCAAACAATGCTAGTTATTTCACTGTATAAGAAATAAGAACAAGATAAAATGACAATTTATTATTTTAAAATGTTATATATAAAGTATTTATAGTTTGTGTAACTATTTAATGTTGTGTGTTTCGTTTCTACTATAATATACAAATAGAAAACTTTCGTGAAGAAGACTATTGTGTATAATATATTTTAAAAAGTTAGTGTATAAATAATTCTCTGAAATAGTTTTTTATAATTTTAATCTTTTATACAAATTTAATCTCAAGTATCAATATTTGTAGAAGTTATTTAATATTCATTATATACCATTGATAATCGATCATCATATTGCGTATACAAACACCGGTATTGAAATTCCACATTTTCAATGATCCATCTCTAGCACCAGTAATTAAAAATTGTTCGGAATTCTCGAAACAGGCCGCTGTGATCTCGATATCAACATGTTGTCCGTACCGAATAATACTATGAGCGTGCGTAATCAGACGTAAACGACGTCCAGACCAAGGATCCCAAACAATGATACACGAATCTAATCCGGTAGAAATAATCTGCGTGAATTAATATAGATGAAATAAGGAATATAATCATTTTTTGTAAAAGTAATTAAGATATAAGTAATTTACTTTTAGATAAGTATAAAAATCTCTCACCACGCGAAAGAGCTGATTGTAAAGAACGCAGCTAACGCCTTTGGTGTGTGTGTAACCATCCGAAGTTTCTTCGTTAATTACGTGCTCGCAAACAAGAACGGCGATCATCATACTGGCAATAATCATCGTACGAGCTAAGGTATTGAATACTATGGTCATCGGAGCATATTCGCTTAGTTCTCTGGGTAATTTGTTGTACGTCTGTTTGAGAAAAAATATTTTCTATTATTATATATACAGGGTGTCCCGCTCCATATTTTTAGATTCTCTGACCAATTTAAAAACGATTTTTCCTCAGCGAAAATGTCGAAGAAGGTCATTATTTTTTGCATATTCCCAATTTTTATCATAATGTATCTTTTTAATTAAGCCTTAAATTAAAATTCTTTTAAAGTAAACTCTACCTAAAATTAACTAAAGAATGTGACTTTATTAATATTTTATTCCTATAAGGCTTAGTTTGCGAAAAACCCTTTATTTTCAATCATTTATAACTCGAAAACTATTAGTGCCTCGACATTTTCGCTGAGGAAAAATTGTTTTTAAATTGGCCAGAGAATCTACCTTTAAAATATAGAGCGGTAATTGCGGGACACCCTGTATAAAATTATTGTAGCAAATTTTTTGTACTTCTGCAGAATAGAATATAGGAGCAGAAGAAAAATATTGTAATCGATAATTGTAATTTCACAACGACCTGAATGCAATTTTGAACCGGAACATCCCACACTTTTATGCATCTATCCTTTGACAAGGAATAAATACGCTTGCCAGTATCTATTACAACGACTGCACAGATAGTTGAATGATGTCCCGGAAATACAGCATTCGCCTTCTCAGGACTGAAGGGATTCCAAACGCGGACCACACAATCTGGTCCACCCGTTACTAGGGTACGACTCTCTGATAATGGAAAAATAATGACGCTTCAAAATGACTGAATCGATCATGAGATGTGCCAAGTCGTAAAGTAACAAGAAAACCTTCGCAGAGCGCGAAGCAGGATATTCCTATGGGAACTTGGAACTTATATTGCATCCTCGTTGCGGTCGCATCGAAAACACACAGAGAACAATCAGAGCATTGACTGCTCGATATGAAAATTCGTAGGCTCTCATAATAAGCCACTTGGCTCGTCCAATTCGTGTGTATGTTCTTAAATCTCTCCGTAATTTCAAATCCTTCCAACTCTCCCTAATTATAATAATTTTTTCTTAATATATGTGTTCCAAGTGTACACATCTAATATATATATATTATATATATTTATATAATATATATATATATATATATTATATATATTTATATAATATAATATATATATTTTATTACAATTCTTGTATACCTTCACGATGTCGTCGTAACGAAGAATAATTGTGTCACGAGTGGTGAGTTGCTTGAAAGGTCCTTTATCCGTGGGATTAAACGACACGATTATGACAGATCCACTTGTATCACCCAGGACAATGTAAGAATTCTCTTTAATGTTTGTACTGAAGTAATAGTGCATACAAACTACAGCGTGTTCCAAACTGGATATCTAAAAATATAACGCGTGCAATTAATTAAAGATACTTTGGATTAACATTTTCGATGTTTCATAAAATCTATATCGTTCCTACCAATACTCGAAGATCAAATTTCTTCGCTGCGACGTCATAAAATCTCAAATCGCATTCCGTCGAACTCGTGCAAACTATCTGAACATCCGGTAGCACAATCATATCGGTTATAACGGTGGATTGCACCTTTAAGTATGCTAAAAAAAATATAAGTGCGAAGAAAGAATCGGACGAAGAAAGGAGAGATGCTTGAAGATATACTAACGATTCTTGGACTGCACAGTGCGCTCATATTCGAGATCTAACGACCAATAATTAATCATCCCATCTTGGCTTACAGTTAGATAACAACCCCTGCGAAAACTTGTACTTCTGTCCTAAAGATTAATATAATAAATTTCTGTGAGATGACTGTAATAAATAAATAATAGTTTGCGAAAGATGCATATTGATGCACAAATCAATAATTTTTTTTCGTTTTTTATTAAAAGAAACAAAAATTTTAATACACACATATGTCGCAGGTTATAAAAAAGCTATCTCTTGATACAATAATGAGCACTCTTTTTCTTTTATATTTTTTTCTGGCGAAACGAGACATGATTGATTTGCACATCAAATTCTTTGATAGTAAATGTATCGGTAGATATACCGGTAAAACTTCTGGGCAAAATGTAATTCTGCATACAGGAATGCGATGACGCGTTCTTAATAATCTTGGTAAATCTGTTAATGGCATTTCCAACATCTGTGATTTCACAGTGGTATCTATTTCTCGAAATTCTATCAGTAAATAGGAAATGAATTCGTCCCACGTTACTTTACCATCGAGTCTTACATCTATCTGAAATTAACAATTATATGAAATTTTAGAAATAATTAAAGTAACAATTAACTAACTTTCTTGAAAAGAACTTGAAATTCATCCTGCGGTATTTTTATCTCGAGGATGTCTTGGAAAGCGTCGTATAGTTGAGAAGAATCCATTTCTTTATTTTCTGTCATCTAAGTGCAAACAATATATATTCTCATAAAGTAATATTAATAAAAAAAGCGCTTAATATGCATAATGCGTACCAGAAACGCATTATGTAAATGCATCAAAGATTGTTCGGTACATTGCTCTTGTATAGTTTTTTTCTCGAAATATCGTTCAAATTCTTCTCGTATACTACAACAATAATTATGTATTTATAAATTGCGTTACGAATTATAATTGATTATTTTTTCTCTAACCTTGGGTGATTTTTACCAACAAATGCCATTGCAATTTTCTAACAAATAAAAATATGATGACTTTTAATAACTCAAAATCATATTAGAAAATCAAGGCATATTTACATCAATTTTATTCATTTATATTTACAATAAAGAGAAAATGTCAAAAATTATATCGTGTCTCACATGATTAAGAACAAATACCAATCATATACTGTTATACTATAATAATTGATTATTTCTGTTGTGCCGTTGAAAAAAGAAGTAACGCGAGGAAGGAATAATCGATAAAACTCCGCTTATATATGTATATAGATATATACGACATATAAGACTCGAAGTATGAGAGTACACTGTGTAATCGGATCAATGTGGCGAAGCTAATGTTTGCTCCGACATTTACAATATATTGAATATGGAGTTGTTTCAAGCTTTAAGCTTATTCAATCGGCAAAAATACGAGGCGTGCGCTACGATATGCACCGATTTGTTGAGAAAAAATCCGCTGGATCAGGTATACATTGCTTTTCTTTCATATGCAGAGAATAATAATAATCTTTGAATCACCATGAAACTTGGGTTGCCAGGCCGTGTGGGTCTTGAAAATGCGTGCCTTAACATTGCAAGTCTACGTAGATGACATTGAAGGCGAGGAGGAGGGAATTGCGGAAACTTTGTTAGACAATTATGCGATATCAATGATGCCAAGACCAGGGACTTCGTTGAAAAATCCCGGTACCAGTTACACCGGTCAAGGAGTACGACCTAAATCTCAATCCGGTTTGTTATAGCTCGCCTGAAAAATGTCAATTCGAATTTTTAGTCTAAATAGATTATAATATATGTAAATAAAATATGGAATTTTTATTCTAAAGGTAGACCTGTTACCGGAGTAGTGCGACCCGCCACTCAGGCAGCGATGTCCCAATCGATTGAACAAGCATTGAAAACACCGAGGACAGCAATGACTGCCAGGCCGATTACAGCGAGCTCGGGACGTAGTGTTAGGTAGATATATACAATGCATTCATGCATATGTATTAAATATTAAGAGAAAATTGAATCTTGAAATTGTGAATCTTCGTCTTTTCAGACTTGGTACTGCATCGATGCTGACGGAGCCAGGTGGGCCCTTTATCCAGTTATCGCGCTTGAATATAACTAAATATGCTAATCAACAAAGCATAGCGAAACCGTTGTTTGAATACATATATTACCATGAAAACGATGCGAGATATGTGAGTTATGCGCGCGTGTATATCATATACATAACGTATAAATTACTTAAATATATATTCGTTGTTTTTTAAACTAATATAAAATATCACAGGCATTGGACTTGGCTGTTCAGGCGACCCAAGTCTGTCAGTACAAAGATTGGTGGTGGAAGGTTCAGTTAGGAAAGTGTTATTATACTTTGGGATTAGTGAGAGATGCAGAACAACAATTCAAGTCGGCATTGAAAGATCATAAAAATATCGAAACTATTTTACGATTGATCAGAGTTTACGTCAGGCTCGATCAGCCCTTGACCGCGCTAGATACGTGTAAGAGAGGCCTCGAGTATTTTACGAATGATGTTACAATTCTGACAGAGATGAGTCGTATATTCGAGGGCCTGAATAATACAACGATGTCCATGAAATATTACAAGATAATTGCGCAGGAAGATGCTTCTCACACTGAAGCGATTGCCAGTATAGGCATGCATCACTTTTATAATGATCAGCCGGAGCTAGCTTTACGTTATTACAGGTATGTGTAATATGTATACAATATGTATATAATTTGAAACGCTGAAAATATAAATAGATTGTAAGTATTTTTTTACTCCTCAATAAATCCTTATATTTTATTTTATTTTATTAACTTTATATATATTTCTTCTTTCAGACGTCTCCTGCAGATGGGTGTACACAATGCCGAGTTGTTCAATAATCTTGGACTCTGCTGCTTTTATGCTCAGCAATACGATCATACTATATCGTGCTTTGAGAGAGCATTGAATCTTGCAACTGACGAAAATATAGCCGATGTGTGGTACAACATTTCTCACATTGCCATTGTATGTATAATTCATAATCCATTATTTTGAAATATAAGTTATATAGAATATATGCCGATTCCAGACGTTGGGCGATATAATAATGGCCGAGGAATGCTTGAGGCTGGCCATTGCGAGCGATAATAGACATGCTTTGGCCTATAACAATCTTGGCGTAATAGAAATGCGTAATGGGAATGTTACCGCGGCGCGAACCTATTTTCACGCGGCAGCCAACATCGCTAACTACGTATACGAAGCACATTTTAACAGCGCATATTTAGCTTATGAGGTAATTACTTCTAATTTGCTTCTCTATTATGTATACCGATTATAATTATACATTTGTTTGATACATACACGCAGGTTGGAGATCTACAGACGAGTTATATCGCAGTACAAAAGTCATTGCTCGCTTATCCTGGACACTACGATAGTAAAACTCTTTTGCAGAAATTGCAAAGATACTTTTCGCATATATGAGATGAACAACAAAAAAGATGTTTCTTATTTTACACTAAATTGTTTTATTTAATATTGTATATAATATAATGATTTTTAAACATAATTCCCTATATATACATAATGTACATGTACAGAAAAGTACAAATTATATTTAAAATTTCTACCGTTTGTTGTAATTAAAAAATTGTGATTCGATAAAGAGTAAAAAAATGATCACTAAAATTTATGGAAGTATAGGAAGTATTCAAATGCAGTTCAAAGTCAATGATATAAGCCATCATTATTCATACTACATCGCATGTTTTTTTTTTTTATTAATCTATATTCCAGGTACATTCAACTGAAACATAGACTATGACTTTTACAGAACAATTTTTTGTAAATCTTAGTCTATGTTTCAATTAAATGCATAATATATCTAATCTGACAATTTCAATCCTTTTTTCATCTTTTCCAGTGAGAAAGGGTATATTTTTGTACAATAAATTTAGCTTAATTGCTAACGTGCAATTAATAGAATTAGGATATAGTTAGAAATCTTATAATTGACATATTGAATGATAATCTAAAGAGATAATAAATACTTGACTACTATATATATATATATATATATCTATGTGTATTATTCACAAAAGCATGATACTGGAATATATCCAAATACGAAACTTGAAAAATATCATATATGAAATACTTGCATTTCCTTCTGTCCCTTCTCTTTTCATCTTTCGGAACTCATACAGAAGGCCAAAGCAATGTAACAGTCTTGTGACAAATTGATTATGGCATTGCATTTTATGTAGTATGGGATATAACTAACCACGATATGACAAAGTAAAAAAGAAAAATTGGATATACCGCCAATGCTTTCCTCCCTGTGGGTTGACTATCGCCAAGGAATGCCATAGATGCTAAAATATTAACATAAACTTTAATATATTTATTCAGATAACAAGAATAAGATATACTGAGTTGTAAGTTTCTTACAAATCAATATAATCATTAATATAATAAAATCAATGCACTCACCATATGTTGCCCACAAAAACCCAATCATAGTAATTATGAATCTTAGGATAAATAAGAGAGTAGTTTGCTGCACTATTAGTATAATTCTGCATAAAATTAATGCAATGGCAGTTGGTAATAGACAATATCCTAAGACACAAACACTTTGGAAGAAAGATCTGCAAATTTAAATTGTTACACATATTTAAAGAGATATAATTTTTTCATAATTATAAAACAATTAAGTTAAAAATCATAAAGTAAACACACGAATATGCATAGACATATAATTTAACTTACATATTTCCACCCAACAGTTTTGAATTCAATGTAACGACCATAGATCCAATCCATACAATAACAAATACTTCTGCAAACTCAGGTCCTCCATCATTTGAATTATCTGCTGCATCAGTTGAACCTTGTAATATCCTAAATAGTAATTATAAATTAATATAAGTGATTTATAAATTTGTTATGTATATATGTATATTTATATAGATATATCTTACATTGCCATAAATGTACATAATATTAATGGTCCCCACAGATCCCCTGAAATATATAACATTAGAAGTAATCTTTTTTTTTTTTTTAATACAATAGAGAGGTATTATTTGTAGACTCACATTCCTTAAGTAGACTTTTTTTCTCTTTAGGATATAAAACATGGAAAAACTTCTTGCCTACTGCTCGAACATCCCTCAACTATATCGAATAGAAACGATATAAAAATATAAAAAAATATTTCTCTACAAATAAATTTTGAAGTTGTAATAGAAATATACAACAATATACACTTACAATTGTGTCTCTGATAGGTTCATCTAATGTATTAAATTCTGGCTCTCCTAGAGTTGTTGATTTTTGCTTTGTACCTATTGTCATCTCACCCTCAATGTGCTGCGGATCCACAGTGTACGTAACATCATCGTACATCTATTAAAACAAATATCGAATATTAAATTTGATATATATTTTTATAAGAATATATCTCTACAAAAATTGTTCTCCTGGTTTATCCATCTTTCTATCCATGACAAGGAAAAATGTAAAACGTTTCAAAATATTATGATGTTACATTTGCAACAGGATGATACTTGCGTCAAGTTTCGTCTCGCCGTCCATCGCCGCCATGTTTACTGTCGACGCGGACATCAATTATTGCGAGGAACTAGAAGGAAGCGCGTAGCGTCAACGATCCCGAGGATGATGCACTTTAAACATATCAAGAAAAATATCGTCACATGTACAATCGATCGACACCTTGTGTACGACATGCTCGCCGAATACGTAACATTTTCTTACCTCGCGGATTTACACTTGCGACTCGCTATTATCGAGAACAACATGAAATCACGAAGATTACGCCGCATTTATGTCGGATTATTCGTGGTGTTCCTGATCGCCGATCGATTGGTTTGAGCGAATCGAGACGAATCGCCGATGATAATTCTCGACGATCCAGAAAGCTGGAAATGACATTCGGCTGGATAAGAAACTCTCGGCAGATGGCATCGGTGTCGGAAGTAGTGAAGATTGCAGCGTGGCTGTGTTCGAATGACATATCAATTAATTTGCGCGATTAATATGCCTCGATAAAATCGCGGTGAAGCAACAATCAATCGGTGACATCGTCTGCTTGCTGGCAAAATTTTCTCACAATGTTCCAGTCACGAATTAATCGGCAAGTTTTCGTTTACGCTGTTGCATTGATCGTGATGGTGTTGGCAATTATCGCGCATGCGCAGGTGGAAAATGACGGACCAATCATCAACGAGCCGCAGAAAAGCGGCGACTTCAAATCCGATGAAGAACTATGTATATGAAATATGTTTATTGAATTTTATTTTTCATTTTTGCATTTTATTAACTCTATTAATATATTAGCTCTTCCTTTTACACATTTATATTTTTCTTTTTTTTTCAAGTATGTCACACATTCACATTTTAATCTTAGATTTAAATAAAAATAAAAATTTTAAAAAAGTATAAAGGCATAACAAAGAAGAACATTGTTAATGCTACATATTTATATTATTGTAAAGACACTCTTTTTATTGGAAAATAGAATAAATGTGCTTTATTTTCATTTTAGTTTATATATATTACTTCATATCTTAAATACTTTAAATTGTGAAATTGATAAGCACAATTAATCTGTAACATTTCTTTTTAATTATTTTTAATTTTAACTTTTTAATTTTTTGTAACACAGTTAAAAAACTATTCGTCCAACGACGTAAGGAGCACATAGAAGCTATACAGACTCTCCTAAAAATAAACAATTACGAACGATTGTACAAAATGATTATGGTGCTAGCTGAAAAAGTAATGGAGGTCATCGAATCCAGTAAAAGTATCATCGAGAAGGCCGATTTCATACCAGATAACAGCTCTTTTCCAAAAGATATCAATGTCAAAGATGGTATAATTATTTAATTGTATATATTTGAAATGAATTTAATCTGAAATTATCGAAAAAATTAATTAAAAGTTATGATAAAAAAATAAAAAGAAATATTTGTCACAGCATTATCTAGCATCCTGGAAAACACTGCGTTCTTCGGGGATATTATTCTGCATTTGCCGGAAATCACTCATAGAATACTGAAGACGCAGCAGAAATGGAACCCTACGATACATTGGTCCCTGAACTTTACCAATCAGATGCGCCACTTGCTGAACAAATCGACCATCACGATGATTCACTTAGTCAAGCAGGAGCTGAGTATCACGGAACGGGATCCGAACTATTCTAATCCGTATAAAAACCGCTGGGCACGCTCTGGATACGAACATAAAAAAGAGTACAATGAAAATACTGTAAAAAAGAAGCCTGTAAAAAAAGAAAAGCGTAAAAAGGGACCGCAGATTGCTAAAATCGACTTATGAGTCATCTGCGAGAAGATTCTTCTGACCGGTTCCTAAATCACTTTGTTAAGAATTCTCATGTTAAGATTCTAGGAAAACCGGATATGTTTTTTTCTATCATTTAGAATTAATAACAATGAGCTTTCCATAATAGCGTATTTCGACAAAGAAACTCATATTTTTAATATCTATATAATATAGAATTGTGATTAATAGGATAATTAAGATTGTGCAAGTTTAACGTGCACATTTGTATTTAATATTACCGGGTTACGCGAACATTATTGTACATATCGCACATGAAGATTTCGATAAAAATCTCTTTTTCAATATTAAATAAAAACATTGCAACTATACAATTACACACTACGTTTCTGCATAGAAACAGTGATCGTGTCCAATGTTCTCCAGCGAATAAACATAATTATCGTTGATATAATTTCATCAATTCGAATGATCTCTGCGATTTCTGTCGAAGAAATATTGCCGCGGGGCAATCTGTCCCTGTTTTGAAAGCGAAACGAGATGAACGGAGGCAACATCAACCGCGAACAAACTGTGAATCTCACGCTGCGACATGCGTGCTATGTCGTGATATGTCTGATATGAGAGACACGCTTTTCTCGTCGATTTACGGCGGCGGGCCGGTAGAAAGTAGTCAGCCAATGTGAGCTGAGAACGGTACCTCGTTCCCGAGAAGTGCCGCGCCGATGGCAACGGCGTATATCGGACAGTGTCGTGGCAGCGGATCAGCCTGGTGGGTCGATTGGTCGCGATCGGCTAATGATACGTCCTCCCCCCGGTGATCGCGGTGATCGCACGAGTTGAACGACGCTGAACGTGCGAGCCAAATCCGAACGGAACACGGCTTCTCCTCCAGGACACCGAGACGCGGAACGATGAGACTCCAGGAAACGGCGCTCCTCTGCGCCGTCTTGACCATTGTAGCAGGTAGGCGCGCCCTCGCTTATTCCCTACGTCGATCACCTTTCTCTCTGTTAATTTGTTCCTGTTCTGAGAGATTGGATTATATGCATCTGAGAAAGTCGGAAAATGAGAGAAATTGTTTAAAATTCTCGTTTGGCGCCACGCGACATTTCTCTCTGACATTTCTATATTATTCAACATGTAATAATCGTTTTCCGGATATTACGAAATTCTAATTTAAATTTTTATTGATCTTGATAAAATTCCTTTTCCCACTCGCGCAGCAATACTTGACATATCGTCCGTATCTAATAGCAGTCGCTTTCAAAAATTGCGAAATTTCCAGATGATTGTCTGTTGGATTCTTGAAGTGTATTGACTTGATAGTCTGGCTTCTCTCGGTCTGACCAGTTCTAGCAGGTCATTACTAACATGTCATTTTTGTCTTTTTCTTTATTTTTTTTCTTTAGGTCGATAGTGTCCTTCAAGGAGCATTCTTCGGCATTTTTTCTTCCCTTTACATTTCTCTCTTTATGGCTGATATTTTTATCAATAACGTCATGCGATCAAGGAAATATATAAATACAAATATTCTCGATCCAATAAATAATTACATATTAATTAGCTCGTTCTCTCACATTCTATATTTATGCTTTTATTACCAAGATAAATTTCCTGAAAATGAATGATATTTATTTAATTAAGAAACAAAAAATTAGAAACACTTCATACTTAAAAATTGGTCTATAGATTATTATATATATACATAAAAAAAGATAAAAAAATATGTATTTATTTGATAACAAGAATTTTTCAATCAATTTATAATAAATAATTATAAATAATTATAATTTTTTTTTATAATAAAATAAAAATAGGAAAAAATTGTAAGGAAGAGAAAGATGACACTGGCGAATTTTGTATATCAGCACAATTTCACTCGCGTTTACATAAGATTTGTTTTACGCGCATATGGTATATGTACATGCGTGTGTACATACATACGTGCAGCCGCATATATGTGCATACGTCTGAACGATAGAAGGAAATGTTGTACCTGAGCGAGAAAACGTCATTGCCAACATGCACTGGTGTACCTTCACTTTCCACTTTACCGCTAAACAAATCTTTTTTGACATCCGTAAATGCAGACACTTCTCTTGACAAGTTACGTTATGTATACTTCGCCTTCGTTATCGGTATCCTGTGAAAAATAGATGAATTGAAGAAAAGATTATTTACAAAATATATATATAGAACTAAAGGAAAAATTATTTACGAAATTGCATTTTGTTAAATTCATTATTTATCAAGAATTAGGCAAGACGAAATTAAGAAAATTCCGAAATCTCATTAATACACCTTCTGGCTTCGTAGATTAGAAATTTCCTTAACAAGAATAAGTTTTTTCAAGTAATCTTTTTTTTTAATTCATTTCAAGTAGTCTTTTTTCGAATGCAAACATCCGCTATACGTTATGGAAGTCCGGCGAAAGTGAATTCGCCGATTTCGCGACATTGCAGGACTTTAATTATAGCACGTTTAAGTTACACGAGTATTTCCTCAGATGTAATCTCTAATCTCGCGCGAGAATGCAGTAATAACTCTGTAGTTTATTGTGAATCATCATGCAATTATTTTACCTCATCGAGATTTAAACGGAGCTATTGACTGGCGTGCGTGTGAGGTTTAAAAAACATAATCTTCGTCACAATTAGATGCATAATTCAATGCGTATTATCTAATTTTAATTTAATACAATATTATTATTATTATTAGAATAAAAGGGACATACAGAATAAAAATGCTACACGATTATAAGGTCATTGGGAAGAATCTTCACAGGTGCTACTTTCTCTCTATATGTGAGGTCTTGCACGTCATTTTTAATATCTTCGGATCTTCATTGATCATGCATCGTACAGTTTCTCTCATTATACTCGCTCGTCTTTCGTATCTCTTCCTATTTCCGTCTTATTGATTCCTATCTAAATTTTAATAATAAGTTATTAATATAATTTTAAAAAAATATCAAATTTTTAATTATTAATTTTATTGTTGAGAAAAATGCGAGCTATTAAAGAATCTTTGATTGCATTCTGCATAGCTCTCAAGCGTATATATATATATTTGCTTATTACTGCGCGAACGTATATTACAAAAGCCTTTTTTAAAACGAAAAAAACTTGTGCAATTTTTGCGCATATTGTGAATACGAACGTACAAATCGCGCATGGAATAATTAAAGAACTCTTCCGGTACTTGAAAATTCTTTGCGCGTTCCATGTAAAATGTAATATACATACTTAACTGGCTAACCAAAAATAATGATGCATCACGCGATGAAACCAACTTGTAGTGAATTTAAATTTTTATATCAATATTCTTTTGCGAAATTTTTGGAATTCAAATTAACATTTAAGAGGAATAATAAAAACTATTTAGTAATAAAATGTGCGTTCCACGCATGTTGAAACTTTAACTTTTTATGAAGATGTATAATTTTTTCGGACATCCGATATACATAGGTTTCTATTTGAGAGTTTCAAATCCCCAACATGAAAATACGATAAAACATATACAATGTATTTTAAGATATGCTAATATTGAAAATTTATTTTATTATGTACTTATGCGATACGCATCTTTCTTTTAAAACACTTTTAATGCGATGCATTTCGTCAAAAGAAGCATAAATAAATTAACGGTTCGAACATTTGTCCGTATTCACGTGTCCAAACATATTGGAATGCCCACAATCATGCGTTTCTCGCTTTCTCAAACCTCTCTTCTGGAATTTCTCCCGCCTATATTTTCTACACGCTTTCTGTATATGCGAGGTGTCATTCTTATCTCTTTGTCTCGATGATGTAATATATAATGACACAATTAGTCAATCAAAATCGAAAATACGAGAATTAATATCTTGCAATTCTTAACTTAATTCAACTTCTAAAACACAATTGATATGTAAATTTCAAAATTTAATGCGAAAAATATCTTTTTTAAGATGTTATACAACTTCCAGTTCATATAATTACCATCCATTCATTAAAATCACCGCTTTGTCGCTATTGATCGTAATCGTGCGGTTCTCGAGGCGTAACAACGGTTGACAGAAAGAACGTAGTAAAAGTGGAACGTAGATACTTGACTGAGTCAGTTGACTCTATCCAGGACACAAGAGCGCAAATACTCGAGCATAAACGTGTTTAGAACAAGTGATCCCAACCTTGACATTTTCCTGACTTAAGCATGGCTTTCGAGCATTTTTCTCTACTTGTACGATTGTACAACCATATGATTTATTCCTAAAAAAATTTTTTAAATTCAAATTTCCTTCGTAATCGGAATAGACTGCTAAAATTCGTCACTCTCGCAGACGAATAAAAACATTTCGATTTGCACAACAAGATGAAATTTAAGTTCGTGCGTAGTTAATTAATTATGAAATGCTTACTTTCACGAGAAATATATATTATGAAATATATATTAATATATATGTCGTGTATCTATGAAAAATCGTTACCTCATATTGCACATTCGTTTTTAAATTCTCGCCTTTCTTCATTTCAGTGCATAGTCAAAAGAGCAAAAAGGACGAGGATAAGAAAGACGAGGAATTTAGGTGTCCAGAAGGCCAGGGTAATGGCAATTTCGCCGATCCGGCAACATGCAGAAGATTTTATCAGGTGATTGCATGATTTACTTTATCATCAGTTTGCTATGATTCTAACTCATAATTATCCTATTTTCTTTTCTGGAAGTGCGTCGATGGATACCCGTATCTAAATCGATGCCCATCGGGTTTGCACTTTGATGACATCAGCAAGTTTTGCACTTTCAAAAACGAAGCACGATGCGGACCCATTGAGACTAGTGAGCAAATATTTTTTATCGTAAAATTATAAATATTTATTATCAACGAAAAAACTTGACTTTAAAGAGGAAATAATGAACTTTTAAAAAACAATTCATCTAATAAACTTATATAATTACTTTTCAAGCGCGTCAATCCTAATCTTCGTTCGTTTACCAAAATATGTAATTTTCCTGAACTGTAATAACAGTGTCTTTTAATTTCTAGCACCAGCACCAATCACCGAACCACCTACAGATTTGGCCGAGCGCTGTGACACGGCGAACTGCCAGCTTCCGTATTGCTTCTGTTCCAGAGACGGCACAATTATTCCTGGCGGTCTTCAACCAGAAGAGGTAAAATGATGATTTGATTGCAGATCTCCATAATGATTTACAACTTCTAAAGATCTATTCAAATACATATAGATACAATTTCATTTTATAATTGAATCTTGACTCATTCTAGACACCACAAATGATAATAATGACATTCGACGGTGCGATAAATCATAACAACTTCGATCATTATCAGAAGATATTTACCCAAGATCGTCTGAATCCCAACAATTGTCCGTTAAGAGGCACTTTCTTTCTCTCTCACGAGTATTGCAATTATAATATGGTTCAGAGTTTGGCGCACGATGGTCATGAAATTGCAACCGAGACGATCTCGTGAGTGAATACATTTAAATTGCATCGAAATATTCGTTATGCTGACAAAGCAATATTTCTTTCAGGCTTCAGAAAGGCCTGGAGGACAAGGGCTACGAAGAATGGGTCGGCGAAATGATCGGGATGCGTGAAATACTGAAACACTTCAGTAACATTTCGACTAGTGAAGTGGTTGGTATGCGAGCGCCTTACTTAAAACCAGGTCGCAACACTCAGTACAAGGTACTGGAGGACTTTGGATACATATATGACAGTAGTATAGGAATCTCGCCATTAAAAGTGCCAATCTGGCCGTATACTCTTGATTACAAGATCCCACATGAATGTAAGGCGGGTACTTGTCCCACCAAATCGTTCCAAGGTAATGAAAGTGTGATGAAGATTCAGTTTTGTCAATGTAAAATATGAATATAGAAACTAAAACTGCAAAAGAAAAAATAGAGAAAACATATTGTTATTTCAATAAGTAGTAGTATCTTTAATACAGTATTATTTTTAAAGAAATATTTGTGTATTATTAGGTATTTGGGAGCTACCCCTAAATGCACATTATGTGGAGAGTTATGAAGGTGGCCATTGTCCTTATTTGGATCAATGTGTGCTTCATAATCATGATCCTGAAGAAGTATTTGAATGGTTGCAGGAAGATTTTAACAGATATTACGAGCAGAATAGAGCACCATACATGATGCCCTTCCATACTAATTGGTTCCAAATTAAAGAGCTTGAACGTGGTCTGTCAAAATTCCTCGATTGGGTGGTAACACTGTGAGTAAAAATACATGAAATATGTTTCTATTAAGAAATACCTAATATTTTTTAATAAAATAATTGATGGATATTTTTACAGACCTGACGTTTATTTTGTAACCGCCACACAGGCATTAACATGGATGACCGATCCGAAACCGATCAAAGCTCTGCATAATTTTGAAGGATGGTCATGTAAGAAGAAAGAGAACTTGCCAGGTCCACCATGCAATAATCCACATAAGTGTGCTTTAGATTTTAAGCCTGCCGAAGCAAATTTCACAACAACGAGGTAGAGATTGATTTAATTCTACGTATGAAGAATTACTCAATTCTTATTGCTAAAGTTATGATTAAAGTTAAAATTATAAAAGTATTCAAAATTATCATTATTTATGTTAACAGGTATATGGAAACATGTAGAGAATGTCCAAACAGGTATCCCTGGCTAGGAGATTCTAAAGGTACAGGATTATACAATGACAATTATAATCCTGAGAAGAAATAGGAGTCTTGAATGAATTAAACTTAATTCTAGCGCAAGTAGATTGCGTTTTGTTCATTGTTATCAAAACGAATATTGTGGATTCGCGCTAAATCTGTTATCAATCAAGCATCTCACTTGTTTTAATATTGCAAAAACTTTATGAAATATTAATTTGTATCTTCCATGTACAAATCAGTGTACGTAAACTTATGTTATTCCTATATAGAGTGTATACATACACTCGACATCATTCACAAACATCTATAACATTAAACATTGCTCAATCTGAAAGAAAAAATAAAATATTTTGATGCTAGAAAAATTCTACAAAAATCTGCCTATTATTTGGAGGAGAAGTCTGAAATAACATTTATATTCCTTTATTTATATTCTACTTTTTGAAAATAACGTAATAATCTTATTTTCTTATTACTCTATTGTAACAACATATTTTATATATATCTTATAAATTTTATTAATATGTACATACACACAATACATCTACATTCATTGCATTGAACTGTACTGTCTGTTCACATCAGAGAATACATGATTAAGTTGCTGCTGTCACTTCTATATTTGTAGTGATTATTTAACGGATTGGATGCCATTTGTCAAGTATTTCACTATATTTCACACGTACTAAAAAAAAAAGATAATACCATACAACATTTTTAGTCAGTTTAACCAACAAATGATTATTTTTCTTTAATTATGTATAAATATATTTCATATAAGTTAAAAGATATAGTTTATTCTTTAATACTTTATTAAACTTTAAACTTTATTATCTCTTTTTAAGAATATAAGAAGAAATATATTACCTGGTTCAGGAAAGAGTTCTGGATGTCGTATGATATAATCTCTTAATTTAGAATCACGTTCGGCCTTATAATTGTCAATATATTTTTTAATACCTTGCGATGCAACATATCCTATTGCCATTGATACAATATGTAAGTGTATTCCTGAATATAAATATAATATTATATTAGAGTTTAATTCTCATTGCATGCATTGGTACAAATTGAAAGTCGACAAAAACTTTATGCAATTTTGTTATTCATGAGAAATTATCATAAAATATCAGTGGAAATTCTTTTTCCTATTTTAATAAAAATAATTAGGCAAATTGATTATCACCTACTCACATATACAACCATTATGTAATAGCATAATGAGGTTAAGTGTAAAAAAAATATATATATATCGGAACATATCTCGTATTCATGATCTCATTAAAATACTGTGCGATGATTATTTACCCGCGTAATACGGTTTGCAGCCAAGAAAATTTTTAAAACATGCCGTTACAAAACCGCTTCCCACACATATTATTTCAGCCGCATACTCCTGCAGTACACTGGCTTTATAATTGGGATCTGGCTTAAGTAGCTCCAGAGCCCATTGAACCTCAGGATGCTCACTTATCTCATGTGTATGATGTTTACTCATTTTTACAAACTATTCTAGGATCGAGGTGACAATCACAGGGAGCGAAATACCTCGCTCGACATAAACCGGCAACGCACAACAGTGAATGAAAACTGGGAATCGCGTGTCGTGTGTCCTGTGTGTGAATTGTGAAAGTGTGCGGATTGATTAAATGGCAGCGGCATCTGTACTTCACGTAAAAATCAGAGATCGATAATATATTGATTGAAAAACTACATTTTCGATCGTCGGTTCGAGAATGTAATTTTTTTCTTTTTAAAAAAGTTTATCGCAAAAAGGAAAATTGATATAATAAAGTTATTAATTAAATTTATTAAGGTATCACATCTTCGCACACATCTTTCGTAAATATTTATTTGTCATCTATTGTTACATACATATACTACTGAATATTAAAGGAAGTCTCTCACATATGTGATGTTACATGTTTGATCATATTTGGTAACACATAATCACACTTTAATAGAATAATATTACTTTCACTGTTTTCTTGTTTCCACATCTATCAAAGATAGCCAATCTTTTTGCATTATATAGTGTATATAGTGTAAATGGCACAAAAATTTCAAATCTAATTGCTATTTCTAAATTAGCATAACTCAGTATGATTGTCAGTACACTCGATGCACTTTGTACAGTGATTTTGTTTACATACAAAAAGACAAATTTATGTTTGTTTAAACTCCAAATTGTCTAATATAGCTTGGCCATCTTTGATGATGTATCTGTGACAAAGACATTTAACACATAAGTTTATAGATATATAAATCTGATGATTGTTTTTAAATATATCTAAAGTATGAAAAAAATACAATGTGGCTCTTGAATATATAGAGAAGTAGAAAAATATATGTCACAGGAAAGTGATTAGGATATTTAGTTAAAAATTCTGAACAAGAACACTAAAGTTACAATACAGCTTTGTCTTCTGAAGATTCCATTGTTTTAAAATGGAAAATATCACATTCTGTTGTTCTAATATAGCTCTAATTTTACAGAGAAAAAACAAATCATGACAGAGATATAAATATATAGCAACATTTATAATATATAAATATATTGTATTTGTATCTCTCTCTTCTTATGTTTTAATTTGACTTCACATTATAAAAGAAATAAAAATAAAAATAAAAATAAATAAAAATGAGTATTTTTCTCTATAGAAAGGAACTTTTGTGCTTGAACTTTGGACAATATGGAAGTAGAAGATAGTAATGGTTATATTAATATAGAATCATATCAATAAATAGTAATATTAAGTATCACATTGCAATATTTGCTTCAGAAACATATGCAGTTAAAAAATAACTAATATAAATTATTAGTTTAAAAATTCCTAATAATTATAATATAATTATATATTATTAAATTAATAATATATAATTATATATAATAATATAATAATATATAATATATATTATTAAATTAATAATATATAATTATTAATAATAATTATTAATAATTATATAGTATTATTTAAATATAATTATTAATAATTATATATTAAGATTATTAAATTTGAATATAAAATAATGTGGCACTTGTTAAAGGAACAACGACTTTATACAATACAAAATCTTTAAAAGACTTTTAAAATATGTAATAAAACAAAAAATATTTAGAGTTTTTTAACATAAAATATTCAGGTATTTTTACCTGATCATTTTAATTGGCTTTTTAATTTCAATCTCTATTTATGTGAAACATAATGTATGTTATAATTATAGAGAATCTATTCAAAACTTTCTTGTAAATTTAATAATCACAAGTGCAATAATCATATGAATCATTAACTTACCAACATTCCCTCATAATTCTATCATTCTTATTAATTAAATTGCATTATTGTTATTAATGGCACCATGAGGAGACCATACAGATGCAGCGGACCTTAAAATAGATAATAGATAATTAAAACATTAAATACATTATAATGTAAATATCAATACAAACCTTAAATGTGAGAGTGGCATTGTGTTCACATAATAACACAATAGTGCTGCTATGATAATACTCCCAGTTCGTAATGGACATAATAATATTGCTATTATACCATATTCTAGATATAAAAAATAGGCCATAACAGATTGTATGAGGATTAACAAGCAAATTGGAATATATTGCCAAATTAAATGAAATTTCGATATGGATTGTCTTGCAGGATTTTCAGCTTCTTGTAATCTGAAAGATAATTATGAGCATTAGAATAAATTCTTTAATCATAGTGTAACAATATTATATTATAATATCACGAACCTACGATCAACTCGATGCGCTATAATTAGCATAAGCGGTAAATGGAAACAACATAACTGAAAATATCCATAGGCATAAGTGAAACCGCCTGGTAGATATCTGTTTCCAATGAATATTCCCCATACGAAGATCACACCTATATGATCTTCGATTATTTCTCCCACAGTCCATGGACCTGGAATCAATGTCAAATTGTATAATTAATACATTTTAGCAGATTTTTTCAATATATTTATATACATGTATTTATATGCACGTACCAACACTTAAATACAATGAGTATAATACCAATCCATAAAACGCTTTATCAATGGTGGATAATATCCACAATTTTCTAAGCCACAAATGAAAAAATCTGATACGTAATCGTGGTCTATGCATATTTCTATCTAGATCAGAAAAAATTTTTTCAGTATATACTTTATAGCATAATATAAATATAAGATTTATAAATTTTACATATATTTACTTTTGTAATATATGTGAAGACATCGAAGTAAGCACAGTGGCACTACTGATAATGCTAATGTTACAGCAAATAAAAACTGAAACTATAAAAAACATGATAAAATTATTATATATTTCAGGAAATAGAAGTTTAATTAATCGTTTAAGTTTAATTAATAACTAACTTACGATGTGAACGACATTGAACATCAGTACTAATTTTGGCAAAATGCGTGATGATAACCACGATCCATCGAGAGAAAAAAAAATGTGATATAACTTTTTCTCTACCCTCTTTGTCAATTACACGAACCTGAAATGTAAAATAATTTCATGTAAACAACATTTGTAAAAATATCTTAATTAATTTTTATAAGTAATCAAATTATCTACTGAACTGTTATCTGATGAATACCCTCTTTGTACTTTGTCGAATTCCATGGTAATACATAAAGAGGACCTTTTATGTGATTACATTTTTGCCAAACATCATGATCCAATTGAATTTCGACAGTTTTCAATGAAACTGTAGAAAATGCTAGTATTCTGCATCAAATATAAGGATTAAATTTTATAAGTTAAATATATTTCATATAAACAAAAAAAAATTATCAGCATTAATAGAAATGCGTTTACCTGATATGCGTGGATGTAATAATAGATTTTGAATTTTCTTTTTGTGGCATCATAAATAGCATATTTTTTGGATTGGTGATTAATGCTACAGGCCAGTCATTGTGCTTTATATCAATGAATGAGAACTGGCCATGATCTACTGCCGCGAGGCGAAACCTAATAATAAGCGTGTGTGTCAAGTAAAAGCGTTTATTTAAACTAAATAAAGAAAATTTAAATAAAGAAGCGTAACTATATTTCAGAAATAATAAATACACTGCATATAAAACAAAGAAATGTTTGCATGATCTAATTTATTATTTCACATTTACATGAAAAATAGTAAATAATGTACTGTGTATAAAAGGAAAGTTTGCATGATCCAATTGCAAAGCAAAATATTTAGTTTCATGTGAATTAAGAGAAATATAAATTTTATTTATTATTAATTATTACAAGAACTAAAAATATAACGTGCTTTTTTAAGCCACACTTATAAGAGTTATGTTAATTCATTCTGATATAACAGAAAATAATAATTTTTTTTGATTATTTATAAGTAATTTCCCCTTCTCATTCTTTTCAATATTATATATAATATTAGTAAAGCATTATAGAATATAAAAATAAATGAAATTTATGTATTGGCAATTCTTTTACTTATGCAAAAGTGCATTTGTCCTTACATTCTGTTGTCTTTCCAATCTGCCAATTCTAGCTCAAGGAAGCCCGCTTTTTGTAATGTATACATGTTAGGTACCATGCCACCCAGCATATGATAATGACCACATAAGTACACCATACTCTTTTGGTATCTACCTTTTATAATAATGAATTTATTATATAATTTTATTTATATAATATTAAAGTAAGAATAAAAAGTTTATTTTTTTTATCTTTTTTATGTATATAATATCCTTACCTAAAATATTTCTGATATTTGTATTAGATTGTGACAATATACATGATGTAGGATAATGGCCAAATACAATTGCATGATCCGCATTGCTTTCTTTAGACTGATTGACTAATTGTTGTATCTTATCAATTTCCTGTTGGTCTAAAATACCAACAAAATTAAATGGTCTCCTGGGGCCTGGTTTCAAGCAAGCATCAATTGCAATAAAAGAGTATGTTTCAGAACCAGCATTAACATTATACATATAAGATCTAGGATGCTTCTTTCCTTGAATAGAATAATTGGAATAATAATTATTTTTGGAATCAAGATTGATCACATTGAAGTTATCTGAAAATAGATAAATTTGTAATGCAAATTTTTTTTCTTTGGTTTATTTTGTACAATTGTATATGTATTATAATTCAAATGCTTGTCCCTCTCACCATGATTTCCTCTGACATCCAACCATAATGTTTTTTCTTTGATTTTAGTCTCATCTATTACATATTTGTAGTATTGCCATTCTTCAAGTATTTGCTTAGAACCCATTTCATCTATATTTTTGGCATCAGTTAAATCTCCTATTGAAACAATATTAATTTAATTTTTCTGGTCAATAAACACATAGTATCTTGGTACAATTATATAACTGTAAAATATGAATTACCTGAAGCAAGCACAACAACAGGCTTAATTGAATCTACCGTCATACTACAGAATTCTTTTAATTCTGATATTCTAGATGGATCTTTAAAGATACTTATGTGTATATCAGATATCTAAAAATGTTATGTAATATATCTTTAGAATATGACGTACTAAAAATATATATATAATTTGTATCGCTTATTGCTACTAAATAAGATATAGAAAATATGATACAGACAAACCTGTAAAAACCATATTAAGTGATCATATGAATTTCCTATGTCATAATACTTCGGCCTGGACCATCGTATCTCTCCATTATCGTCTCTCAATGTCTCGTCCGGTAGACGAGAATCAACACTAATAAGATCAGCTACATTCGCCACAAAGATGGACAACATCAGTACAAAGACCAAGAGTACGATGGTGGATTTCGCTATTTTCATCGTGACGATAATACAATTGCGCGAGCATGTAATTTTACAGGGGAGCAAAAAAGAATTGGCGAAAAGATCCAGCTGTTTTTGTGCTGCGACCACCTGCTTCGAGTCCGGTGAACGAACCGGATGCCGTTTATTCACATGGAAGCTGGTGAGTGTACTTGGCGACATTCACTATCCCCGACGAAGAACGAGCTGGGGAAGACGAGCAACTTAGAGGATCGTCTTGGAATCATATCCTATGTGTTTGCCAAACAATGGCAAACCACGAGTGTAATTCAGATATTCGTGGCCATCGCGAAAAAACGAACAGCATCGAGCGCCTTATGCGCATGATGAAGCAAGATTGATCTGAAGACGTTCAAAGAAAATTAATGATCCGAGTTCAAGACTGATCGGTTTACGATGTCATTTATTCATTTTGCTATTTATATCTCTTGGATTCAAACTGTGACACGAAAGGAACCCGGAGAGCCATACAACAGACTTCAAATGTGCGTGACTGTCAGTTTTTCCTGTCAATACATATTACGATAGATATTTCTGCATTATCAATGTACGATCAACACGATTTCTATTTCGAGAATCGGGTGTTTCTTATGCGCCATTATTTTTTTATTTTAACAGCGAGTGTTTTTACCAACATCGTTGTGCATTATCGTTTCATATATAACACTGCAAGATGTCACTGCATATATTTAAAATTTGGAGGTGGAAAATGTGCGACAATCTCGGCTCTCATATTCTTATATAGAAATTAATAGTCTTCCTTTTTTTATATGAATTAAGCAACAGCAAAATATTCGTCACAAAGAATTTCACTAAAACAAGAATTAGGTACTTATAATTTAATGTTATAATTTAATATTTCATGATCTAAGATCCAGTGTTGCACCAACATTATTTTAATTAGCTTTAAGCGAAACTTAAATATATGTCTCTCTTTATTTATTTAGAAAGAAAGATAAAGATAGACATATATTTAAATCTCGCTTAAAGCTAAAATGACGTTGGTGCAACTAGGCCTAAAAGATATAGTTTTTATAAGAAAGGTTTTTTTTTTGTATATCTCATTCTAAAAAGAACATTATGTTTCTTAATTATTTATGTTTCTATTGTATTTCTGTGTTGTTATTAATTAATTTAAAAATTTTAATTAACTTTAAAATGAACTTAGAATACACTTTATTTTCAGTGATGTAATAAAGACCATTATCATGCGGCGTTGGCGATGACGGTAACGATAGCTCATCTCACACAAGATAAAATTATATTTCTCTTTCGAAAAAGGTGTAAAAGATTAATTAGTTAAAGAATTAGATTTAAGAATTGCCTTAGTTTGTAAGATTTTATTTAAAATTAAAACAACTACGAATTTCTTATTTTAAAATAATTAATAATACATTAATACACAAATTAAAGTCATCTATAATTGCGTGAATTAAAATGACGATCAATTTTGCAAAAATAAAGTAAAATTTTGAAATTAAGAGTAAAATTAAAAGATAGCTAATCTTAGCTAATGTAAGATTTATGTCGTGCAAGAATGTATCATCGAGTTTCCTGTCCGCGGTCTGTATGCAAATCTTGACCGCATGTACTGACCATGTGATGAAATATTAGTTAAATATATATATCCTGATTCTTAGACTGACCTACGTGAACAATATATAATTAAGATAAATTGTCAGGAATGTTTGCAAAAATCGTTAATGCAGATCGTTAAAATTTTAATTCTTTTATTTTTCATATTTTCCTCAAATTATATATTTTTTAGATTATTGATTTTAGATTATTGATTTTCTTTTAATTAAAAATAAACAGTAACAAATTTTAATTAACATTAAATAAAATTAATATAAAAGAAAATTCAAAATTAAGAAATTAATGGGATAAAAGAAAATTATAAATAAAATACAAAAATATAAGAAATTTCAAATGTCATGAAGTAAATTGACATTCAATCACATATAAAGACATGGAGATAATAATGATAAAATAAATGAGATATGAAAATGCGTGAAAGAAAGAGAGAGAGAGAGAGAGAGAGAGAGAAATTTAAACGTTTTAGAATTAATTTTCCCCCTTTAATAAATATAAATTTTATATATATGTATTGTATATATATATATATGTATATATTTTACAAAGTTACAAGTTCTTATACATCTCTTTAATTCTTCAATTTTTAGTAAAAATTAATATCAGAGAATGAAGTATTTCCTTTAATTTCTTTTTTTATATTTTATTATTTATATTGTTTATAGTTTATTATATCTATTGTTTATTTCTTCTGTATTATTATAACTGATTTTATTGCAAAAAAAATATAAACGATCAATTTCTTACTCGCGATTTGATGATTCTAGATAAGTTGTCGGAAGCAGATAATAATGCGGCTAGATAAGAAAAACCGACATCAGCCTACAATCGGAAGTCGTCATGTATCCAAATCAGTTTGAGTAGTCCGCGAAGAAAGCTACTTACTAAGTTTCTTAGCAGCCAAGTTATTTGCTTCAGTATAATATTGATAATTTGCATAGGTATATCTTGACAGTTTTACATTGTTATATCTTGACAATTTTACATTGTATATTATATCGTGTGAGTGAAAGAGAAACAATTGTAATGATGGTGTTGAAAAAATTTACAACAGTGTTTTTGATAGAAATCTTCATTTTACCGGTATGTGTAAAAATTAATTTTAAATTATTTTAATTAAACGTTTAAGAAATCAAGTATTTAAACATGCAGTTCATACTTCGCATAAAAGGCTATTACATTCATGCTTATTAATATTATTTGGCCAATGAAATGTTAAGTAATATTAAATGTAATATTAAGTATGTAATAAATTCAATAAAAAATAAAATCACAATATTTGATATGATATAAGTAAAACACAAATCGGTGCAATCAGATAAGTAAAGAGCGTTGAAAAATCAATTTTACTGATATGTAATCGATTTTTCAAGATAAATTATATATAATCAATTATTCTTTTTTTTTAGAAAATAAAGCGTAGCTTTAAACTTATCAATCAAGATTACTGTCGAGATATTGTACAAGATATTGTATTGATAAAGAAGAAATAAATTTGAATGAGGTTAAACCAAAAGTGATAAAGAAATGAAAAATTAAAGAAGCACATTTCACCTATTTCAGATTGTTCTCGAGGCTGACATTTATCATGGATATAATACTTACAAACAATACTACAATAGCCGCATTAATAGCGAGCAATTGGAATATCCAATAGAAATCTCCGAAGAATCGTATTACGATCATAATGATGTAAAGAAAAAAATAAATTCGCGTTTTGGAGGTAATGTCATAAAATATCATAAAACGATTATTACGATTATTACAATTTATACAAAAAAGTTATATAAAACAAAATTTTATTAAATTTATTAAAATTAAAATTTTTCTACTTACAATTTTTTATAATTCAGACATTAATGTTCTCCTTCTTGTAATCTTGCGTTAAACATAATATTTTTGTGAATATGGCTTTTTAGATGACAAACGACATACGAATTTTGACAGTAGTTTTGTATTTCCGGATGATGTGTTGCAAGCGCGAAGCGGTAATGGCAATGGTGACATAAATTTAATCGGTCCAACAGCGAATTGCGACAAACAACAAACCTTCTGCGAAGATGTCTTGAATTATCCCAAAGAATTTGTGAATCAAGCACTCGCGACCGATTCCAGCCTGTTGCATTATGCATATGAGGATATTGTTAGTAAATTGATAATTTATAATTTATTAAAATAATATAATTAGTAAAACATGCAATTTTTATTTTTAAACTTTTGCTTGTTAATAGTTAACTATTGCACCGCGAACAGATCTCAGTGAGGAACCACTTTGTCTCTCTCAGGTAAAATCATTTCTGAATTATTTCCAATATTAAATCAAATTTTGCAAACATACATAAAAATAATTAATTTCTAGGAGCGAGTAATTCGTCCAAAGACAGGTCAAAACTTGAAAAATGAATGGCGCTTTATCCTCCAATCAAATGAGATGAATTTTTCTCAAAGTGTGCGAATTGAAACTTGCAAGTAAGTGCTACATAATAAGAAGAAAAAAGCTATAACAATTTTTCAATATTTATAATATATATGTATATATATTCAATATATGTAATATAAATGACAGAGAATTACATACAATGAGTATAAAATAGTTTGTCAGTATAAGGTAGAATATTAATGAAAAATAGCTGAAAAATAATATATTCTATTTCTAGAGAAGAAAATAGTAAATGCAGGATGATTGACGGTTTTGCTGAGGGATATATATCGACATGCAAACAGAAATACATTTATCGCGAGTTGTCAGCCATCTCTGAAAACGATGAAATCGTCCGCGATTACTTCCGCTTTCCTGCAAGTTGCTGCTGCCACGTTCAGTTTAACGCCGACGACGGAGATACAAGAACAAGAATACAATCAACTTCATATAACATTCCATAGCTTCATTCGCAGGTTACACAACACGATAAAATACGATAAATATACGTATAAGAATATTTAAAAAAATATTTTATATATATGTAGATATTTTTGCGATTCTCTTGGAAATAATTAGCTACATATTAATTTGGCTTAGATTTTAATTGCGATACAAAATCGAAGAAGATGATTGCTCTTGTTCGTATTAAGGACTTTGCAAAACATTATATGCTGAATAAGATATTCTAATAATCTGAAAGAAAATAAAAATTAAAACATGAACATAAAGATACATAAAAATTAAATTGTGGCAAATTTATAAAAATATTTTAATCATTAATATAATTCTAATATCATTCTCTTTTTTACCTTCATGAAAGATTCATTGGATAAAGTAACTATATATCCGCTAGTTATTTTTATCGGTTTCTTAGATCGAATTATTATCAGTAAAAGAGTCTTCATTAAATCAACGGGAAGCGTCGGCCAGTCCATCTCATAAATAGCGTTGCCGACTTCAGTACTCTGTATATTTAAGAATAGACTTAAAAAAAAATTCGATTGCCTAACTTCATAAAAATCCAAACATTCTCCAAAAAAGATAATGTTTTAGTAAATTAAAATTTTTTCTTATTTGACCTTTAGTGTCACTTCATTGCCAAACCAACAGTACAAATATATCTGCATAAGCATGCAACCAAGATATGACAAGCTCCACGCGAACTCGAGGCTCAGCAAAGCTTTTGTTGACATTTTGTAAATGCTAAGACAGAGCACCGTTGAACTTATGGAAAATTGTACGAGAATCATCAACGTGAACACCGTATTAATGCGTTCTGCGAATCTGCCAGATCATAATTTTTCGTTCAATACGTATGTTTTCTCCATCCTGTGAATAAATCTTTACCTATACACATAGCGATGATGATGAATAAGCTCGCGAACGAGCCACTGTTCTCGCGCCTTCAAATCCTCTTTTGAGATTCTGGATTTCTGGGCCTTTCGCAGCAAATCCGGCAATATACGAGCGCGATGACATAATATGTCCAGCTGAGCGCAAGTTTGAATCATAAAGCCGGAAATGAGAGTCTCGTGGGCGACGCTGGCATTCGCGCAGACTATCAGTCCAATAGTTTGATGCAGTACGGTAGCCCAAAAGACAGCGGTCGACGAAATGTCATATGGCACCCAATCGGACAACGGCAAGGTTCTCGTATTGGCAAAATACCGAAATTGAGCAATCGTGGCAAAGAAGACGGCTGACTCGTTCAATATCTCGCAGTATATAGTAATCATCCTAGAAAAACATTCGAAGTCTATGAAAAAAGGCAGCGTATATATATATATAGATAGATAGATATATTAGATAGATAAGATATAATATATTCTATAGATAGATATATTAGATAGATAAGATATAATATATTCTATAGATAGATATATTAGATAGATAAGATATAATATATTCTATTTATATATATATATATATATATATATATATATATAAATAGAATATATTATATCTTATCTATCTAATTATATCTAATCTATTATATCTAATCTATATAAAATTGTGTGCAAAAGTTTATAAGTATTTAATGTTTATAAGTTTTAGATTTGACTTAATTTCTGGATCTTTAATTTTTGCAAACTTTTCAGGGCTTTTGTTTCGTAAAGAAAAATTATTTCAAAGAGATAATTATATTATAAATCCAAATGCGAACTTTATAATTACCCACTTTGCGTTACGATCAAATTTTCGTTGAATATCCATCTCGTGATTGTCTCTGGGTACACAAATGTTCGTCAGCAGCATATTACTGAGGCCAATGATCTTGTCCCGGCATAATACCAGGTTCATTACTTTGCAACTAACGCCGAGCACAGACAAAAACAGCGAGAATTTTTCAATAAAGGTTTCAAGATCTTTAATCATGAAGCAATCGATCAAACCGCAAAACGTGAATGAGAGAAGAAGAAAAATCATCACGACGGAATAAACAGTATACGCCCAATATTTGATGGGTGTCAAGTTGAGAGGTTGCCAATAACCAGTATACGTCAAGAGAGCGAATGATAAGGGAAGAGTATGCATTGTTCTCGTTTAAAAGTCTAAAGAATATTCTTCAAGCTCTATAAGGTCTCGGTAAAAATGCTTCTTGCAAAACAATATTCTGAAGAAGTTATTTTATTACAGTTTCTGTTTCTTTGCATCAACATTTTATATTGCTTTCTTATTCTCTCACATAAAGAATTACCTCGACTTCTACCCTAGATAATTCATGCATAAATAAGTTTTACTAATTGTTGCAATTAGACATCGCAATACTATAAAGACTACCGTTTACATTATTAGAGTCGTGGCCGTATAGTTCCGCCTCTTTAAAAATAAACGTTAGTTATATACACGTACATACTATCTTTTATTGTCACGATCGATATAGATGAATTGATCTATGAGTGTTGAATCTTGAAATTAGAGAGAGAATATATTTGAATTTCTCAAACTATCCTGACAGATAACTTTGCATAAAAAAATTAAAAAATTAAATTTGCGTTTCGAAAATTGCATAGTGATATACAATTGCCGATTAAATAACGGAAACAGGAATTGAATTAATAGAAAAACTGTTATTGCATATAAGGAAGAAAACTTAATATTAGAATAATACAACGATTATTAACTATATTGTAAGAGATAAGACACAATACGTCCAATTCTTCATTAATATGCTATGAATATAGCATGCCGAGCGTCACAGAGGACGATGTACGTAGTCGTTTTTTTTATTATGAGGGTTTGCTATCCATCTAGGTCTTATGGTATATTCTTTTTGAATATTACAATTCAATTGTACAGTTAACTCGATTACAGATGAGTCCCTTTCTCGTGTAACCCGAAAGGACTCTGGTCAGCCGTCACTAAATAAACCTTTTGTCGCCTGTAAAAAAAAAATAGAAAAGATAAGTATATTACGTATAAAAAGATATTTTGATTTATGTTTTTTTTAAATGATTTCTTTAGAGAATTAAAAATTTTTTGCTAACGCGTTGCTCGGAGCGCCGTATCCCATGATGACTTGCGTATTATTATTACATTCGCCGGAATAAAAGTGATATAACGAAGGGCATTCTACACCCAGAAAGGCTGTTTCATCGATCAGCGATTCGGCATAAAATCTCCAGGAACGATGATGACTGCAAAACTCTGAAATAACAATTGAGTTGTAAAGAATAATTTTAATTAATATTCAAGTTATATATTTAAAAGATATTCCTTATATATTCCAAAGAAGGTATATATATATATATATATATATATATATATATATATATACAGGGAAGGAAGTAACGCGTTACTTGTAACGCCGTTACCGTTATAGTTACTTTTTTTGGTAACGATCCAGTAACGCCGTTATTTTTTTTCTGTAACTGTAACGATAACGTAGTTACATTTTTTAGTAACGATAACGAATTTACAGTTACTTTTAGCGTTACTTTTTCGGTAATTCTGTACTATCACCTTTTAGAGGCCATCTAAATGATGACCTATTAGAATATCAACTTTTATTAAAAAATTAATAAAAAACATCGATAAAATTTAACATATGTTTTGTGATTTAAATCCTTTCATAAAGAAAGAAAGAGAGAGAGTATGTATTGTACGAAACAAAATTTATTACGATTATAGATTTAAAAAAAGTAACGAAAAAGTAACGAACCGTTATTTTTTAAGTAACGGTAACTGTAACTAGTTATTTTTGAAAATCAGTAACTAATAACGGTAACTAGTTACTTTTTTAACCTGATAACGAGTAACGGTAACTAGTTACTTTTAAAAAGTAACGTTCCCTTCCCTGTATATATATATATATATATATATATATATATATGCAGGGTATCCTGCAACTACCGCTCCATATTTTAAAGGTAGAATGTCGAGGCACTAATAGTTTTCGAGTTATAAATAATTGAAAATAAAGGGTTTTTCGCAAACTAAGCCTTATAGGAATAAAATATTAATAAAGTCACATTCTTTAGTTAATTTTAGATAGAGTTTACTTTAATAGAATTTTAATTTAAGGCTTAGTTAGAAAGATACACCATGACAAAAATTGGGAATATGCAAAAAATAATGATCTTTTTCGACATTTTCGCTGAGGAAAAATCGTTTTTAAATTGGCCAGAGAATTTACCTTTAAAATAATGGAGCGGTAGTTGTGAGACACCCTGTATATATATATATATATATATATATATATATAAAGAATATATAAGGAATATATATATATATATCCCATATAGCACGGAATATTGTAATATTACTGTAATATTCCGTGCTGGTGGATATATATATATATATATATATATATTCCTTATATATTCCTTATATATATACCTTCTTTGGAGTAGATCGTAGCATTTAATGGACAGCCAGGTTGTATACGTCGACCACCATTTGGATAGAAGTCTACCGTGCCGATAATCTTCATAATACCGTAAAATCCTAAATCCGTATGTATGATATCTACGAAACGAGCATCGGAGGATTTGAGATGAGGCTCGAGATAATTGAAAAGAGGACCGGCAGGATCTAATCCTATAACGAAAAATTTAAGTATTGTTAAGTTCTAATTCACTTTTTACACTAATCTTTGAATATTAAGATTTTAAGATAGCAAATTTAAAAAATTTGTTTTTTTAATAACATTTTATTCACAACTTCTACAAAGGTTCTCTCTATCAAGTTTTTATTTTTATTTTATTTCAATATTAATGTGTACTATTTTTATTTTACTATTATCGAAGATTTGAATTATTTATTGCAAATTTATATGACTTATCAAAATTCCACAAAATAATATTTAAAGATGTTTCAATACTACATTAAAACAAAGATATATAAGTTACATGAAATCGCAATAAAATTGACTGATAAAAAGTTAATGGACTTTACCTGTAATTCTAGGAATCTGAAAATTGACACTTCTGCCGAGGTAGCCAGCGACTTGGCTGCCTAAAGAGTGTGCTACAATATGTAACTTTTCCGAGTTAAAGCCCGATCCTACCATCTTATCGAGAGTCACTGTGAGAGCGGCTGCAACATGGAAGGCGTTTTTCACAGCTGTCATGTATGAGTCGTTCACCAGTTTACCATAATCCATTGCGATGATATTGTGATCATTTCGCTTCAAGTAAGCTGAAGAAACAGAGGAATATAATTAAAATACTTTTTTAAATAACTATTTCGTCATCGAAATATACCTTGCACTATTGTTCGTATGCTTTCTTTCTCTATATGTTCCGTATAGCCGTGTATATACAATACTGTCGGCTTGCTGCTATTTATTCGAGATAGTAGTGCATCGGTATTCTTTAGCGAGTAATCGACATATTCATCCATAGTTGTTCTAAATAAAATAAATATTTGCATTAATAAAAATAGATCTTTATAGAGATTTATAACCACTTTATATCCCATCAAAGAGAGAGAAAGAAGAATTGATATTATTGCAAGAATCTAATTAATATCGTTTATTTCTTTGGAATTTGATTTTAAAGCGATGGAAATGTGAACAATGGAAATAAGAATAACTGAAGTATAAACATACCCAACGTAAATACGTAAAAAGATACTCTCTAGGTTTGCGTTAGGTGCTCCGCCTATCCGAAAAAGAAAATTTGGCTAATTTATATTTTAGATAAAAAATTTTTTTAATAGCGCGTCATATATACCCACACAACACATGGAAATTTATAAAATATCAAGATATCCTGAAGGATATTGTAAGTATATTATACAAATATATCAGAAATAATTATGGTAGTTATTCGGGATTTATCTAGGATTTATTTGGGAGAATATTTCTAATAATAGTGACCTAATTTACATCAATTTTTTAATGCATTAACTAGTACATTAATATGAAATTCTTTTATGAATGTAATTTGTATCAATATACATACTAATTCGGGAAAAAGTTTCATATTTAATTATAGATAATTGTGTACATATAATTATTATTTGTATATAATTGTATTAAAATATTTGTAACTTTATATCGAATTAATATAAAATTATATCAAATATGATATTCGAAAAACAGAATTTTAATATAATTTTGCATTCGATATAGAGTTATAAATATTTTGTATAATAATACATAAATGATCTTATGTAATTATAAATAATTACATAAGATCATTTATGTATTATTATACAATATTATAAATAATTAGATGAAATTAAATATAATTAAAATAAAATAAACACTATTAAAAGCTCTTCAAAATTAACAAATTAAAATGAATAATAAAAGGCAGTAAAGAGCCGCAGTTGTAGAACGTGAAAAATCTTTTTCAAGACAATCAATTTTAAAATCTTTCTTCTTCTAGATATAATTATATGTAATAATAATTAGATATAATTATATATACTTAAATAATAATTATATATAATATAATTAAGTCTAATTACATCTAATTATATATAATTATCTATAAACATATTTATAAAGAAATTGACATGCAAATATTAAATATTTAGTATAATCTAGACATTATATCTGAAATTACACAAAATAAAATAAACATATATCATAAAAAATACAGTTTTTTTAATATAATTTTTTTATGTTAATTTTAAAACAAATATTAGAAATAAGAAATAAAAATTCAGGAACAGTTGCGTTTCAAAATAGATTGAAAATAGATGATGCAATGTACAAAAAAGGTATAACAAAATCACTAGTATTTGTTTCTTGTTTACTTAAATGTTTCATTGCACCAGAGTTCTTAGGATGTCTCTTATATTTAAGAGATATTTTATCTTGATCAAAATCAGATTTATATATTTTCTAAATATTTATATATGTATTTCATGAAAATTTTTTACGGAAGTATTTTTATACTTTATTTGTTATAATATACTGATAATATTTTCCGAAAATTAAGATATATTTCATATATCTGTGATAATTTCAGTACATTTTACAGATCTTCATTGCTGTGTAGGTATATATATATAAACATAAGAAATTTAAGCAAGAATAATTTTAATGAGAAAAAGAAAAAATGTATAATAAAATATTTTTATATATCTCTAATAATATATGTCTCTAATAATAATTTCACAAAACACTATTTCTTAATTTCTGTCCTTAATTTACATTTTAAATATTAAATTTAATTCTTTATATCCTTAATTTACATTTTTAATATTAAATATAATTCTTTCTCAAAAAGAAAAGCTCAAAATATGATATTTTTTCTAATACATCTCTAATAACAGTATATATTGCATTTTCATTATTAAATATAATATAATTAAATAATAATATAAAATATTATATAATTATTAATTAATAATTATTAATTATAATTATTAATTAATAATGATAATATTTAATTATAATAATTATTATTAATAATAATTATATATATAAAATAGATTGAGTTTATTGCAAGGCTGATACTTACCGATTATAGCAGCGTATATTGTAATAGCAATGACAAATAATTGAGAAGTATGGATCATCATTGTGGCTCTAAGGATACGTTCTATCGAATAATAAAAAATTTTGGATAATTTCTAGGTTTTCGATTTGTCCTGTGCACAACAATATAAGGAGCTAAAAAACCGTTAATATATGCACTCTTAGATTTATGAGACATCCTGTTATCCAATCACTCTGATAGCTTTCTTGTGTATACGAAAGAGTAACGCGCGTGTCAAGCGGGAGAGATACGATTATCCTTCCTGAAGGAGGTTTAATGCGCCAAATGCGCAAGTGGGAATATCGCATATATTTTCGAAAAAAATTGCGATTATTAAGAAATTATTATAAAACGGACATACGTACACACAAAGAAATAATAAACTTTGTTAATAGTAAATAATAATTATAGAAAATATATGACATAATATCGCTTCATTAATAATTTTTAAGAGAATTGTTAAAATTACTACTTATAACTACTTGTATTATACTTACAATGTTCTGACGAGTTCAGGAATGCAAGTGTTGCAAATACATGCGATCGTATAGTTTTGACCAACAACAATACTTGTTTATATTCTAGCGCTTATGTATATAAGCGCATATATAAATATCTATGTATATCTATATATAGAATTGCGCCTCCGCGTCCTGTTCCTGCGGATAGATTAGTCACTCGTTATCCTGTCGGCGGGAAGTTCATCGACGGAAAAAGATCGTCTCCGAACGCGCGTATCTATATATGTAGATATCCAGCAAACACAAGTATTACTGTTAATTATATATATATAATTTCTCACTTAACAACTACTTTTTTAACATGTAACAATTATAAGGAGTGGAAAATTATAACAATTACATAACTTACTTGATATTTGCGGGATATGTATTTGAAATAAGGAACATGCTATCAGCAAATAACTTTAATAATTCTAATGGTAAATAATTTAGCAAGTTTTGATCAATCATCTCTCAATAATAAGATATTTCAGTAATTTAATTAAAGAGTAACGAAATATAGAAAAATCAATGTTGAAAAAGCTTTAAAGGACAGTAAATTTTTAAATTGCTCGGAAAATAATAAATGCAACATTATACCACATAAAATTTAGTAACATCTTATAATACTATCTCATGACTAATCCAATCGCATTCATGTTAATTTATGTGCCAGTAAATTTATGAGAATGTCACGGATTATCGGAGTAACGGCAAATAATTATGTGTATCTCTGACATGAGGAAACAAATCACAGGTAAGTCTGAATTTTAATCACTCTTATTTCGTGTCGTTATTTTGAATGTGATATAATTTTGCACAGAAATCGGTCACATACAAAGGTAATATTCTTAATATTCCAATTTATTTTCGTAATAACTAACTATAATCGATTTTAATAAATATTTAAGCTTCTGTTTTTGTAAATAATAAGCTAACAAATAATATTAGCTTAATTATTAACATATATGAAATTTCTATATTTCTTTGTAGAATTCTTCGTTGCTTTTAGCACAGCATATTATTCTTTACTTATTGTCTAACAACTGTTGGATCAAATAATATTTTCACAATTCATATTTTCAATGTAAAAAAAATCTTACAGTCCGTTTATTTAAAATGATAAAACTAATATATAAATGGATCTCCTTAAATGCTTAACATTTGAGACCCGTGCAATGTATCCGTGCAATCTTTGGATTCTCAGGAATGGATGTTTATATAGGATATTCACTTTCTTAAATTCCATGACTTTCGTGCATCTTCAAATTCAAAATATACTTAGGTCAAATATTCCATTTGACGATTGCAACATTCGTAGGATTTCATCATTTCATTCTTGTCATTATCGAAACAAATTAAACAAATAATTGAAATTGAATAATGCTTGTGAGCATTGTAATCGTCAAGTAGAAGTAGTCTTAATTACACATTCTTCAATCCTTACAATTTTGAATATTCTTACAATCTTGGCATTTATGATGAAAAGCGTAGTAAACATCGATATACATAAATATCCCGTGTATCCACTAAAGTAGTTTGCAAGCGATTAATATCAATCACAATATAATGTAAGTAATTTAATACTGTGACATTTAACCGATTGCGTTTAGCATAAAATTTTGTGTATAATCGTATTCAATCGTCGGTATGACAGATTGAACAAATTTCAGGAATATTATAAGATACATATGCACTCCCAATTCTCCGCCGCCTTCCATTACTGTCTCCATGATTTTCTTCATCACTTCTGCATGTCTATATAAACAATAAGTCGTTTAATCTATTAAGATGTATAAATTTAATAAATTTAGATCAATTTTTTTTTGCCTTCTATATTTTACCTGCAAGGATGAACAGAAGCCATAGGAGGACCAGGTATATGTGGGTGAGTTTCCATTGTAACTGTCTTTTTAGCATGATCTTGACTAACATCTTCGTACATCTCTTCTACACTAAGCGGTTTTCGATTCTATAATGTAAAAGCAATAAGTATGATAAGTAGATCTAGGAAATAATATAAGTTAAGAGAAAAGTAAATATGCATGTTTTACCTCATTGTATCCGAACAACCATAATCTAGGAGTTTGATAATATTTATCATATGTAATATATAAGTCATAAGTGCGGGTGCGAATAATTTCTCCCTCCGTAAATGAGTCCCGTTTTTCTTGACCAGATTTCTTGATACTTTCCGTCGCCGTGTGCTATAACAAAGTTTTTCACAATTATAGAGGGAGATCTCAAAGATATTTCTTCCCCTACAAATTTCTTTTCTACCTTATCTTGTTCATCTAACATTCCGCTAATTTCAAAAGCTTCCATGTCAGCAGCATCCTCGTCATCCTCATCTTCATCTGCATTGTCATGAGTTTGAGATGGCTCCTCTAATGTCTCCTCCAGGGCCATTTCTGATACTTTTTCATCCAGGCCAGCAAGACTAGTTGCATAATGATGAGTATCTACCCATCCACCTTCAGGATCATCTGCTTCTATGATACATTCTTGATCGTTGCTATATTCCATCTATAAATACAGCAAATGATAATGTTAAATACTTAGTAAAAGATATCATTATATAATAAATGATATCATTATATATCAAAGAAAAAAATCATATATTATTTTCAGTCATAACATTACCTGCTTACATCGACGTGTACAGGGGACATTACGAGTGAGCAGAAATTGCTTGCCCTTTGGTAAATAGGACTTTGCCCTATCTTCATCACCAGTAGCCCATTGCCATGTAGGACAGTGATGTACCAAATGGTCTCCAGCTGCTACAAACTCCTCTGGTGTCAAGACACCTGTTTCTCGGAATTTGCTCTCCTTAAAGTCAATTTTACATAAATAATACATGTAAGATGTAGTATCTGTTGATGACAAGAAAATTCCATAAAAAGGTAGAAAATATAGAATAAATCTTTCTCTCTCTTCTTATAAATTGAGTAGTTTTTGACAAGTAAAGAAAATTGTTATCTTCTATTTATTTATTTATAGAAAATCTCACTGATGAAATCATTACTGGATGTTCTGTCATCTATCGACTCCGTTGTTCGACAACAATCTCTCTAACCAAAGAATCTAATCGACCCCGATAAACTACTGATATTCTGCGAGCGAGAGAAAAAAAAAGAAAACTCAAAAATTACCTTCAACACCGGCGTCAAGTATTCGGCAACGCCCAACGCGGTGCCCTTCACTGAATTTATTACACTTTGCATTATTGACGACTCGTTGGGTGTCCGTTGCGTTTGTGAGAATGTGGAAGGAGATAACCCCTACACGTGGTGCGCGTAGGTACGGGAGAGAGATAGCGATATCATTCAGAAGAGGCCCACAGGGATCATTTCGATCCACGAGCAAGGTTCCTTTTTTCGCGTGTTAAATCGTGTCACCTGCTATTTTCCGGCTCGCCAGATCGATTTGTGTGGAACAACACGTAACTCGATTCGTGTGACAGATAACTACCGGAAAATAACCATAGAATGTAAAATTGTAGATGGGTAATCGCTCCAAAATACAGTGAAATATTGTTACCAACTACCAACAATCGGAATAAACGCATTTCTTGAAATTAGTAACTAGGCGAGGAGATTGGCACAATTTTTTCTTCCTCTAACCTGATATGTCACGGGAACTCCACGCGTGCCTTGTCCGCTATTTCGCACGTTTACAGAAGTTGGATGAAAAATGGAAAGAATTATCGGCGAAAGCTGAAAGACCGCTTGAGGCTCTAGCTAATCAAGCCGAACAATTTCGACACGTTGCAAAGTGAGTGACAATCAAAAATTCCATTGCACTCGGCGATAATTTTATCATAGATTCAATGAGATGGCGTGATTGTTGCAGTATAAACATAAACGAGACAGAAAATGACATGGATGGAGAAACGCGGGAAAGATTGATGTTCAAAATTCTTATGGGCCTCGAAGATGAAATTGCGCTTCTCCAGGATATCTTGACACAATTTAATGACGCCAATCAGGTATATCTTTATCTATGAGTTATAATTTAATGAAAAAAAACATGGTATTTTTATTTGATTTTTTTTAGGATTTAAATAATTATTTGATCAAGTTGGAAAATGCCAGGAGCCAAGTATCCCTCAAGGATGAAACAATGCAAGAATTAATTAAGGGAACGTCTTATCGACCAAAACTTAATCTACTTTTAGAATGGGCTGTGGAAAGTTTCCAGTTCTATCATAACATGTATTTGTTGTTTTAATAATAGAGTTCTTTAATCATGTAATTCAGCTTTCATTGTAATTTACTAGTATTATGTACCGTATTCTATATGTATATTAGGTATCTTCGTATCAGGGATTGCATGAAATCTATCGATTATAAAATGGAAGAGACTATCGATAATTTGATCTCTTCCTTTGTGGAAGAACAGCGTGGAAGGAGGAATATATATAGTAAGTATAACATTTCTTCCTTCATTTTGTATTCTGTAGAGTTATTAAATGCTGCATTTTTATTCTATTATTACTTGCTACTATTATTTGACTTTATTATTACATGTTACATATTAGAGCATTATGTATTACACATATATATGTATACATATTCATATATTATCTATTTGATCGTTTTTCGGAATCTTTCGGAATATATTAAATATTGCTAGTGTAATATTGCACTTAAACATTCGATTCCAATTATTTAAATACATGTAAAAAAGCTTCAATGAAGATTATATATGTTTTAGAGATACTCGCCTTTACACAGTTCCTTGCTAAGGAGGCTCTTCGTTAAAAAATTGGAAATGTATGAATGAAACTTAAAAAAATCAAACAAAAATACTTTATATCCTTAAAGGTATTATATATTTTATGGAAGACTACTTTTATAATAAATATTTTTTTATAAATGGATAAAACAATTATTCATGGAAGATAATGAAAATTCATTATCAAAGATATTAACGTCCCTTATTAAATTGAGAAATGACATAATTTTCAATTAATTATCCTAAAACTTATTTCAATTTATTGTATCTATATAATAGTAGAGTTTTTATTGTATTGTATTATATGAATTTCAAAGCTTTATTATTTTACGCTTTAAGTTTCAGAATAATGTGAAATTATAATAATAATGGTTCATCTTTCGTTCTCTCCTTTTCGTCGTACTATCATCGTACTGTCTTCCTTCCAATGGAAAAGGACTCGCGCGCGATTTCGCGGCCGAAAAAGAGAGAGAGAGGGTCGAGGCGCCGGCGCCAGCTATTGATTCTCTTGAAATACCGTGATTTCAAAAGTTACTATCACCAGCACATACACTGAGGGTGTCACCAGTGGCGAACCGCTCTTCGACCGCGGACAAGGTCCTTGCGCGTTTCCTCCTTTGGTCCCGGCAGGTCGGTAAAGATTTCGTTTCATTGCTTTCTGCTCGCGACAGAAACGCGAACCGCATCTTTTCGAACACTGTTTCCTTGCGAACAAACGTTTTCAAATGGAGTTGTACTTATGTGAGAGAATTCGGGCTTTCTATATCAATAGCGAATTTTGTACAACGAAGTGAAAGACTCGTGTCCGCGAGGGCGTACATATATATATATTCATCTGATTAAAATAAGAGGAGAATTTTTTTGTATACACATTTGCCGAAACCATATGTACATAGTTATTTTAATAAAAATTAGTCTTCTCTCTTTCGTACGATTGCATATAAAATATTTGCTGAGATTCGTATCCGTATACTTTAACGAGAACGTGCATCTACGTCAAAGTAAAAATCAATTTTCAGTGAAGTTTTCAATCGATTCTTTTTATATGTACTTGAATTTTTTTTTATGAAGAACACATGTGTACCTAGAAAACATGTGTATATCCTTATGTTAAACACCTGTATGAGATTTTATATATATATATATATATATATATATATATGTGTGTGTGTGTGTGTGTGTGTGTGTGTGTGTGTGTGTGTGTGTGTGTGTGTATGTATGTGTGTGTATGTGTATGTGTGTGTATATAGAATCGACATAAGAAGTTATCACATATATGTGTATGGACAGCTTCTATATATGTATATGAATAATAAAAAATAAAATGACCAACTCAAGAAATTCATGAACATATGCATTAATCAAATAAAAAATGTATTATTCCAGGGAAGAAGGCACCGTAATAATTAAATTTTAATATAATTCTTTGATATTAAAAATATACACATACATACACATATATATTCTTCTTTCGTACACACACACACACACACACACACATATATATATATATATATATATATAAATTAATATTAACTTTCTTTAGATATTTTTATATCTACATCTCTTATTAAAAAAATTACAAATTTTTCATTATGTAATTTAATAATTTTGTTTTGCACTTGCTTCTATACATGTTCATATTTAATCATTTTAATCTTTGAAATTTTTTTGAACAGGATGGAGTGTCTAGATCTTTTCGTTTGATCAGAAAGAAGCGGATTTGAAAGGGATTAAAACGAAAGCGGAGAAGATATGGCGAATACAGCTCATCTCGTTCGCCGGCAAAGCTCCCGCGATCTCAAGCCTCAAAAAAGCATCGATAAGCTTGAGATGAAAGAGATGCGTGGTAGATTAATGGTGGATAATCGAAAGAACATCTCCACTGCCAATTACGGGGCCACCAATGCGGCCTTCGAAGATAGCAGTCCTAACAAGGTACCTCTGCCTATTTTATTCACTTTATATCATGAGTTTTACTTCATTGGCCTTTGTTCACAGAGCAAAACAGGAAACGGCCCGGGCACCGGTAACAATGACGGCAAGGCGATTTTTCGGCCGGAAGCAGGTGAAGATGAGCGTGAAAATTGGGATAGCAAACTCACATTTCTCCTGGCGACCGTAGGATATGCAGTGGGCCTTGGAAATGTATGGCGATTTCCCTATCTGGCTCAGAAGAATGGTGGAGGTGCGTTCGCTTCGATTTAAGATTGTTTATTAAAATCTCTCTTGTACAATAAGGATTATTTCTAATGTTCACCAGGTGCTTTTCTAATTCCTTATTTCGTGATGCTGGCCATCGAGGGTATTCCTATATTTTATCTGGAATTGGCAATCGGCCAAAGATTGAGAAAAGGCGCTATTGGCGTATGGAATCAGGTGAATAGAGAAAGAAAACTATAAATTATAATTTTATCGAAATAAAGATTTTTAATAGTGAATTTTCTTACCGAAAAGGTATCCCCGTATATGGGGGGTATCGGAATTAGCAGCGCCATAGTCTCCTTCAATGTGGCCCTTTATTATAATACTATTATTGCTTGGTGCCTCTTCTATTTCGTTCAGGTAAGAATCCATTTATAATTAATGTTTCATCTCGTCGCATTTATATCACTAAAATAAAAATTTAAAAATCTATTTAAAGAGTTTTCAATCGCAACTACCTTGGGCGGAATGTCCGAATAAATATTTTCAAAATGGATCTTACACGCCCGAACCCGAGTGTTTGGTAATGCTAAAATTTACGCTTACAATATAAATTATATTCTATTGTCCATACATTAATAAGTTTGTATGTAACTTGAGAATCGATCAATAGGTCAGCAGTCCAACACAGTATTTCTGGTATCGAACCACCCTAATGATATCCAAAGATATCGATACGCCGGAAGTGTTCAATTGGAAGATCGCTCTAGCGCTGATCATTGCTTGGATTCTCGTGTACATGTGCATGATTAAGGGTATCGCATCCTCGGGCAAGGTACGGCTCTTTTCTATTACAAAAATTAAATGTCATCATATTCTTCTTCGTCAAATGATAATTTCTGCTTCTTTCCAGGTTGTATACGTAACCGCTACATTTCCGTATATCGTTCTAATCATTTTCTTCTTCCGAGGGGTAACATTGACGGGTATGTCGGACGGTTTGCGGCATCTCTTCACGCCAAAGGTTCATTGTATACAATTATCTTCTATACGTCGCAATTCTTTTGTATAACCATCAATTTATTTCTCTACTTCAGTGGTACACATTGACTGATCCAGTAGTCTGGTTAGAGGCTGGAACGCAAATCTTCTTCTCACTAGGCTTAGCTTTTGGTGGTCTGATAGCATTCTCTTCATATAACCCGGTGAACAATAATTGCTATCGTGACGCTATCATGGTCAGTCTGACGAATTGCTTTACTTCCATGTTCGCGGGAATTGTCGTCTTCTCGATCATAGGTTCGTGCAAACTTCTCCCCTTTTCCTATTTTTTTAGACTTATAATTTTGCATTAACAGGATTCAAAGCCACCATGGTTTATGAACAATGTTTATCGGAAAGAAATAATACGTTAATGAGTATATTCGGACAGAAGATACCTGAAAATATTCCGATCAGTGGCACACTGTTAAACATCAGTAGTAGTAATGGATCATTGGACATGATAATGCCGGAATTGCCCTATTGTGATCTAGAAAAAGAATTAGATAATGTAAGTTGTGAAATTGAACTTTTTTGTTTCTATACCTTTCCTCCGTGCTTTTAAATTATGTAACGATAATTACAGTCGGCATCGGGCACAGGTTTGGCTTTCATCATCTTCACCGAAGCGATCAATCAGTTTCCTGGCGCTCAATTCTGGTCAGTATTGTTCTTCTTGATGTTATTTACACTAGGAATCGATTCTCAATTTGGTACTCTGGAAGGTGTCGTCACCAGTATCGTCGATATGAAACTCTTCCCGAACTTAAGAAAAGAGATTCTGACAGGTTAATTTCACAACACATAATAAGATATAATTTAAATGGAAGAAGTTACAAGAATAAACTCGATTTCACAGGTGTGATTTGTTTGGTGTGCTGCTCGATCTCGATGGCCTTTGCTCATGGAGCTGGCAGTTATGTTTTTGTGCTGTTCGATAACTTCAGCGGAAATTTTCCGTTACTTATAATTGCTTTCTTCGAATGTATAGCAGTATCCTATGTTTACGGTTTGAAGAGGTAAGTGTAGAAACATTCTTGAACCTGCAAGGTTTCAGATCAAAGATTGCATTAATTGTATTGTGATAATTTTAGATTTGCCGATGATATCGAACTGATGACTGGCAACCGGCCTGGTCTCTATTGGCTAATATGTTGGAAGTATCTCAGTCCACTGGCAATGTTGAGTATCTTGATCGCATCTTTTGTCGAAATATTTTTCGAAGGAAGCGGTTATCCAGCTTGGGTATCGAGTAAAGGCATCACGGAAAGACTTGAATGGCCTGTCTGGGCTTTAGTTCTCATTGCCATTCTCATTCTCACTTCTGTTTTATGGATACCCGCAGTCGCAATTTGCAGGTTGATATTGATCTTAAAGTTATCAGTAAAAAAATCACATATCTTGTTTTATATACGCTTCTTAAATTAAACCTTTTAATGATCCTTTAAATAAACCTTTAAATGAAACCTTTTAATAATGCTTTCTAGATATTATGGAATCCTCATCATCGACGACAACGAAAAGGCCTGGTTTCCTGCAGCGGATTTAAAAGAATTTCATGGAATTATGCCGCATGAGGTAACGGCGGCTGAAACACTGCTGTTTTGCATCAGGAATGACGGTTCTGAAGGATTGTGCTGCCCTACGGGCGGTCCTAGCGACGATGAGGACGAGGATCTCACCTAGGATCGATCCTTGATTGCGATGCGCGTTTCCGCAGATGATCTCGTTTCGAGAAACGCTTTACTTTATCCTGTGACGACCATCTTCAACTGCTTGCTACTTGATCAAAAGTGGCTGCAATTCATTTTGATGAATCTGGTCAAATTGTAGTCAACGCATTTGCGTGGTAGGATCTTGTCTATTGTGTCAATTAACATAAAAGCTTCGGCGGTAGGAGTCATTTCTTTATCATTTAAAGACGGAGATACATTCAAGTAAAAAATAATTTTTCTTTCATCTTTAATAATTAAAATTAGATGTCAAATTCAATTTTTTTATAGTATTTGAAAATTTTGTAATTTAAAGGAAAAAATTCTTCTAGAATCTTTTAGAAATATTCAAAAATATTGATGTAAGCGGAGATTTATTTGAAAATATTCTTGAATGTATTTTTGCCCGAGAGATATAACAATTTGCAATTTTTTTTAATTTAAGTGATTACCTATGCGAAAAATGGCTTTCGAAACTTCGTGAAATGAATAATGAAGAATATTAGACAATAATCTATATACACAGTTTTCAAACGAACAATCGTGCATCGTATGAACGGAAACGAGAGGCGAGCTTTCCGTGCGGAAAATTATCTGTTATATGAGTTAACAATGAAACATTTACTCTTTAGCGATTGCGAACATCAGATTTAAGATTAGCGGTAGGAGCCGTCCAGTGGACTTGGGTGAATGCACCCGAAACATTATTCTAGATAGATAGTCTTGTATCAAAGCATTTGGATCCTTAGATTTATGGATCTATTGAAGATTCGAAAATACTTTGAGAATCAATGGATCTAAAGATTTGATGATATAAACACTTAAAGATCCTAACAGCACAAGTAAGCAAATAAAAATATCGAGATATTTAAAAACGTACAAGATTTGCAGAGATCTAAAAATTCAAATATTTCACAATGTATAATTGTCTAAGAATATGAGATCCTTCCACAGATCTAAGGATCCAGGAATCCACGAGTGATTATGTGGATGGATGACGTGACAATAATGAATTTAGCATAAAAAGACTAAAATTGACGACAATAAAATAATTGGACTAAATTATGCTTGACAATAATATTAACGTTGTGCGGTATGTGATGCACATTTAAAAATGCCTGGATAGCAAAAAAGGCAATTGATTCGACCCGAAGAAATCGGTTTCTTCGGGCGAGAAGAGATAATCATCGTCCAGGCCACATAGATTAAACAATTAGTTTCACGTAGGTCAATTATTATTTTAATTTTAACTCTGTTATGTATCAAACTCGACCTGTGACATAGAATATATTATAAAAAGAATAGATAATATATATAGATAATATAGATATATCAAAGTAAATCATTCTATTTCAATGAAAAAAGCTATAATCCAGGTCGAATTTGAACATTAAAGATGTCTTTAAAGATGTCTGAACATTCTATAGAATCTTCCTGTTTGCACTCCTTTGTGACAGTATTCAAATGGCCTGATATCTTCCAGTGATATTTTAAATTCTTAACTCTTTGCACTTTGAATACTTTTCTATATTAAATTAATAAAAAGAAAATAAAAAATACTATTACATTAATTTATATAGAAAATGTTATTATAATTTCACAGTAATTTCCTGTAACAATTTATATAATTAATTTTTCATGTTATTAAATATATAAATAATTAAGATTTTATAAATCCATATTAAAATATTCTAGTGCAAAGAGTTAATGAATTAATGATTAATTGGTTGTGGAGTATTCGCCTAAAACGTACAAATGTAATACGGACAATAAGTATAGTAGAATTTCGTTTTCTCAAGTTATCTATTAGTAAGCCTAAGCAGATAAAATAACTGCATTAGCAATCGTTAAGCAAATGACTAATTAATTAAATAACAATAGAGTCATCAATTATATAATGACGGAAATTGTCATTAGTTAATTAATGATAAAAGACAAACCATATCTTGATATCATATCATTTGTTACAACTATATACTAGTTTTTTTATCTCGCGTACTCGCTCGAGCTCTGTTGGTGAAAGAATCTTTTGGGAATCAAATGCATTTTATAATTTAATTGGGAATTATCTTTTAATAAGTACTCTCCTTTCTATATTTTTATAGTTAAAAATAGATAATTTTCTAATTGATATCTTTAAAGTTTTTAAAAATATAATTGTAAATTTTTTGAATTTAATTCACACATTAAAAAAATGAATTAAAAAAAACAAATATTAAAAGGAGAGACGTTGTAGTTCATTATCAAATGACTGTTGCATTTATTGAGACTACAGAGAGAATAATCTATCTTACCAGACTTTTGTTAACCATATATATTGTCGATGTAGCTTGCGCAATAACTTAAAACAATACACCGATGGTGGACGGTAATAATTGTTATTATTACATACGATTGCGATGATTGCGATACATATATACAATAATATTGCGTATACGTAAAACTGTACATATATATATACATATATAAATATATTGTTGTCAGTTGAATGTTAAAATAAATACCTTGAGTGGATTTAGATTTCTCTTTACTATTGATATATAACATTCGCAATCGGAACTATTTTTTTAACAAACAATATAGTAAAGATGTAAACAATTTCAGCAGTAAAAAATTATTATGTAGATGTATGATAAACTAAGAAAGATTACTATATATACGAACACTTATTATCCTATGTTTATATTGTGTTAAAAATTTGCAAGTCTTTCAACTTTTAATTGAAATTCTAATTTCAAGTTTTTATCAAAAGCAATTATTATGAAAATTTCAATTTTATAAACAAAAATTGCCGATTATAAAGCAAAAAAATAAATTTATATACATACAATTAATTATATATACTCTCATAGAATTATCTTGTATGAATTTACATGCGATTCTTGCTTTAATTATTTAATATTATACATATATCCAATAATAATTTCTATTTTTCATATGGCGTATTCTAGAAAAATATTGAACAATAACAATTCAAGCATTTCTTCGTTACAAAATCGCTATTCAGGTCCTCGAAATCCGCTGTCTTTTTAAGAGCGTTTTATTCTTGTTTCAACTTCTTGTCATAATAAGAGTGTTTATCTGGATTAAAGTGATACAAGAAAAGAATGAAAGCAAATAAGATAAATATGCTAAAGGCAGCTATTTTGGTTTTTAATAAACCTGAGCCGAGGAGTTAAATTGCTTTATGGTAGAGAATAAATCACCTAGGAATTGGCAAACCCCGTTTCGGTTCACCAATAACACCCTATAGATTGATATTAATTTATGAATATATTTCAGTATAATAAAAATAAAATTTATCGCAAAAAATAGTTTTCTATAATAAAAATAATGTTTTCTTTTCTTAATGATAAAAATTCAAGAAGAGAGAATCTAAAGACTTGAACTTGCTTACTCAAGGAGATGAGAGAATAAGTTACTATCTTCTAATAAAGCAAAAAATATTTTTTTGTAATGAGGAGAGATGGGGAACAATATACTTAATCTATATGTATATACTCTACTACTTTACACTTTCTTGAGATTTCTTCTTTTAGATATCTTCTTATAAATTTCTTCATCAAATGAATTCTTTTCTTTCATCATTAAAAATCACTATTGCCTTAACTTACATCTATGGCAGTAAATAATGTATTGACATCAGTAATGCAAGGCCCATTCATTTTCCTGCAGGAAAGTATCGACTACTTCCTTCATTGCCAAGTTTGGAATTAATTGATCTTGTGTAAGACGCACACGTGTGACTGGATCGAAATGACCGACCCGTTGAAGATGTTCCTCGATATCCTTCCGTTCATATGTGATTCCACTAGGTGTAATCACTGGCTCTTGCAAGATCTCAAAGCTGATTTTACCACACAAATAGTCGGGCACCTCTCTTTTCTACAAACAATTCGTTTATAAATAACAGAATAAAACATCAAAAAAATAAATACAAAGACTCTTGTTTTGATGACAGAAATTGAAAGAAAACAAACCCTTCTTCTCTCGTCAACTTTAGCAAAGAGATCATTGAGCCGCGATATACAAGTATCTCTCTTCTCCTCGATCTCCTCTTTTCTCCTAGCAAATTCAGTTGAATTTGCATCAGTATCGGAATCCTTTGTCGTCTCCTGTTCTTGTAAAGCTGCTAAATTACGCTTTGCATCATCTACGATCAGCTGGTTCAAATAAGTCTGCAGGTCAATATCTTGAGCGATCCTCTGTTCCTCCCTTACTTGAAAACGACGTTTACGTGCTTGTCGTAGCACGCTGGTGATGTCGTCACCATAATTTAATTTCTGCTCCTTTGCCAAGTCTACAGCTAAATGTTGTTTTAGATAAATAATTTTATACTATAAGTCTAATCTATTCTTTCTCTTTCTTGAAAAAATGATAAGAGAATGTATAAGTCTGCTTTGCCATTTACCTCTCTGCAAATGTTTTACAGCTTCATCAAAAAGCTCCAACTCCAGTAGAGCAAGTCCTAGGAAAAAATGACCCTTCATTAAACAAGGATCTATATCTAAGGCTCGTCTGCAATCCTTGCACACGGATTCCCATTGTTTCAATTTCAAATGACACAATGCTCGATTTGTAAAGTACAATGCTTGGTCTGGATTCTTTATCTGCAACAAAAATAAAAAGAGAAAATGATTCTGTTGTGCAAAATCACTCTTCTTTTTAAAGATATGATAAATTTGTATTGGAGAGAGAAAGAGAGAGGGAGAAAGAGACGGAATATATAATCAGATTTAAAAGTCTTCCCTCATTTCTGTCAAATTCTAGTACAAATTTTCGGCGCTAGGTGCAGCATCAAACTGCCATCTCTGGCAAACACTGCATGTGATTCATGATTCAAAACAAAAAATACTTGCTGCGTATGTAACAATTGGTAAACAATCGAGCAGACGCACGAAAGTGCGCAATAATTTAGAATTTCGATTTAGAATTTCACGACGATGATCTAGCACGTATTCAAACGTCACTCACGATCGCCTTTGTATAGCAATTGGCCGCGTCCTCGTATTTGTGCAGATCGAAGAGACGGTTCCCCTGTTCCTTCAGCTCCTTGTCGGACAGGTTCGCCGTCGAATACATCTTACTCATGATGGCGCTCGATGATCACGTCGCACTGCATGCACGATCAAATCGATTATACGTGACGGGAAGTTGTACGAGCGCGAGAAACGAATGCGACAGCCTTCGTCTAACCTCTAAACGAACGTCAAATATTCCATCTTTGTTTCGTCGAGTCATCGACTTTGACAGACTCGACGCGGATCTAGATGGGAATGCAGTTTGACGTTTGACCGCCCTCTCGAGAATGATCGAAGAACTTCGATCTGTTTCAAGGAAAAGACTTACCCACCTAGTTGTCGAGTCTTTTTTACCATCATCACATATGCTTCAAAGTGCAGACGGTTCAGATCCAATTTGAAATTGGCACATTTCCCGCGAGAAAGAGAGTTACACTTCTAGATACGATTTTATGCACCTTGCTTTTTAAACCAGACCCATTTGCGCGGGAACGTCGTCGTGAAATATCTCGGCAGGTGCAATGTTACGGAATAGATCTGAATATTTATAGTTTATATACAGTGTATTTTTTGTATTTCGGCCAAGTGGACTGGTGTCTGGTGAGTAAATATTTTACTGCGTATAATTTTTACATTGTTATTTCTTCATGTATTTTGTGCGAGATTGAAAATTCATTACTCACTTAACTTTATTTCGAGGAAAATTGAAGAACTGATATTTTCGTTATATATGTAAATCGTTATAGATATTTACAATAGTATACACGTAGCTTTTACATTTTAATCATTATAAAAACATCAGGGTGAATAATGCCAGAGGTGTAAATATTTAAGACGCTTCTCTCTTGTTTTCCATCTTTTTTAATCGGAGTAAACTCTTTCGAATTTACATGACGAATTTACTTTTATAACGAATCTGCGTATTAAAATAACAAGCGTTTTATGAAAAAGCGAGCGCGTTTACTCGATATCATCGGCGTAATTTGTCAGCCATTCATTTTGATAACAATATGGAGATTCTAGCGATATCTACATAAGTATTAAGTAGAGATCCGTGAAGCTCGAAACTTCGTAACGCGGCTGGGATGCGGATGCAAGGAGCGGGAAGGAAGGGGACGGAGGGGGGGAGGAGAAGGAAGAGGAGGAGGGAGAGGGAAGAGATTGCGACCCAGTTCGTTCGTTCGAGACTTCAATTCCGTATTCTTCTCCATACGGGAATAGGAAGTTCCCGCCACGGCTTCTTGGTGACAAATTGGAATTAGAAGTAATCGCGTTAGTTGTTAACGAAACTCGCGGGTTAATCGAATCTATCTGGCTGCTCCTCGACCGATCGATCGGTCGATCGATCGACCGGTCTCCTCGCGTGGAGAAATTCAGCGGATGCAGGCACGATCCGGGGGGTGCCGGAGAGAAACGGCCAAGATTTATTAGACATTTGAATTAGTTCGCGCGCTATTAATCCCGGATTGTACAACGATGCCTCGTCCATCGGTCTAGACCTGGGTCTGGTCGTCATCAGAACTATCCATTGAACTACACCGCGCCATTAAGGGTTCGTCTGGAGGCTATTAAGCGTGTCCACTCGGATTACAGCGGATTACAATGCGAATCAGGTCTTTGCCGATGTTAGAACAGTGGCTTTGAATTTTCGCGAGTTTATCAGCGATGGACATTTAATTTAGGGTAAGTCGATTCCAATATGTATAAAAAAATATGCCTGATTTAATGAGCCTGAGAGATAATCTAAAACTAAAGGGTCGAGAATAGTATAAATAGAATATAGAGAATAAATAGAAAATATATAAAATATATAGAAAAAGAGTATAAATAAAATATAAAGAATAGAGAATGTAGAGTATAGAATAAATAGAATATAAATAATAGAATATAAATAATAGTATCCTTTATTCTATTTTTATATCACTGTATAAGTGATATAAAGTGAGATATTCCGACATATATAAAGACTAGAAATCAAAATTAAAAATCTCCACAAGACTCCCCTTCTAATTTTGACATCCATAACATCTCTCTTTCGACATATATTAATATTAAAACGTTTACGATACAACTAAACGAATCTCGTCGTCTTTAATTTCAAGCAAATTCACAGTCATGTATCTTCCGCATATCCATTTTGAAGCTTATCCGCTCGATCACGGCTCGTGTGTGGTCGACACACGTGTTATTAAACGGTACGCGACGGGAAATTATGGTCATCGACGTCGCATGTCGTGTACATACGTCGAAGGAGCTGGCCGAAAGGATTCGGCCGTATACGCGATTACGGCGAAATTACTCAATCCGATGGTAATCTGGCGAATTACACCTCGAAATAACGGTCAAACGCCGAAAGCGTCTGTGTGGGTGTGCTTGACGGTTCGGAGTCGAGAAGGGGCTTGCCGAGGTATGTTTCGCGCTCACGCTACGGCGAACATAAATATCACCCTCTCCCCCTCCCCCCTTTCCTGGCGAGTCATACGAGTCCGTCGAGGCATCCGCGGTGCATATAGGGGCTGCGCAGCATAGGTGCACGCACACATCTCTAGGCTGTATTATCATTTCTTACGGTCTCCAGACACGCCAGCTAGTCAGCCATGATTTTCGCCCCGCGCGTTTCCTGATGCCGGAATTTCTTACAAAGGGGTAGCTAGCTGGCGGGGAGGAAAGGCTCGGCGATGCACGCGTATCATTATTCGTACGCGGCGCGAATAACCGCCTGCATGCACATGCATTTTCTTAACGCGTAATTTTACGTCGGAACCGCGCGTGATTTCTTCCCCTCTCGTTTGTCATCTTGAAATCTCGATTGTTTGCGCAAACGATCACTTTATAACTTCAAACAGATTTTTGTATATTTAATGATCGCATAATTGCATAATTATTTAATCAATTTACAAGTTTAATATTATGTCTTTTATCTGTATAACTGGAACTTGTTCAGATTTACGAGATATTTAATTTTTAATCGTTTGCAATTGACACTATTAATAATACCGAAATCATGAGAAACATAATAATTTCTTATTAACGATTGAATTATTCCAAGTAATAATGCGAGGTGGAATCGATCGATAAATTGAAAAAGATTCAACAGGCCACGGATCTTTAGATATGGACGCGCGTGAATATAGATTTTCCTCTTACGTTGGAAAAAGGAATTGATATTCAAAGCGGGTGGATGCACTCGCATCTCCACACAGGAAGAAGTCTTATGCGAGAATATGTACATATATACATACACACACACACACACACACACACACACAAATGTGTGTGTGTGTGTGTGTATCATATACGTTGAGAATATTCTAATTTAATATCGAACCCGTCCGCCTTCGAAGCTTCAAGTGCCAATCGAGATTTCTTTACGACTCGCGAAACGTTTCACATTCTATTAACTTTTCGTCGAATTCCTCTTTACGCATTCTCCCTTTTATACATCCGCGTCTTTTTAAAAATTATGAAACATATTTTACAATACGGATAAGAAGTATGCGCCATTCAATTCGTACAGATACTTTTCAATGATTTGTTCTTCTTTTTATCGATGCTTCGTGATATTCATCACAAGAGCCATGTACCGAACACGATTTTGTCATTAAGCGAAACGAGGCGATGCTCAAATTCTCATTTGCAGCATATAATATCCGATAAATAATTTAATTTGCATCAGTTGGATGCCTGGCAGTTCTAAAGCCGATATATTAATCGGACTAGTGAAAATTGACGAAGCGAGACAAATTGATTTCTATCAGTAATTGCTTTCACATCGACATGTAATTAATATATAAGTTTGCAACTCGCACGATGAATGAGTATATGCATGCTGTGAATAAATCAATCAAGAAACGTTCCGTTTTGTTTTTTAAGAGACAATATTTTTAATGTAAAGCACTCATCACTCTTTGTAACAAAATGAAGAATTAGCGTATGATTCTTCGTTATATTATCGTATATTATATTGATAATTGCATATACGCACGCTGTGCACGTACAAGTATCTAAAGATCGATAAATATTTATGATACTTTATTGCCGTTTGAGGTTTGTTGCATAAGAGTTTTATGTTTTTCAAGGATATATCTGCGGATCGATCCGGATTTATAAAATCGGGTGGAGATACATCGTTATACTCTGTTGTTGATTTGATATTTCAGTTTAATACCTGAATGCATCGGTTTCGCCAGATCGGCAGGGGATATCACAAGTGGACCGGAATATCAACAATCGTTTTCATCGATGAATAGAAATATCTCTATCATACCCACATATAACGGTATGGATTTATTCAATAGACAAGAGATATTTAATAGAACGATCAAAGCCATTCCGTTGCAAAGCTCACTTGTGCTCTTTGATTGTTCCCCTGGAATATATATCGATATAGGATTTCATCGTGTAAAATATAAAAATCTGAACATTCGATCAGAGTTACTATTATTTGACGTTTTTTTTATCGATAAAATTGCAATTTTTTAAACGTAATTGACTAGAAATTTATAAACTAGAGAAACTTCCTATAAATAAATATCACAATTTCGAGTAATAATAAATAATGTGAAGTATAAATTTAAAATAATATAATACAGGAAAATAAATATAATATTGCGAGAAAAATTTAAATAATATCGTCTATTGCTTCTTTTTTCATTGATTATTTCGTGATATCGATAATTAATTATCGATTGGGATCGATATGCTCGTCGTGGAATAAGAATTCTTCGAAGGATTTTATTGCAACGATATCACACTATGTAGACGAATTCGTCACTCTTGTCACGACATTGGCTACTTACTCGACTTGTATAATTATTCGATACTCGAACCGCCGTTGTCGACGACGAACTTAGCGATTCCATGGGGAACGCGCGTGTTGCAATGCCCGGGGTAAAATTTCTTGACGGTTCGAAGAGACGAGGGTTGCTGTTGAATATCAATGTAGAGGAGCCTGTCTCACCGTCCGGAAGACCGATCAATCGATTCTCGAGCAGGTTGTTTCGAAGACGACGTGGTATTCCCGCTAAAATGATAGGAGTCCGGCATTTCATTCTTCATGGTATTTATCCTTCTCAAGTGTAGCGTTATTTTAATATATATATCTCATGAAAAGTTAGTACAGCAATAAAAACAATCGATACCGTACTGTACTATTTTTACTTTACGATACGGTACTGTTTTTTTTAAGCATTCTGCTTTTCTAAATATGATTTAATTTGCAAAAGTTAAAAAAGGTAAAAAAATTATATACAATATTTTTAAATAATTATATAATACCATAACTTTTTTCAATATAATATTTTTGTTTAATTTTTATATATTGAAATATCACTAAAAATTATTAAATGGGAAAATGTGAAAAAGAAAATATAATATCGGAAAAAGCTTGATAATTAATAAATGAAAGAAAAAATCGAGAGAGTATGAATTAAATATAATTATATAGATGTGATGAAAAAAATTCATCAAATTTTAAAATAAGCTACTATTTTTCAAAAAGAAAAAGTATTTTAAATTTATCTAAAATTCACATTTTTTTCGCAATTTGAATGTAATATATTTTGAGATAAAAATATAATTACTAATATAAATAATTACTAATAATTTATTTTAGTAAAGTAAAAAATGATAAGAAAATTATAAAAAAATAAAATATATAATAATTTAATAAAAATATAAAAAAAACAAGCTTTAACGTAAGAGAAAAGATGTTGACGCTAAATAATATTAACAATATTAAATAAAGCAAGAGATTAAACATATAATAAATACTATTGGGATAAATTTGAAATAAATTTCTTTTTCCACGTATTTAAATGTGTTTAATTTCGCAGGGGAAAAGATATAGTAAGATTCCATAATATAAAAGATAATGCAATATTTCAAGGATAATTGCAAACATAGGTATAATTAATTAATCACGTCATAATATGTATATCAATTCGACATATTCGATAAGAGATAGATTAAACCAATATCTATGATTATGCAGTTGCGTGTTATATCGCCGAATTTCGCGGTTGCTAGTGTAATTCTCTGGAATTAATCGACGAAGATAAAACAAACGTCAAAGAAAAAGAAAAGATACTCAGATAACGCGCTCTCGCAAACTGTGTGTTTCTACAACAGTTTCGTATACAGAACTCGCATGAAAATATTTATTCTACTAACAACGCGACTGTGCGTTAAAAACAAGAGTCGGCCCGTACAAGCACAGTTGGTATTACATACGCTATTTTTTTCTCTAACGAAAACGTTGAATCAGTGCGACCAGAGCATTTGCACAGGAGTATATAGAAATGCTTGCTATACTCATGCTAGTGGTATGATGTATATTGTGATAAAAATGCGAATAGAATTATCAATCCCGGTGTTTTTCCATCGTTCTTAGACTTTGGGTTCCGGTATTTAAAAATATACTTCTATATTTCCGGATCAATATTCTGTGTATTCCGGAAAGTACCTAATCCTAAACTTCTATTTTCGACGAAGCTTGATGGAAGAAATAATGGTTCCGAAAGGGATTAGTGCTGATGGCTGAACATGATTGATTAAGAAGTTGATTATGAATTTCATGCTCGAATTAGAAAAATCAAATGAAATTTAATTATTAATGATCCAGTTATTAAAGAAATCGATATTAGGATAGAAATCTCCATTAAGATAGAATAATAGATTAATACGTAATAATAGATTACGCTATTAACCTACTTTTCTATTCTCACCTGAGATAAATATCATCATTAAATAAAAATAGAAATTTGTAGTAGTGTTTTATTTTTGTTATACGGAAAAAGTCAAGAAATTTTCAAGGAATTTAAATATAAATAGACACTTTTTTAGACTTTTCATCGTCGCTATGTCGAATTTCGTGATCGGCATCTTTTACGTAAAAGAGTATCTGAATGTGCGTGTTTGCGTATTTGATAGTACTTTTAATAGCGGTTATTAATGATGATTGGCTTCAACTGCTGTCCGATTGTTTGCAGGTGTCCAAGCTTTTTGCTACCAAAGTCAAGGCTCTCTTCTGTCTACAGCTAACTGTTTCATCATTAGTATCGATCAAATTTTGCATCTTGATGACCTATTTAACCTCTCATCTTTTATGGATACTCGATGCTTTACCTAGCATTTCTCGTAATCGTGATGGTATGCACCGCCATAATTCTTTGCCTCTCGCCAGAGATGAAAGGTAAGACTTTTGTGTAGATACAAAAGAAGGTGAAGAATTGAAACGACCCAAGAATCGGCGTTTCGATTCATTCATGCCTCAAAAAGAAGATTCTCTATTGGATATCGAGTGAGCATATTGCTCTCGTAAATTGTGCGTCTTAAAGAAAAATAATTTGCTATTATAAGAGATCGCGCGTCGCGAAAATCTTTATCGTTCTCGACAGGAAGGAGGAAATTGAAAATTATATTTCGCGAACGGAAAATTGAAAGAGATTATCTTTCAAGATGTATGAACAAAAAATTTTTGGCAACCACACAATGGTTATAATTGAATGCATCGTTGATTTGTATCACGAATTACGCGAATTTGTATTTCGAGACACGCCGGAAATAGATTGCATAAACAATCATTCATGGACGTCGATCACTCTGACTGCATATGTCATTTGTATGTTTTATACGAGGAAATACATTCACAAATCATTTAACGACTTCGAATAGCTTGCAAAAGACGACAATCAATATGTAACATTCCTGATATTATGATAATGTGTCCCTGCATTTTTTTATACCTAATATAATCGGATTATTACATATCGCGTTAAGAAATTGACTTGCAAAAGCAATGCGTCGAAATGTATAATAAACATGTCAAAACTTAAAAACATCAAAGTAAAATAAAAATGGAAAAAATTTCGATTGATAAGATCGAAAGATAAGATCGAATTTGGTTCAAAAATTTGCAGATATATATATATATATATTTATTTTTATTTACATGTACCATTGTGTAAATTACACAATTGTTCTTATTTACTCCAATTTAAAAAATATAACAATATTTTTATTTTTAATCCTCTATTATTAAATAATTTTCATCACGCGCTAATTTATCGCGATTATTAAGGATGAATTTTAATAATCAGTACAATGGTTTCCACTTACAATTAGTTTAGATTGAATTCTTCGGCGTTCGTTCGAAGATAAAAAGGCTCGCCGTTAGTTAGACGAAAATCAATCATTGCGGTTCTTTTCGCTATCGACGTAACAAAAAAAAGCCCATTAGGTGTTTAATACCTCTACCTAGAGCATTCAGGGATAGCTAGGAGAATGGAACAAGAATAAGGTATGAGAGAGAAAGACAGAGAGTGGACGGAAATTGCACGAGAAAGCAGAACCCTTACGTACCGTGCGGAACCGTCGAAGGAAAGTTTCTCGTTCTCTTAATATCTGAGAATCACTATTCAGTCTTACAGAAATTGCTATTGGCAGAACCATTAGAGGCTGGAATTAGTTTCGCGATCCCGGATATCTGGCGGCCGCGGGGGAATGTGGCACGGGGGGAAGCGACCGCCATACGGCTCACTTATCTTACTTCCCTGCCTCGCATTAATACTTTTCGCCAACTCCATTTGCTTCCTTATTTCGGAAAATCTATTTATAAAACCGTTCTCAAATTAAGGTGAATATTTTTTATTTAATAAGCACAATTTTTATTTAATAAGCAATGATTAAAACTCCGTTAATGTGAAATATTAGAAACTTCGTCACTCGATTAAATTTATATTATTTTGCAGAGATTTTATCAGAGTAATTATAATTAATATTTAGATTGTTTTTGTGTGTGAGAGTTATAGTGAAAATTATAATTGAGAGACAAAAAAATTTTTCCTCTAAATTGTGTCAAATAGTTAGATAGTTATTTAAATGAAAGTAAATTAAAAATACTTAGCTTTAGAATCATTTTGATTTTAATACTATTTTTTCTAAAAACGCGAACTCCATATATATTTTTTTCTTTACTTTTTACATTAAATCGTCAAAGAATTACGTTTGAAACATCGGGTTTACAATCGAAATCGTCATCAATATTACATTGCAAATGAGATGCAGATTCATAGAGGTCATTCAACGATCATAATAGATATAAAACGAGAGAGGGATTACCCATCTTCGCTCTAATCCTCGCTCATTATCCTTCGGCGAGTCTCAGAACCGCTTATTTAGGGATTCTCCTTAGTGATTCCACCGCAAATCTGTAACACGACGGCCGGCCGCATCGTAAACCCATATTCTGGATGGACAAACATAGATATCCAACGTACGCGGGGGCCTATGCACGTTGGTTGTCGCCATCAGACCAACACGCGCGCCGTGCCTACGCCGGGACGAACAGGGCCTCCTACGCTGTACATACAATTGTATCATCAGGGCAAACACACCGACGACCACCAGTTAACACACGCATACACCGCGCGGACAAACACCGTTTCGCAAATAACGTCGCGGCGTCATGAAAGCATCGATGCTTCATATAATACGGTGCATCCTCCCCGTTTTGTCGATGCACTCCCTACGGAAGACGATCTTTTACCCTCGTCTGCGACTGTGACCGTGTAGTTGTGAGTTTTATGTTGTAAAATCGTCAATACGATGGACAAGAGCGTATCCTTCGAAGCGATCACGAAGTGAAAACAACCGGAAGAACGTTTCTTCTCGTGACGAGAGGATAAATCGAAAGATCTCATTAGTCGTTTGTCACGAGTGCCCATTCGTCCGATAGAAATAACAAACGCTTAATTGCTTTATTTGACGAACGATGCGAGATCGTTTCCGTGTGATTTTTACTCCTCGCCGATGTTTAACGAGACACATTTTTAGAATCAACAATATGCCGTTCGCGTGTGACTGGAGGAAATTAATTTACAGAAAGGTTCTACAAATTTGTGACGCGAAAAGGGAGACAAGGTTATCGTTAATGCTCGAGATAAATGTGCCCGAGATAAACTTTCGACATATTTCCTTCGCACAACTTCATAAAGTTCTTTATGGATCTTTAACTTCTTTGACACGACGATAAGCGATCGTACTTTATCGCGCCATTATATGCATTCGAAAAGCCAAGAAAAAAATTCATAACAATTTGGAATCTGTTTTGTGCAATGCTACAATAAAAAAAAAAGATATAAATTAGCTGATAAAAATAGAAGAGACAGGATTTAAGTTTCTATCGTATTTAATGGAAGTTATGTCAAAGAGAGTTGAAGTACTTTTGCGAAAAGCGCCATGTAAATTAAACGCTCCTCACACGTGGATGGAAATCTTGCATAAAAGCTTTGATCGTACGTAATCAAAGCGCGTTACATACGCGAGCTTTTGCGTCTTCCACAAATTATGTACATTAAAATATGACGACAGTGAGAAACATCATGCGCGCGTCCATTCTCACGCAATCTGATTACCGATTTCCCCCCGTTATTACGCAATCGACATGCACGCGGGGAGAGAACGGTGTATACGTCATTGAGTTTCACTTTTGTCATGCTAATTGGAAATGGGTATATTGCGTTCTTGTGTCCTTTATGCGCATTAAATTCCCCATTAGATCCGAGAGATCGGAAGCAGAGGCCCCTCGGCTCGCGCTCCTCTGCATCGGGGCTTGTTAAAACGTTACTGCGGTTGTAAGTAAAGCGCGAAAGCAATTAGTTCCCATTTGCAATTTGCAACGTTGTTTGATTTAGCTCGGCACAGTGCTGCGGCGCGATGTACGAGCCTTAAGCGCGCGTGCTTAAGCACACAGATGACACCTGAATTAAATACTGGATCAGGACAGGCTGCAAACGCGCGCCCACGTTATTCGAGCACGTTTGGCGAATTAAGAACTGCCCGCGAATGAAACAATTAGATGACGATGAGTACTAGAAGTGCTACGAGTACTTTTAGTTTTCGGCGAAATATAACATCCCACGTATAATTTAAATTTCTTTTTTCTTTACTTTTGCCCCCTTGTTCGTGGTATTTTTTAAAAAGATTTTCAAAAGATGAATTATGACATTTATATGCTTATTATTTACGATATATTTACGATATGATAGCGGGATAATAGTTAAAAAATACACTGTGTATATAGAATTCTTGTTATAAAACTGAATCACTCTATTGAAACTTCTGCAGATATTTCGATATATTTTGACCTGTTTTTATTCAACTGTATTATGGCTGTATGAAATCTCGTGCGATCATTAGCAATAATGCCATTGCGCAGCGAATGAACGCTACAGTCTCGCGCGTGTCACCCTAAATCATTTTTCATTATCCTTCGGCTATTAATCACGTCGCTTTGATTGATTATAAGGGCAGCGACAGATTGGCATGAAGCGTTCTCATAAGTCGGTGATCAAAATGCCAATTACGAGGCTCAGACCTTTATTCATCCCCTTCCATTTCGTTTCCTGCTTATCAGCCACGATTAAGAACTCCTTTTCGGACAATTTGAAAAAAGAAAAACTTTTTCCGGCCATAAAACATCGGTTTATCTGCCGGACGATTTTTTGTCCCGATGATATTCATTACTGTGATTAAAGGGACAGCGGGATAAATCATCTCGCGATTCGCAGTAAATACGAATTTGTACGACGACTGAGGCAATGATATATATTATTTGAATGTGGACGGCGCGTGATATCCCTCTGATTAAAACGTAACGTATAATTTAATGGACCAATTAGTTAAGTGCAATCGCGAGAGTAATTCGCACCTGAATAATAATCTAAGTGATAAACTCGGCGGTATCGCCGTCATTGGGGTTCGTATTAAACGAATTGGGGGCTTTGCAGGGCATTAGATTACTTAAACTTTTACTAAGTTTTTCTAACGAAAATGCATAAATCATTAATTTAATAATATGAAATAATTAAAACAGCAACATTCACGTAAAAATATTTAATATCATTCGGGCAAACATTTTATCGATAATTCGCGTGTAACAAAACTCTGCGATGACACAAGTACGGCGAGATGTGATAATGTTATAGAACCGTCAAGAGGCGGATTACACGAGATGCTTCCGACCTGAGCATTGTGCGTTAATCGGGGGAATAAATAGATAAAGAAGAAAACACACTTTAAATCCAGATTACTTTCAAGTTTTGTGCTATAATCGATGTAAGCTGGAATAGATGTTTCCCATTTGGTGTATGATTTATTTGCGTTTAGTCGATTTACCTCGGTCATCTCCATTTTATTTTTACAGGGATACATCCCTCAAAATTTCTCGGAATAACTCTAAATGAAAACACACCAGCTGTGTCTAGCATTTTTTCGTATAATGGCAGAGATAGACGGCGTATATTCTTAAAAAAAGGAAAAATAAAAGAGGGGGAGGAGAATATGGCCTGGCAGATGTGTACCTACCCGTTACATCCGCGATAATGATGAGTTTGCTGAACGAGGGGGGCACTAATGGAACGTCGGACGGACACTCTCCCGCTCGCCAGAATGAAATATTTCACGTCCTCGTTCTTTTTTACAAGCCACTCGCGCTGCTGCATAGCCAACGATAAAGATATACACGGACATTTACGGAACGAGGGCATAAAAGGTAGGGTGGTTTAGCGTGGTATATTTAATATACCTCTCTGCTATAAGCCGCCGTAGCATGCATGCACGTGGAAACCTCGTATAGCGGATCTAATCGCCACAGTAATTTTAATGATTTCCCCGATTTGCATCTCGTGTACTTCTTGCACCGATTATAATCGGCGGTTTATGGCGGAAAATGATTATCGAGTGTAATTAAATCATCAATTTTCGATGAATTTTTCTGCTTGATTCGTGATAATAATCATGTTGCGGTTTTGTCAGATTTCTTTCACCTTGATACATCTCGTTGTGAAATCGATAAGATGTATTAAAAACTTTCTTTTTTTTTTTTAATTTTGTTTTTTTCATCAATCAATCAGCATTTTAGTAAAATTAATTTCTCGTTCAAGTTGAACATTGCTTGCCTTTTATCGTGATGCTAATAGAATTACTCGATCGTGTTCTCACTCCTTATCACGATCAATCATCGCGCAATCTCGCACTCAGTAAAATTGATCAGTCGGGGAGGGTTGAGTGCTATATAAAACTTAGACTCGCCTGGTTGTCGCGGTTGTTCACGGATTATCATCGATCTCGCGTGCGTGAAACGTTGTCTAATTGATGGACGTGGAAAAGATCACCCTGCGACCAACAAACGTAGACGTCAATCACGCAAGAATTATATTCTTAGAATTGTGAAATAATAGTCAGTAGATTTTTTATATCTATAATATTTATTAATAATAGTTAATTAATATCAAAAACTGCAATATATCGAGTTTTCATTGCAAATGCAGTTAAATAGAAATCTGAAGAAAAACACATTAATAATTGTTGTAACATTTAATTACAAATTCAATGCAAAATTGCGTATTCGGTGTCTATAGACAAAATTTCAAATGCATTATCCTTTAGGGAATTACCATTAAAATGATGTATATAATTTAGGATGATTAATCATCCATATCATTTGTGACGCGAGAGAATAGGGGAAAAAAAGAAATGGGTAAAATTTATCTCCCTCTCTCGAATAAACAGCAATATACGAATAAAAATTTTATACGATATTACGGAAATTTAATTGTCTGTTAATTTTCCCCGCAAGTTTTAGGAAGAGAGAAACGGTTAAAAGTTTCGATCATGGAATCGCTTTTTCGCGATTCTTCTGCCCGACTTGCGCGATTTAATTCGGTCGCTCGCTTTGCCGACCTTGCGATCTATTTTCAAGAATAGATCACACAGCGGCGAAAGATTTATCTCTTACTATATCCGTATACCGGTTTCTATGGGAGGACCCTCTCGTCACGTTGCAGACTCGTATATGGACTATCGCGAACGGCAAAAAGGAATTTTATTGGCAGGAGTCGCGGTATATTACGTTTCGAAGCAATTCGCGATTATTGGAACGTGTCTCATATAATGCGAAACGCTGGAGGTCCGTGATTTACGGCTTCTACTGATGGATTTTTAGATTAGCTGTTCGTATGTGTGTATACACACACACACACACACACACACACACACACACACACACACACACACACACACACACACACACACACACACACACACACCCACATATATATATATATATATATATATATATATAAAACTGTGCGCATTTTCATCACATATCGACCATACGCCGATGCGGAAAACAATTAAGATTTGCGCCCAATATGATCCATTATGATTTATGATACAGCAAGAAAAAGTTCAGAAATTAAGCCTGATCCTGATTTTATGATCATTGCGCGTGTCTGATTGATGAAAATTCAGAAATATATTGATTGACCAATTGTTTGTTAAATAATCTAAGCGTATTTAGCTATTGAACAATTCAATATTCGATTTATCTTTAATTAATCCGTCCGATACAATAAAAACGCCACTTTGGTACAACACTGATGGACTTCTCACTGATATAACTGTCTAAATTAAATTTGTAATTTTATCTTCAGGCTTATGCCGAATTTTATAAGTTAGTCAGATGTCAACATCAAAGAGATTAAATTACGTGAAGAGCTATATACACGAGAGGAAGTTAAATTACGTTTAATTGAAAACTGATGATAAACTTTTTCGATTGCTTTCCATCGATCGACGATGTGTGCATAGGAATAAATTGTATTTTAGTTCGAGGCAACTTAAACATTTTCTCTTAAATATTCTCGTTTATACTTGATTATAAACTTTCAAAGTCCAACAAAAATAATTTAATATATTAATATTTAATTTTGCACGAAATATATTAACTGTAATATAAGAACTTTTAATCAGCTGTATGATGGATTTTTCTTCTCTTTACAAAACACAGGTTACTTATATGTGTGTTCTTTTAAAAGATGTAATTATTGGGAGACATATGTGCTATTCTCTGTATTTTCTACTAAGCAAAATGAATAAACCGATTTTCACTCTTATTAATAAATTCGTATGCATGACTATGTCTCGCATAAATATGAATAAGTAGTTTTACGATCCAAAGGGACGACTGTTGGTGTTGCTGTTGTATTAACATTAATATCGTCGCGATATTGTTACACGATACGCGCATCTAATTCTAAGTTGAACAAAGCAAACGCGTTAACCGCACGGAGCCGCGATGTGAACTCTGTGTTATCCAAAACGCCATTAGGTGCTTTACATTGGCGAGTACGCTTCCGGAGAACGGTCACGTATCGGCCAAGCATTTGAATACTCTCTCAATTACCAACATGTCGTTCGGAGCTCGGGCAACCGTGACATCCGCCATTTCCGGCCAATCCTCCCCCCACACCGCCCGTCTCTCCTCCTTCTCCCCTTCGCTGTCCGAGCAAATTTTACGCTTCACAATTCTGCTCGTTTCGCGGGATTGTCAATCGTGAAATCCAGTCAGCAAAGTTTTTGAGGCTTTCCTATACACTCGTCTGTCAGAAACAAATAAACACACTGGCTGCTCATCTAGTGTCTACAAAATATTTGTTGGTGCAAACGAACAGATAGAACTGAAACGCGTTTTGAGATCGATAATTAATGCATCATATACTAGCTTTATTTTATGATAGATCCCTTGTTCGAAGATTCAATTAGAAGATGCTTACTAGGAAACTCAAATGAAGGAAATTCGAATGAAGGAAATATCATTATAAAGGTCTCAAGAAACCTAATATTAAGAAACTTGTATAGAGTTCGCAGTCGATAAGACTACTGATTTATCTCTACAAGAAATTCTTTACATTCTTCAGCCAATATTCTTCTATCGATGTTCTTCCTGCTAACGTAACTATAGATGCAAGTAGAACAATATTATACTTTGCTGATCTTAAGTTTCTTCCGCGTGTTTCCGTTCGTTTTATTATATACCGACTCTGATCCTATTGAAAACAATCTCCGTCTGAGATAATTGACTCAGGAAAAATAACCGTATTGACGAAAAAGTTGGCGAGTTAAATATGTCAGCAAGCACGATCTCTCGACAGGAAATGATTGCTTCGGGCAAAATTTTTCTGTTGGCCAAACAGCAACGATCGCAGATAAATGAACAGAGATAATTTTTTTGTGAAAATCTTTTCTCTCTGCGATTTTATATATACACACACACACACACATATACATATATGTTGTAACGACTTATTAATTATGTAAAATAAAGCGATTCTACTATTTTCAAAATACGCAAAATAATAAATCACTTTTATTATTCGACAGAATTTGCTCTGCGAAATTATAATCTCATTTTATATATACACTGCAGTATTAAAATTTAAATATTTGCGTCAATAAACGCGCATACATACTTCTTTTGTAGAAATACATAAAAAAAACTCGTGAAAAAATTCAAAGAGAAAGAGAGAAGAATGTGAATGCGACGTGTTAAGTACCGTGCACTTTAAGAGGATTGAAAGTACGCGGCGGGATTATAGTGCCTCAAGAATTGTCTGAATTTCAGCATCTTTCCATGCGACAGAAAAATTTCACGATGAGTCTAATTTGAACAATATCGTTCGTGATTAAATTATTAACTGGTTTTATACAATTTTTTCGATCGATGAAACAAACACGTGTCTTGCGTAATGTGCTCCCGCTAGTATTCATTTGGTTATTTTCCGAGTTTCGCGTAATGTGTTACTCGTTAATAGGCAACATCAGACATATTAATGAGTAACACATTACGCGAAACTCGGAAAATAATCGTTTCAAATGAATACTAGGGACGCGTTAGCGGCGGTAATTCCTATGATGAATTCCATGAAGACTAGCGGCGGTTATTCCCTTTGGAGATACCATTTAGCAATTATGAAACTCTAGGATTTCCAGAGATTACGCTATTCAAACTTAAATATAACGAATTAGGTACAAAACTGAAGCGTTCATATCGCATCGCCGGTTGTGCGCATTGTCGGACTTGCCAATCGGTTAACTTTGATCTCTCCCCGAGAGTCGTTAGATTCGCACGTGTCGCATATGTGGTTCGCGTGATTCGATATGTACCTGTATGTGCGCTCACGAAATCGCGCAAACCGCTGGAAGATCACCAACTTTTAATTATACTTTCCTAAACTGTCCCGGTTTCAATGTCCCATTATCATTTCGCATTTTTTGAGTGTATATCGGATCGTCTGATATTTTCTTTCTGTTATCGTGAAACGTGGATCTAACCGGTATCCGGAAATTAAATTGGGAGTGGAGTAAAGGGAGGATCTTGTAGGCGCCGCTGAAGGAATGACTGCAGTTCTGCAGCGCGAGGAGATAGGGTCGTTGTCGAGTACAGGCATTAGGAGGACGTGGATTGGATTGACATTACCGTTCCAAGTTCTGTTATATCCCTCGAGAAATCAGCGCAGTGCTGCCAGTAACACTGTCCAAAGACCTCTCGGACATACGTGTGCAGGCTAGACCGCCATTATTACAAATATCAAGACATACCAATATATATCTACACATAAATATATATATATATATATATATATATATATATATATATATATATATTTGTCTGACGGTAAATACACATATTTGCCGCATTTGCGCGAATTCTTTTAGCGATCTATAATGATTTATAAAAACGAGGAACATTTTTGTGTGCAATACGCGCATTAATTATGATTTGATTTCGAAATAATACGACTCAATTCATTGTTGTCAAATTTGTGGAGTAATTCAGAAATTTAAAAAAATTGTAAAAAGATATTTTTGGAATTTTTTAAAATATTTTTTTGATGAATAAAAATATAAAAATAACTGCAATTTAATCGACATTGATCAGTATTTCAAAATCAATCGCGAGATAGGTAATATCAAAATATAATGAAAAATAAAGTTATTGATTTTTTAATACATTATTCGCATTAAAAACTTTTAATAACAATTACTATTTTAAATTTCGAAGATAAAAAAATATATGTACAATATTTGAACGAGTAATTCACAGAATTTTGTAAACTTATTATTTATAAAAGCTTGTTGTTCGCTTATTTTTGCAGTAATAATTTTAACAGTTAATTAAGGAATACACATTAAAATCAAATTTTTTATTGATATATGTCAAGAGAACAAATAATTCCAGCAACATTTTAATATCAAAATCAAAAGAGAACAATTAGTTGTATTAAAATTCTTGTAGCGATATAAACATTTAAGCGATTTGAAATAAAGCTAATATTATTAATTTTTTATTTTTGACTTCTTTATTATATTATACAATTATTCCATTTAAATATATATAAAGATTTAATATTTTTTTACTACCATTTTTTATAATGAAATATTTCTAAAATAATCAATTGATTCTAAAATCAATTTATTTTGGCATTTGTTTTTTATTTTCAATTTGCTGTTTTTCAAAAAAATAGAAGTTATAATATTAAGTCAACGTCTTTATCTTTAATATAAATTTTCTAATAATTAATAAAAGCAATAAATTTGGGTTTAGAGCAGTAAATTAGCATTTTATTATGTCATATGTTCGAATTTAATTTTTCGTTATGAAGAGAGAAAAAGATAGAATAATTACAATAAATACAAATAATTTAATATGTATTGTTATTCTCATAGATATATTAAGTAGAATTTATTTCTGAAATGATTACAAATTATTTATCCGAATCGCTGAAAAGATTGATTCTTAAAGTGGAATTTTTTATAATTTTATGACGCTTTTTTCCGCGCAGGACAATGCTTTCAACATTGCTCACAGTTCTACTCTCTTTTCCATAAAAGTTTTTAAGGATGAGATTAAAATAACAAGTTTTTTGAATGCATGATTCACGTTCATAATAATTTAATATTTCCGAATTGGTAAATTGGCATATTTGTTATCAATAACAACGCGCAATTCATGTTCGTTAACTCGCGACCAATGCCCAGTTAACTTTTGCAGATACAATCAACATACGTCAAAAGCCAATTTATTCAATTTGCGATGTACGAATTCGCGCGATATTCACTTCGATCGAACGCGTTATTATTTAATAAATGAAATTTATTTAGGAATTTATATTTTACCGTAAGCATGATATTACAGACAATCGAAAACACACGTAAGAAAGATTTGTATCGTTGCAGAGAATTGTGTGTAAAATGCATCATTCGTGCGGTTGTGTACACGCGAAAATGTATTATTCGCGAGAAGTTCTTCTTAAGAACGCCGATTATTTCTGAATGCGCGGATAATGAGAAACTCTTCACACGGAAGGCGAACACGACGTCAAGCTTAATGCATAATGCGCGCCGTTCGTTTGCGCAACTTAAATACTTGATGAGCATAATGAGGGAAAAGCGCGTTTTTTTGCCACTTTCCACTTTACGAAGATAATTGCTGTCGGCGACTGGAGCATATACAAACACGCGAGACCGATAATTATTTCGTAATTTTAATATATATGTATTGTGTATGTATTTTATACGTACATCTTGTAAAACATCGTGATGGAAAATCGAGCATAAATTAATCATCTGTTTTATTTTTTCGTTTTAATATTTTGAGTTTCGTATGTAAAATAATATAACGATTATTGCTTAAATTTTACGCGAATAAAATCTTTGATCCATTTTACCATATTTTATTTATTATTATCAAAGGATTTTCACGCAAAATACACTGCGCGATATATCATTGGGGATATTGGGCCTTTCGGCGACTAATAATGTTTGATAAAAGGCTTTTATGCATGAAAAGCTTTATTTTAATACTGTACGTGTTTTAATGACATTGTATCCACATCTTTCCTCTCACAAATCGTTTTTAACTACCAAGAATCGCAAAGTGATATGTGCATCGAAAAAAAAGTTAATATGCATGTCTTTTTGACTTTGATTATCGAGTAATATCGTTTGTCGTTTTCATGCTAATTTCGTCGTCGTTTGCAGTCGAAATTAAATTATGTCACTAGGACATTATATATTTTAAGAGAGTGATCTAAAAGTCTTTTTAAAAATATAATAAGAACAGTTAACAACTACATTGTCATTTCCACTAGAAATTTCGCTCGAACCTATTATGGCTGAATTAATATCTCGATATCAATTATCTTTTTCCTTGATTTTGCGATATCGAAGCTGCGGGTGGGAAGATTTGTCCTTACTTGCTCGCGTGCGAATGAGCATTTCCATTAGGGTTAGAGGCTTTGCATCAGAGAATATCCCTGATGAAGGAATGGAACGTTGAAGCGGCGTCAAAGGGTTAATCAAAATCGGACTATCCCTCCCTCAAAGGCACCCAAATCGACCGCCGTTGCCGCTATTTTCTTCCTTTTTATCCGTTTTCCCCTTCTCTTTATTCATGTCCTTTATTCGTCCTTCGGTTGCTCTTATCTGAGCATCCGAGATCGCCAGTATATCTCGTCTACCGATCTTTTTTTTTTTACGTATGCACATCGACACACTGTCGATCACATCTCTTCATCTGCGATCTACGCAGCCACAACTAACGTGTCCGTGTGCCAGATAAATGAGATCCGATGGTTTCTCTGTGAATCGACCAGTCGTCTGGTCATCTCGCGCTATTTACATAGCCGGAGGCCGAGGTCCAGTTTCTTTTTCCAGGCTGTTTATATGAAGAAAATCGTGGATGATGCTACGAGGAACCAATACAGTGTGAAGGAGAAAGAGGAACAAAGCGAAGAGAACGGAAAATGGATGCAGAAATTTTGAGACGTATGGAAAAGAGCTACTATACGAAACTATTCTATCGTTGCTGATTAAACTCGCATCTTTCTCTCCGTTTCTCCTCTTCTTTCTCCATTTCTCTCTCTCTCTCTCTTGTTGTGATTCAAATTTCTGCTATTCTTTGTTCCCTCCCTCGTATTATTCCTCGTATTTCCTTTCTTCATTTTTGTTCGCCAAGAATGACAATTAATTAGAATAATTTGAGAAAACTATTTTTTTCTATCATAATTTCATTTTAAATGATAATGATATATATTTAAAAAATTTTTGAAAACTTGATCTTGTAAATATCTCCAATTTCCAATGAGTTTTCGCTTAATATCTCCAATTTCACATGAGTTCTCGTTTAAAGTTGCCTCTGAAGAGCACGCTTTTACTATCTGTTTGCATCCGCAGTAAGCAATTTGTCAAAGCCTTTTCGTTTTTAACTCTTCACAATTCGAGCATTATTGACGTCTCGCTTTTGACGACGAATATCGCTGCGTTCAGCAAACGTGCCGGACGCGCTGCACGAATCTTTCGCGTTCCCTTTTTTCTCTTGTCGTTTCGTGCTCTCGGACCCGCCCTCGTGAAAAACGTAATGATTTTTCACGTCAGCTGAGCGAGGGAGAACGCGACCATCGACCTAGTTGCTCGTTATCGCGAGCGGCCGATCATCCGGCAGCGAATATTAGCGACTGCAGATTGCATCTGTTAATGGGCCGGTATTGTTCGCGCGAATCGAAAGAAGAGTGTCTTCCAACGGGGTAGCGCCAGCCGCTGTCAGTAGGGGCTGCTGAAGTAGCAAATTATTTTGCCATTCAGAAGCGAGACCCGAGACGGCTGCGTGGTAATTTCGCCGTCGCGAAATCTGTAATCTGTAAGCGAGAATCACGCGACGACAGAGAGATTTAAATTCGTAAAAGCGCCGCTGAAAGCCCGACATAAATTTTTAAATGCTATTATGCAAAAGAGAAACGATACGTATTTTAGATTCATTGATTAATTAAATTATATTGAAAATTATCTATCCGTCTGTTCTCTAAAATTATAATAGTATCTAATTAATCAATTATCATTCTGAAAATCGCAAATATCTTTCGGAGATCGAAGAAATTTTGAAATTTTATCTGTTGGAAATGCACTGAATACGCTTTCGGTACTTTTGACAGAAAAATCATTATTACTGTTATGAGATTCAAAAGAAATTTGTTGATTATTAATGCGACTATTGCATGCGTCCTGACGATCGTGTTTCTCGTTTCAAACAGACGTTTTGATCAAATAGTCGTTTTTGATTAATGTTTCTGGAAGTTAATCATATTGTAACTTTTTGCGTCGTAAGATTATTCAGTTATAGATATGCCGAATAAAACATCATTATTTAACGTAAAAATGTATTAATAAGTAGAAACTTCTTGTATCTATTATCACGTTATCTTAAGATTAAGACATCAGAATTATGTTAATAAATTAAACAATATCTATTTCTTAAAGAGCTCTTTTGTGGACTAAAGCGCATTTATCTTGCCGAGATTGACAAACTAACGAAGCTCTCTGTCAGAAATTTGTGAAGATTGGAAACTCCGGTTACTTGAGGACGCAGAGAAAATAGAGAAAATAACGGATAAGGAAAACCGCAAAATCGCTAATTAGCGAGGTTCAACGTTGCGGAAGACAGCGGCGCAGAGTTAACTCTCTGTCAGTCTAAGCAAAAATCTGCAGCTCCGAAACGCTGGCAGAAATTTAGATTACGCATCTGACTTGGAAAGGCGGAACAATCCCTCCGGCTTGATTCGCGGAAAATCTCCTTCCCGATCTAGACGCTATTTCCGTCGGCTGATTGGAAGATCTTACGCGGATTGCGGTCCAATAAAGGGTTGCAAATATTCGTGAATGTTATGTCTATAATATAATTTTTAATATTATTAATCATTATTATCATTATTGTAATATTATTAATCATTATTATCATTATTGTTATAATTATTATTATTATTATCATTATTGTTATATTTCATAAAATGATAATTAATCGATTTTCCTACATTAATATTTGTAATTTCTAATTAAATATTAAGGGAAAAATATTTTATAATTTTCGTTAAGAAAATTATCTTTTTTTTCAGCGACTATCAGAAAAATCTAGCAAAAATCAAAGTCTATAACATTTAAAAATGATATTATGTTTTAATGTTCGTCAGAGCGATGTTCCGATTCTTCTTCATGATACTATGATCAAGGAACAGAGCAATGAAATTTTTCATTTTCCGGCGGTTTTTTTATTTCATATAACATTTCAAATCATATCCATATATGGTTACATTCCAATTTCATAAAGACGGTAGAAAGAAGTAGTTAATGAGACCGTAACTCGATGGCGGCGACTCGAAAAATCAGTATATCCCTGATGATTATCTAACGAGCATTTCTGACACTCATAAAATCCTTCGCGATGGCGATTCTTAACTATGGGATGAATAAACTCTTTTCCCGTCTATTCTATAAAGATATAAATGTCGTCATCAGACGCGTTTTTTTTTTCTCTATTTCATTTTCGGCGTCGTAACCGGAATTCTTGCGCTCTATCTTGCTTCGCTTCTCTCTTGCGGAATAAGTACAGCCCTGATACTCTCCCTTACATATTCTCTTATAGCCATGACAAGTTAGCTTCGCTTCGTCTCCGTATATTGCCTGAAGCTGCTGACCCGTCTCAACCCTTTTATGCAGATATTCCCATGTATACACCCTCGAGGGCTCTCTATTATACCGACTCTTCTTCTTTCATCGTCATTGACGTCTTTATTTTGTCGTTCGTCGCTGTCGTTGTCTTCGCAATTGCCTACGGAAAAGGAGAGGAAATCTTTCCACGTTCACCTGCGTACAGATTTTTTTTCTCATCTCCGTGGAACAAATTTCCATAGAGCAATGAAGATAGACTTTCGTCAGAAATAGAGATGAATAAAACTTGAAAGAGTGCAATCAATGTGTACAGATAGCGGTTTGAAAATATATTCATAACATTATTTAATGAATTTATTAATATGACTCTATCTATTCTCGTTTAATGCTTTAATCAGTTTAATGCATTAATCATATTATAACAGCAAATTTAAGTAAAAATGCAATATAATATAATTTCAATTTTATTTACATATTTTTTTTTAGTTTTATGGGAAAAGATGGTTTCTGTGTCTTTTCAGAAAATGTGATTAAACGAGAATTGTACGTTTATTGATTAAACAAGAATAATGTGTCAACAAGATATTATTTCTTTATATAATTTCTCAATAATTTATACAATTAAATTAACTTTATCAAATTATACAATTTCTCAATATTACTTTTTCATAAATGAATATATGATATACGATAAATATAAATTGATTTATAAGAATGTAAAAGTGAATCGTTTATTACATCTTTTCTATAACATCTTATTGTTCTAAAAAATATTTTCAACATTGGAAAGGATTTTTCTGATGACCGCCAAAAAGTAGTCCATTAAAATGCTTAAAATTTTTCCACGAACAGCATCGTTATAAATTTCTGTCGTCTTCGTGTATGCTTATATGTGCTTAACTGTCCAGAAGTCTGCTTAAAGTGACAGCTGCACGATTAAACCTCTATATTACGACGAGAGAAAAAGAACAATGTAATCACATTATATTTACATATTTCTCTCTCTCTCTCTCTCTCTCTCTCTCTCTCTCTCTCTCTCTTCATTTCTCTCTATCTTTCACGGTTTAGTCATACTCGGCTATCTAGAACGACGCCATCAAAGTGCGCAATCTGTTTTGGCCTTTGAGTCTACTACCTCTTCATCTAGCCAGCTCGACAGTTACGGAATTGCAAGGATTCCGACTATGGACCGCGATTCATGAGTAATGGATGTCTGATAGCTTGACATCCCTTTTCCCGATAAGATCTCTTACGCTATCGAACCTGTTGCCCTAAGTTGCGATTATAAAAGTCTCTTAGTCTCTCTACGTGAAAATAAACCCGCCTATCGTATAATATATTTGATAGTTTCCAAGCCCTAAATAATAATAATCTCCCTGTCGAAAAACAATTTAAATTGTATAAAGATATGAAATCGATATCCATTATATTTTGGAACGTTTTACAGTGAAATAGGATTTTTATTAAAAAACAGAGCATATATTTTGATTATATATATAATTGACAAGTGTATAACATGAGAACATGAACTGTATGTTTTTTATTAATAACTTAAACTCGCAAAAAACAAGACTAATTGCATATAATTGATAATAAATTTAAGTTTATTTAAACGTGACACATTTTTTTTATGCAATAGAATGTTATATATATATATATATATATATATATATAGAAAATATATATAAAATATATATAGAAAAATATACAGATCACTCCACGTCTATCTCTTTATCGGATTTGTGTATATATATATATATATATATATATTATATATATAAATGTGTCACGTCTAAATATATAAAATAAATTTATAAATTTATTAGTGATATTTTATGCAGTTGTTTTCGCAAGTGTCTACAAATTAACCTGTATTTAACTTGTTTATTTGTATAAATTGACAAATTAAATAGAGTTGAATTTATAGACGAGAATTTATAAATTGAGAAAAACATTCTGATGCAATCTCTTTATAAAATTCAAAATCAATAATGTATACAGCGAAATTTCATCTCTCATGTCTTGCAATATTTCTTAATTATAAACCAATGCAAATTTTTGTTATCTTACACAATATACCTTGAGTTAAATATTAGTGAATAATAATACTCAAGCTAATCAAGTTATATACACGATTCAATTTGTACAGGATATGCAAATATATTAACGATGATGCAAATAATTAGTGAAATGCATTACGAGAATGCATTTCGTCGGGAAGAAGAAAGAGGAGGCAAAAGAACGGTATGGGAGGCTCTTCTCTCCAGGAGGCTCTCCCGGTTTCGTTGCATAGCCGACGTAATTCCTTCCTTCCAAACGGACTTACTTGGCCGTACCGTCTGCGCCGGATGCGCGGCCTCCACCGCAGCGGACTTAACTCTGGCGTGGCCAGTAATCGTTAGATCGGTAGCACACCTCGGGGCGAATCACGGCTCGGCACGAAACGTTTCATGATTTACAATCTTTGGTATACATATATATGTATATATATATACAACTAACCACCATCTCGATCCGCCGCGCGTTTTCTCATCCCCTCTTGGCGGTCGCGCAGTGCGTTGGCGTGTTAACATTCATCGATTATTCGCATAACTCGCGGAACGCGCTGCTTAATGGCTTATTATTATCAGCCGAGCAAAGGGGATAAAGTTGTAACGGAACGGTATCGCCGTATCATTAGCGGTCGGGGTTTCCAAGGAGAATTAAGGGCGGGGGTCGCCCCCTTCTCGCCGCTAAGTTGCACCGAACGTATGCTTTATTCAAATCGTAATCGTCCACTTACGGTTCGGTGCTTTCGCGGAGTAATCGTCGGTTCTGCCGATGTTTGCAATCACGCTCGCAACGTGATAACAGCCATATCGTTAGAGAACCCGCTGCCTGAGAAAGAGGAAGAAACGTGCGATCGTTGGGGTGTATTTGAGAAAATAACGAGGTGGAATCTCTGCCAGAATTCATATCTCAATTTTAAAAAAAAAATCTTTCGAGTTTGATAGATCACTTGGAGAATGGAAGAATTTTATCGAAGAGAGAGAGAGAGATAAAACGACGTTTATACACGAGCGCATTTATCGCGCGCGTTTCTCGGCGATAATTCCGCGAGCGTTAATCGCGCGTGAACTGCGACGGGATACTCGTTGGAGATATTAAGAGCCACTCTCGTTATTGCGGCGGTGAATAACTCGGGCACGAATAATTCGCCGCAGAATTCTCGACATCTCCTAACTCGATGCGTGCTTTTCTTTCCCGGGAACACATTACACGATTGTTGAGAACAAAGGAGATCGCGGCGCCGGTTCTTTATTAAATTCCTGAGAGATGCTTCTCCGTTACGTCATACCTTGAAGCGTTCAAGCCCGGGCTCGCGCTGTTCAATCGCGTAAATCCGTACTGGTTTAACAATGGACAAAGATGGAGATCATGGTGAGGCAAAGAAATAAGCGAGAAGGAGAAAATGAAAAAGAGGAAGGAGTCCATGCGAGAGAGAGAGCAAGACGATGCGAAGAGGCACGTTTTCAGGTTTTCAATATTCATTGATCGACAGCCTGCGGTTCGTACCAGGAAAGGAGAAGAAGAGAGAGAAAGCTTCATTTAGCATAAAATTGAAGATAGTTTTCATTTTAATAATATGCATCCAGATTCTGATACGGAATTACTTTAAACGATAAAATAATCTCGGCGAATCTCTTCTTCTAATAAAACAAAACGCGATTGATATAACAATATTTTAGCATCTTTAAACGACTTCAAATATTCGCGTTAAAAAATAGATAAAGACAAGCAAAAAGACACACAAAAAGATTCAAGAAATAAAAATACAGAAACAAAAATTAAGATTTTTAAGATTCTCGTTTGTGAATATTCTCATGTCAAAAGAAAATTAAAATGAAGAACTTGTTTTTAACTGTCATTAATTCACCATTGGGCGAGATAATAAAGTTGGGCGAGCGCTGTGCTTTAACTTGAACTGCTAAACGCGCGATTCGAATACATGTCGCACACACATACGGATTTAGTTTATCGATCTTGACTCGGGTCATATACTGGCAGAGAGAAGCTTTGCGGTTGCAGTATCCCGGGTCCCGGTTGCTTCAGAACGGAATTAGATCGCGCAGGATCTTCCGGAGACACGCCACATACCTCTCGTTCTCCTCTTCCATAAATGTCTCTCACGATGGCGTAGCCGTGTGTCCCGCCTGCGACTTAACTCCACGACCTTTGCAGTGTCGTGATGTAATTGCCACGGATTAATTTCCCTTCAAATACGCGGCCTCGCACCGATTCGGATACGTGTTGGGCGAACTACCGTCGCTTCCGGTTAAAACGGTATCCATTCAGATGCACCTTTGCTAGTTGAGCCGTGGAAGGAGTTCTAGGACGGAAATTTACAAAGTTGCGCAAACAGCTGTGCGGAGATTAACAACACTGCGCAATTCTGCAGCAACGTATTTGTCAGATTCTCATCGAACGTGTGGTCTAATCCGTAAAGCGTTCCTTTGTCGAGTTTAATTTAATTTTCTATCTCAAACAAGTATTTTTCGATCATTTCGATTCTTTTCACGTTGATCAAGTTCTTAAAGTTGAATTTTAATCTTGAATTTTATCGACAATTATGGACTGTTTTCAAAACAAGTGATTAATATGATATGCGTGTATAAAGATAGCAGATATGCGTAATGAGTACGTTCGTCATAGATTAAAGCACCTGTTTGTGTTTTAATAAAGTTGTGAAAAAGTGTACGTGCTGTATCAGGGGCCACGACTGATTGATAATGCATGTGACGTATGCATTTTCCGACTTTACGGAATTATAGTTGCCTGATTCATCATCTCATCTATCATCATCTTCCGTAGGAGCTTATGTTTTACATTATTATTTTCCCTGACTTTCTGAATGCCTTGCTTTTTCTCTCTCTCCCTCATTAACTTCCATTAAATACTAAATTCCAACAGTTTAATGAAACAAATAAATTTTTTGTATCATATGATATAAGAATACTTGTCACATGATAATGTCAATCATAATCGATGGTTGAGGATACAATTCCATTGTGAATAGATTATGATATGTAATTATAATTGTAATTATAAGTTAATTATAATTATACAATATATTAATTGTAATTAATATTAACTATTAATATAATTGTTAAAGTTAGTTATAATTATATAAAAATTATATTATAGTTATAATTATATAAAAATTAAACATTCTAATTGAGAATTTCCTGCATATTATCTTTTATATTGATACAGCTAATTTAATTACAAGTTGTGCGGAAATTGTCATTATTAATTCCAATCGGAATCAAAACCGTCAATAAACCTGTCGACTGTCTCATTTGAAAGAAGTGTCTCGAACAGAGACGTATACGATCTGAGAAGTACAAAATAGTCGTGGAAATTCCATTTTCCCGATTTCCAGGAGTATTCTTGGACAAAACTCTTATAGTTTCACTTTATCCCTCGTAACCTGAGAAAATAACCAGTTCTCTCGACTTCTCGCTTCTCGAGGAAATTTATGTCTGGATTATATCGACGAGGCGCGTGAACGTTCTTCCTAAAACTTCTTTTGCAAAATGAGCATCGTCGAAGCAGACGTATTCTAATGGGCGGTGAAGACCGCAGAAAACTTGAAAGGAGGGAAACGTGCGGTTACGTCCGCTTTCGACCTACGTTAGTCTACGTACGTGTGTCCATAAACGTTGAACCAAGCCCATTTACATGCGGCAAAAGCGTTCGATTCCTCTTTTCCGCCTTGCCGTGCATCTCCCCTTCCCATCTCTCCCTTCAAGGATATTTTAATACAGGGGGAACGAGAAGAGACGAGCGGGACGTGGGTGGGTGGGAGGAGAGATCTGCGGAGAAGAACACGCTCTCGAGTTTCACGGGGGCTGCACCGGAGGGTGAGGCGAGACGACGAGGCCGAACTCGAACTTCGGTCGACGATTAATATTTGCAGACAATGGGCAGCGCATATTTCCGCGGCATCCCTTCCTGCTACCGGCGCGCTCCTTCCATCTCTCTTCTATCTTATCGAAATCGTCCCAGGCAAGAGAGAAAGAGGGCGAAAGAGAAAGAGAGAGAGAGAGAGAGAGAGAGAGAGAGAGAGAGCCGGCGTGCGCGTATGTGTGCGAGAGAGTGTGTCCATGTATCTTGGAGGTCCGTGCACATGATCCCCGGGCTACCATCGCCTCTTCTCTGTGTCGACGGTGCCCACCATCGCCAGGGTACCTGGGCATGTGTGTGTCACGGCACGTCTGCTGCCTAACGTACGATGCAAGTTTCCATTGTCCCGTCTAACTCGGAGCGCGCCCACTTTCTGCCGTATTCTAGCCTGAGGAGAGATGGAAAGATATATATTGGAAGAGGGAGAGAGAGAGAAAGAGAGCGAGGAGAGACGGGAAGAACGCTCATAGACAACTACTGACGATTCGAACCTTAAATATCTCCGACGACACTGTCGGCCACTTTTCGAGTGGCTTTAAATCAGAAAGTTTCCAGCCTGCGGACGTTACTGCCGCCGCATAAGATCGACTCTTTCGCGAATGACTAAGATCGCAGGCAATATGGGCGGCTTTATCTCGCCGCGAATAATATATCGTGATCTCCTTGCGCGCTAAAATATCGAGCTTTTTATTAATTCTTAACTTATAAGCTTACGATCATCTCTATTCGTTAATTTATTGTTCTTTAGATATTTTGCACAAAAAAGGATATAAAATGGGCAAAAATCTTTGCAATTTGCATTAATCGAGAAATGCATTGTATCTGAAACTGAAGAGAAATAAAAAATTAAAAAAATGCTTATAAGTGATATCAAACGATAATAACAAAAATAAAAAATAATATAAATTAAAAAAATATGTAATTAATACGTCATCATCATTATACGAATATTATTTTGTATATTGAAAAAATTGTATTTTTTATAAAATATACATCGAATGTTTCTTAGAAACTTGAATAAAATTTGTCGAAAATATGTATTATTTATCTTTAAGTGAAATATATAGATACAATAGATGAGATAGATGCTCTTCCTCGATCGTTTCGCGCGCGATTTAACATTTTGCGAGCTATTACAGCACGGAAATGTATCACGTTGCATACGAGTGTTGCGAGAAAACGAAGATGCGGAACGTTTAGTAAACGCAAGCCAAATATTTACTAGAATTTTTCCGGGTGCTTGTCTGCGTATTCCTGGTGGAAACTTAAGAATAGCGCGAGTGTGCGAAAAACGCAGTATTCCTCAGCACATTATATCGGCGCAGTTTCGTCGCTTCGTGTATATTATTCGCGTCCGCTTGGCAGCCGACCGTGTAAAAGCAGCTGTCTCTTATGCATTCTTGTACCGGCAATATCTTTGTTAGAACACGCGGAGAAGTAGCTGTATAAAAGTCCATGACGTTGTAAATATGTGCGCGAATAAAATCTGTGACGTTATAGCAATATTATAGCAATATTATTCTCATTCTTTCTAAAATACAATCATTTTGTAGTTATTACGTATTAATAATATAAATCTGTTACAATTACTATTTAACAAACAATTAATACAAATATGCTACAATTACTGTAAACAGAAAATGTATCGAATAAATGTAACGAAATTTAAGTACAATATGGATACTATTATAATTTCTCTCTTGATATAGAATAGATATATATTTTGTATGATATTAATTTACAAAACTATTTCGAATACCAATTATGTATCCTGATGAATTTTAACTCTCAACTGCCGCGGTTAAATTTGGTTAATGTAATTATAATGGCTTCGTAATAATTTATAACTTGAAAGATAATATATACCGTATTATTTATAATGCGTGTTAATTATTATATTTACGATAAAAAGAGTCAGTCGCAATTAAAATTACAAAGATGTTGAAAAAATAGCTAAAAATTTGCTTTAAAATTGTTTTCTAAAATCTAGATATCAAAAACAGGATTTGAAGTAAAAATTTGAAGGTAATTGTGCAATGTCCAGTTGCAACGCTGTTATAACGCTGTATCGGTGATAACGACGAAAAGATGGAGATAATCGTTTCGCGATCAGTCGCACATGGCACTCGTCGCATGACCATCATGAGACGCAAGGATCAATATTAAAAACTCATAAAGGAGCTTAATCCTGATGTAGATACGTGAGAGGATGTCAAGGGGAAGTAGGAGAGAACGTGTTGTAGGAGGGAAAGAGAGAAAGAGAGACAGTGAGACGGCCGATTCTACGGGACGAATGGCTGTGTTTACATAAATTTCGCACGCTATACTATGCATAACGGTGCGCGACATCCCGGGGGCTTTATTAAACCTTACATCACCATCCCCATCATGACGCGAGAAGGTAAACCAGAGTGAAAGACACTGGCTGCGAGCGCGGAGTCAGGAGAGAGAACACAGGGAGGATAGCGTTTTTGCTTCCTTCTTTTAGCTTCGCTCCCCGCAGGCTGCGCTCGAGTCTCAAATGTAATCGCCTGAAGGTGATGCCCGCAAGAGGTGTCTCGGATCGTTTCACTTTGATGTCGAGAGAAATGCTACCGAACCCCCTTGTCTCTTCCCCTCCTTGGAAAGCATATTTTGCGTACCCGAGCATATACGCACTTATATGTGCATCTTCAGCCTCATAAATAGACAAGGATCAGCACTATGAACACTATGATGGCGCTGTCATCAGCGAGATCGCGATTTATGCGAAGCGGAATCATGAACGAGATAATTTTTTACAGATTATTCTACGATATATATTGTGGTGTGACTATTTAAGCATGATTGAATCGAGAGCCACTGAAATAAAATATAGATATTTTACATCATTTATGAATTCAATACTTTTATGAGAAAAAAAATATTAATTAGTTTACTTTTCAATTTATATATTTACATATCACATATTAGAATCTTGTTTGCAATCATTTATATAATTTTATTGGATAATGCATCACCATATTAATACATTATGCGATAATATATTGATATAGTATTTTATATATTACTATTGATATATATTTTATATATTATTTATTTATTAATATATAGTTTATTAATATTCTACATTTTATAATTTATTGATATAATAATAATTATACGATAATATATTTTTTGATATTAATCTCTTATATTCATTGACTTTTGCCAAAATGAGTGTGTATTTCATGCGAAACTTTTGCACGCGCATCAGCATGCCAATAAAGGCAAAGACAAGACGGCGGAAATTTGCGAGAAAATGACAAGTCGAGCAGGGGGAGCTTAAATTAATGAGGGAGAAACGAGCGGGTTGGGCTTTAGCTACGTCTACTATCGCGATGTCTTTACTGAAGAGACTTTAGCGAAAAGACACGAGAATGACCCCTCGGTGGACCGAGGACGTAGAATATCCGAGAAAGACGCGAAATCACGGCGGAAAAAAGCGGAGAAAAAGCGTCGGAGAAAGGATAGCGCGCGCGCGCGCGCGCACACAGAACAGCTGAGAAACTGCTACCCCTAGAATAGAGATTTCGCGAGATGAGAATAGGGACGAAAGAGACGAGCGGGAGGGTTAGTTTGCTCGCGCGAGGCAGTGCGGATGTTCCATGAAAGTGGGTGATTGTACGCGCGGGCCGTACCGGGCCAAGCCGGCTCCGTACAATGCAAACAACAATACGCAATCAAGTAGTTGACGGCTGACGTTCGCATTACCGCGCCATTGTTGGACGCGTCTCTCCGACGGCGTTCTGAAATTACCGAGCCGCCCCGAGTGTCGAATTATACTCGGGTGTATATACGCTACGCGTGCGTTAACGTCGAGGGTATTTTTTCCACCAGCCGAAATCGGATGAAGGGCAGATACATGCACCGGAGCGCTCGCAATTCGCGCGGTTGATCGTAAATGTCAAGTGCCTAAAACCGCAGTAGTGAGAATCGTAAATGGCCAGCCGCTCGTCAATCTCTCCTCTTTCTCTCTCTCTCTCTCTTCCTCGCTATCTCTCCTAGATTATAATATTGTTTGTACCAGATCTCGCTAAATGATTATAAACATCATTTGCGATGCGTTCGAACGAAAAAGAGCTTAGAATGAGCTATAAAATTACATAAAAAAAAACTAAAAATCGAATATAAATCGAAATTTGAATATTCTGTCACATGCTTGCACATAAATTGTTATTAAGTAATAATTTTAAGTCCACAAAAAATTTAATATATTTGTTCATTTTTGCAATATAATTTTGATGTTATTAATATTTATGACATATATATGTATATCTATATGCGCGTTTTATGCAGCATTTTTGCAATTTCTACTTTCAAGAAAATTAAATCATAATTATAATTTTTGGAAAAAATGTGAAAGCATAATTTTAACTTTTTGTATGAAAGTATGGTAGCAGTATTTATTTTTCAGTTGGTATAGCAAAATCTATCTGCCAGGCAATATATTTTCAGGAAAATTGCTAACGAAATAAAAGTAAGATTATCATTTATCTATACAATATTTGCCGAAGCGTGTGACAGCTGTATTTTGAAGTAATGTGTTTAGTGTATTACCGATAACTGCGTGTCATGCTACAAATTATGCGAATGTAATTTATAACGCCGCATAAGCGGCGTTATGAATTATCGAATACGTCGATGTGTGTGCACCCATATATATAATTCCCGGCTACACAAATTAATATACCGAATGCAAATGAGAGGGTGTTATAGCATCTCGCTTGGTAATTTAACTTGGCCCGCATGAATTGTAGGGTTTCTCCAAATAAATCGGTTCGCCTAGCTGCGAACGGATGTTAGGGGATGCGAAATGCAAGACCGGAATTGTGAAATTCGCCGAGCTGCGAAAACGATTCGCGTCACTTGTCAAGCGTGCGCGAACGCAACTCGGCTTAGTTCCCTCGATCTCCCGTAGCGTTTTGCTTTCGGGAGATCAGGTGTAGCTGGCAGCGAGATTGTATGTACATACATGCACCGTATGGCTTACGTATAGTCGTCGCTATTCGTGCGCGAATCAGAATCCTGTCTTCGTGTCGTCTTTGCATTAAATTTCTCCCTGATACCTCGGCAACGACCGAGTCGCTCGCTCGCTGCAAAATTCCGTAACGTTTTGTAGGAAACCATATGTAAGGATGATCGAAGCTCAGGGAAAAGAAAAGAGAAATGTAGAAGCGAGTGATATCTAGGAAACACTATTGTTTCTTCGGAAGAGCATTATCGACTTATTCCGTCGAGGAGAATGGAATCGTTGCCAACTGTTTGCATTATTATGGATATTCAAGACAAGTACACTTCTCCGAGGATACCGTATAAGACGTTAAGAGTAACAGCCTTAAACCGAAGAGAAAAATTTTTTTCACCAGCTCGGATTTCTAAGGAACGAAACGCGCGAATATAATTGACAACGCTCGTTTCATCAGGTTTTATACAGCTGGTCGTAACTCGTTAATTATTCACGGTGCGCTATTAATCGAATTTCGTACATAGTTATCTCGCGAGTCAGCTGTCAGATAGAGATGGAAATATCGCGTTTTATGCGACGTTGGGCGGCGAATCAAATCGCGAACTTTTAATTTCCGCCCGTCGTCGACACGGCGGCCCGACAGTAATAGCACGGAAACAATGCGACACGAGAGACGAAGATATCTCATCCACGGAAATACGAGCTTCTGGTCTCCTTAAAGCCGAACATTCGCGAACGATCGGAACGAAACACACGACCGTGGAATTTATAAACCGAACTGTGTATCATATGTATATTGCAACATATGCACATATCGGCGACCCGAAAATATTTTATATTTAGGCAAAACAAGATCGGCGGCTAGTCTGATTGAAACGTTGTCGGCCACTTTATTAATTCAGCGTCTCGCTCGTCCGGCTATATATATGTATCGACGCAATCGAAATACAGCTGGAGCTATTTTCGATGTTTACAAGGTTCGAATATTCAACTAGGATAGCTCGACCATTCTGCCGGATTACGTAGACTAAGTCGAGCTTAAAGCGCCTCTTATATCCAGATTCTTCCTATTTTTTCTCATGCGTATATAAATTATTCTCGTACATATTTTTATATAATATACCGAGCTGTGTAATATACGTTCCACATTGATTAGCAGCACACATAGAAGCGGTAAACAGAATGGACAATAGGCATGGTCACTTCGTGGTGAGGGTGGTGTGGTAAGCAGGCTGGCCGCTATTGATTATCGAAATTTATAGGTGCTATAATGCAACAAATATTTGCAATCTTGCTATTGCAGGAGCTGCAACAGGCAACCCTGCCAGTAAATATATTTGCATAAGCTAGCGAGTGTCGCGCGTGCATTTAAACTGAAACGTCGTTGTCGCGAATCTCGTTTGCGAATATAAGAAAAGTGTTCTGTGCGTCGCATGTGGTGCATGGCAGACGGTCACATCTCGCTGATCCGCGCGTATCGTTTCGTACAAGTCGGCAAAAGCTATTTCCCCGTGATCCGACCACCCGAGGAGATTGAACCGTTCCACGGTCTATATTTAACAAGACAGCTGCTCCTCGCAAACAGCCAACCGGATCGATATATGTGTAATACGGTATGTCCCATGCAGTCGGTTTCTTCCACCCTCTTTTCTAGTCCTTCATCTTGTCCTCGATATCGGACTCGAGCTCAAACTTCCGTTTGGGTACGCGCAAAAAAACCGTCGAACATCATCATCCGAGAGTGTGACAAGTCTCGGTACAAGTTTCGTAGAGTTTTCGAAATACGAGGATTCTGCAGATATTCATTATCCATGGCCAGATGGTTTCTGCTGTTGACGTGAGGACAGTGAGGACTCGTTTTGCGAACGGTTCGTTTTCGCGGCATACGAATATTTCATGAGAATATTTCGTGTCGAAATAAGGACCCACGTGTCACGTTTGAGACAACGATTGCTCACCGATAAGATCGTTGATTTGTCGATCCTCGGATGTATTTGTGAGAACGTATCTTTCAAAGAAAATCTTTTTTTTTAATCGCTCATGACGAAAAAACTCAACTTAGAGTTCTTCCTGTATTTTCAAGATTTGTACAAACACTCAACTTTAGGAAATGAGATAAAAATGCTCCTGTGCATAAAGAGTTTCCGTCAAGTTTTGAATAACATTCGCGCATTAAAGCAATTGCGTGTATGTGAAATAATAATCGCCATAATTTTTACACATCTATTAAAACGCTAATATACTTGATACCGCAAACAATTTTTATTTCACGAAAGGAATTCACGATGAGAGCAAATTTAAAGGCAGTTTTTACTCGCTGAAATTGAGGATTTACTTTGTACATTCCCTACGCGCGAGTAATACCTTCCACGCGTGAAATGGAATTTATTAGTCACAAAGTAAACGAGTTTGCATAAAACGAGATTCTTTAATTCCGTTTCGTTAGCTACGCGACGTATTTCGTGCCGTGCTGTAGTTAAAGCGCCGGTCGCGCATAAAGGTATTATTGCGCTCGTAAAAAGCGCAGTTATAGTCAGTTTCTATGCTCGTTCGTTCTCGAATTCACGGTATCTCATCTGGCGAAAATGTAAGACGGGCCGCGATAAAACGATGAAAGGGAGACGATCGAGGAACGCGACGAAGACAATTATTTTGCCGAAATGCGCTTTTTTCGAAACCGAAAAAGCAAGCTTTATATAGGTGCATGAGATTGAATCCCTTCTCGCGTAAACATTGCGGTTTTTGCGTTTCCCTTCGACGGTAGATTGTTGCTCGCGCTTTACGACTTCCAACCCATCTCCATTTCGCCGTGAAAAAAGTCAGCCTCACTGCGCACTCTCTGGATTCGTTATTTTTCTTCGCTTCGTTTATGCAGTTTATCTTGTCGCGCGAGTGATGTTTTTTTATGACTTTTCTCTCGCGAAAACTTTCTTGCTAAATGCCTATACTTTAATACAGAAAACGAAGCGGTAAAGTGGGATTAAGATCTGCGACTGTTTCGGAAACTTTTCTAATATATTTGAAGTACATCTTTTCCCGCTACATTTACCGTATTTTTTCTTGCCTCAACGTTGCATTTTGGCTTTCATTTCAGAGCTCATTCTTATTTCTTATGCAATTATTCGATTTATTATCGTGATCTTTATTTTGGGGACAAAAAATTGTTTAATTGTGAGAAGAGTTAATCGGCAAAAAAGTTTTAAAAGTTCCTAAGCTTGTTGAAGCGAACGAGGTAATAAATTATCTCGGTGTCGGTAATAAAAAGCGAAGAGAACTAAGAGATCGTCGGGGAACGCGGTAAGAAAAGCAATCGCCAATGACGCCAAATCAAGTTTGCCACTCAACGATATAAATAATGCAATACGCTTGACAGGTTTATAGTTGAACACTCGCGGCATCTGCGAAAACTTTTTCAGCAGGAGCTCCGGAAAGTGTTCGTTAGCGATCATTAGCTTCAAAATTTGCCGGGATAAGATCTTAACTCGTAATAAACGCGTAAACGCATCGGCAATAAATATAAAACAATAATACAAGACGCGTAATATAAAACAATAATACTCAACGCGAGTTATATCGTACATATTGACAATTTTTTATTTTTATATTTCATTAAAATTTAGGCATATGTCAAACGTTTGTGAACGCGAGTTTTGCGAAAAGTAAGCAAATTACTCGCACAACAATTGATAGCTTTTACGAGCCGGCAAGAATTTATCAAGCAGAATCGAATGAGAGACGTAAACGAGATCGCGCTAGGTTTCGCCATACGCGATCCCGTAATAATTGCTTCGAAATAGAAATCATAACGCACAAATCCGATGTGACACGAGTAATACGATTACCGATGGAGAATCGTTGCGAGCTTTCAATGAATGCATTCAAGCTATACGATAAAGAGACTAATTGGGAACCTGTGCTCTATTTGCTTTCGATGCTATATCTTTCACGATGCTGCGCAACGCATTTAACTTATCAGATAGCGTACAAAGAATTTTTGTTATTTCGAACGTGTCGCTTTTTTTAATATCAAAGAGTAATAAATAACGACACGAATAACATTTAACGAGAAGCATTTAATTACCTGCTCGATGCTCTCGGCCTCGATGCCCATGGATGAAGTAGTTAACGAATTCAGTGTTTTCCGACCTCTCCAGTAGTTCCGTCGATAGTAGTTTGTTAAACTGCGCGGCCTGTTTGAAACAAATAACATGATTAGGCAAAGTCGGGAAAAAGCCGGATAATAATAATTATTATAATAAAAAGTTCACCCCACGTTTGTGCGTACCATCCCAAGGAAGCAGTACATGCTACGCTATAATTAACATGCGCATTCATTATCACAATAGAAGTTTATATTAAGACAGGTCTGAGAAAATTAAATAAAACGTACCATTTTGCGTGCATAGAAAAATTTCTCTCGTTTAAGAAACGTTTACTATGTGCACTGCGTAAATATGAAATATGAGAAATGAGGAAAACGTTAAGATTAAAAGAGATGTAAAAATAATTACGTGTATTTTTGGAATATGTGTGTTGCCTCACACGTACACACGATCATAAATCATCATGTTGCCGCATATAAAAATAAAAGATTCTACAGCAGATTTTAAGAATTTCGCAATCACTCCCCGAAGAAATGTTTAGGTCATTTAACGGCACGTATCAATTTATACACGGCGCAATTTTTGAAATGGCTATTTTTTCATTTTATCCATTAGATAATTCTATTGATCTCGATTAACGTCATCAATAATGTCGCTAAAATAAAATAAAATCTCTCCCTCTAATAATTTACAGGCGTAAAGAACAATTGGTGAAGAACTGCTGTAAAGTCGTTCCCGATACCGCGATTTCTTCCGTTATCGTGACCCTTCGCTTTCTTTCGATCAATCGGACTCGTTATCGTCAAAAAAGGAGAATCAGGAGCGGCTTGTAAAAGCTCACTCGGCGCGATAACAGAATTTACTATCAGCGAATCGAGGGGAATCTCTACTCAACAAGTTGGTCTCGTCGAAGGGCAGATAGGTGGGTAGGTAGATAGGTAGGTAGATGGCTTTTGCTCGGTGACGGGGCGCGAAATACGGAAATTGTGCAACCGAGCGAAGAGAGGGAAAGTCGAAGAGAAGGTGGGAGTTGGGGAAAGTTCGCTTGGCGAAGCGTCGGCGAAAAAGGTGATATTTTATCGAACCGTCGCCGGTATTATTTGGTTTTACGCCGATATTTTACCGAGGACCGCCGCGCGCCGAGCTCTCCGCTCTGTTATCTGCACCGCCGGCAAACGTTCTCATACGAAATGTTTTTACATATTTTTCTCCTCACCTCTTCCTCTTCCTGATCGTCCCAAACCGCGGAATTTATCCGCGCCAGCCAATTTACATGCCCGACCATTCTCGGGACGCGCGTCGTTAGCCAATCTCGCTATTGATGATCCCGCATTTTTCGAAGGATGGAATGAAAAAAAAAAGAGAAAAATATCCTATTAGAGCTCGCACAATCGTTTTTAGTCAAAGCCTCTGATAAAAAACGACAATTAAGAAGAAAATTAAAAAAGTATTTTAAGTACATTAATGCAATAAATAAATGAGTCGGTCCTCTTTAAGTACGTTAATAAGGTTTAAAAATTTTTTCGTTATAGATAATTAATTGGCGCTGTGAAAACTTATACACGCTATTCTCATAGAAAAATATTACCGAAAGAAAGAGAAATACAAGAACTGTCGAATGATAAATATTAATACTTTATGAGATTTTTCTAAAGAACGAATAAAGTACTGAATTTATTATAATTTTTCAGTCGTGGAAGTGCGAATATCGTAATAGTAGTTAGAGTAAACGTTTGCACTGGCAGTGGAGCCGAAATTTCCATTCCGTTTGCATGGAGTTATTCGTGAATGAAAAAAGAAGAACGCGTGCGACTTTGATGATCTCCTTCACGAGAGTTATAAAGTCCTTAAATAAAGTTAATTCTCCGTGATTGTTGGCTAATCGGAAACGTTATGGACTCGCACGAGAATTTTCTTTATAGAAGGAACAAAAAAAGAAATTTCGAATAATAAACGTAATATTATAAATATTTAAATAGCTTTATTTTTAGATAGATAGTGTGCATGTGTGTAATGCATAATATTGTAGATATTTTAAATAAATTCAATGATGTGCGAGGTTCTTTAATTTTTCGATATAATTAAGTATAAATATTCGAACAAAAAAGATATATTCACAGTTTATTGTCGGTATTTTAATTCGAAAATTTTAATTGCTAATCATATCAATAAATCATGACGCAAAATTGGTAATTTTTGAGTCGTCAAAGCTTTCTCAATTTTTATTTTCCATTGCAAATTTTTCTCATTTCGCCTATTCTTCGCGTGATCGTCACGAGCGCGTTTTATGCAGACCGCTTTGTTTAAAGGTAATAACAAATAATTTCTGTTTCGGGAAAACCCACGTTCACATTCTGTAAAAGCTCGCTGAGTGCTGGGCGTATATCGCGTCTGTTTTTACCTCGTTGCCGAGGTGTGCGGCAGCGTTTTAGCCAGCGCCAGAGCTCGAATGCCTCGGCACGTGATTCTTTATAACTTCGATTTTTCGTTTACGGATTTCCGCGATGTATGTTTGCTAGGGAATTTAATTTCCAGAATTGCGTTATCGAGTGAAACAGCAATAAATGCATATTTCAAAGATAAATTCTCTCGCGATTGATTATAGACAAGAAAAGAAAATATTAAACAAGATATTAAATGTACTATCAAATTATAAACATGTTATGTAAAAAAAACGTTATTTTAAAAAATAATATTAAGATTATTATATATTATTATTAAGATTATTTTTCTCTGGAAAGTAATAAGAAAACACTAATTTGACAAGAGATTAAAATATATGTACTAAGAAATTAATATTAATATTATAGATGACATTAATTAGCAATTTAGGTTAATCAAGATTCAGATCAATTATTTGTAACAATTGTACATATTTATACAAAAAAATTGTGATAAAAATCTGAAATAAATTATTCTATAAGAAAATTTCTTTCTCTTTCTCTCTCTCTCTCTCTTTCTTTCTCTCTCTTTCTCTCTCTCTCTTTCTCTCATATTTCAGAATCGATTCTTTCCTCGGCAAAGAACGACGTCAGTTTCATATCAGGGGTAAACTGCCGGTTTTGAGCCATCGTCGGTATTGGTCGAGTACTTTGAAGGATGGTTCTCATGAGGTATAAGTTATCTCGGTTGATTGGGTGCACAAGCTGAATATACGTAGGGTTGGTTCTGGTTATAATGCTTCACTCATTTCTCGTCTGATACGGATATATCAAAGCGATAAATTACATATTTTCGAGACCAACCTCGCCCTAAATTTATCTTAACAAAGCTATCAATATATTCTGTTATAAATCGAAACCAGTAATTTTTGTCTACAAAATTAGCACAACGTGAAAAACATTGAACCTAACATAAAATTAAATAGTCCACCAACAGTTGGTTACTTTTTTTAAACAAATAGAAAGTGGCGCAAATTTTTTAACTTCAGTTTAATCGCATGACCCGCGTCAGCTTAATGCAATTATTAAATTTAAATTTGACGAACGTATTTACTAAGCGTTATTTTCGTAATTGTTGAATCGGTGCAAAACGCGAATGCGAGTCACCGGGCGAATATCGAAATAAGTCGAGCGCGCTGCGCAAGGGAAACGTCACTTTCAGGCGGAAGTGACGCGAACAGTTCGCTACGCGCTCGCGACGTTGTGTATTTTTCATTCGTCGAATATGTACATAACAATCAGGACGTACGCGTTTCCCGCCGGCTAAATAACGCCGGTTCGTTACGTCGCGCGTCGCCCAAGAGGAGAGCGGAAGCGGTCGCACAAGCGACACACAAGCGACGGCGCTTAATGTTTTAAAAGTTAAATCGGGCCACATGCCGCTCCGTTCTCGCGCTGCGGCGATCCGACACGACGTGACGCGCGGCCAAACGACCGCGTAGAATTCAATATCTGGCCGGGCCGGGCCGGGCCAAACACGCGGCTCGAATTGAACGAACGCCGCCTCGTTTTTCGATGCATTGCAAATGCGGCCATGAATCTGTTAAACTATTGGTAGACGGTGGACGGTCGCGCCGGGTACAGCACGGTCGACGTGTCCATCGAGGCGTCCCCGGGGGGGTGGATGCGTGTAGACCGGAAAAAAGGGCCGACGTTTTCCTCCCCTGCTCACCCTTCTCATCTACCCGCTCGAACGGTAGTCGTTGGCGTCGCTCGTTCAGTTATATACAAGCCGGTAAATAAACAAGCGCGCGGCCATCGTAGCGATTAAAATCGTGCCGTAGGGCGAGCGCCTTGAAATTGACGTAAATCGTTAGTAAAGTCGGGAAAAATCGCTCTGCGAGTAAGGTGTCGGGGTCTTTTGACGAAGGCGAAATAGCGGAAAAGGGAGAAAAGAGAAAAAGAAAGAAAGAGAGAAACAAAGAGCACGATGCTTCGTATCTGAATGCTCGTTTACGCGTCCGAGGGAATCTTTTAGTTTTCGGGATGTGAATTTTCCATTACAGATACAACGGAATGTACCTTACACCGAAAGTAAAATATGCACTCTCTCTCCTTGTTTCTTGTTAATCCATCCAAAAAATGCGCCATTTTCCTCATTTTGTTCACTTTTTTTTTTCGTGCTTTTAGTGTCGAGTAACTCTTTAGTTCAACTCCATATTCGAGGTGGAGTAACAAAACGCGGGAGACGATTAAATCACGGCAACGTGGAGAGGCCACTCTCGCGAAATTTCAGCATACCGTATCTGCGCGAGAACTGTTTCTCGTACATCCGCGAAATACAGCCTCCACTAGGGGATGCGCAAACTTAGGGGCGGCACGGACCAAGTATCGCACTTTTACGGCCATCGCTCGGGCCAAGTCGAGCCACGTTAATTGCTTTCGAAATTACGGGGCGCCGCTGTACGCTTGTTTGAAGTTTACGCCGATCTCTTGCCTAGGATACGCGTTCACGCTTTGAACAGTCGAGTACAGTCGAGTTTTGCGCGAATTAAACGGTGAATTTATATTCGCGCATTAATGGTAGTAAAGAAGAAATCGTTCGCGTGAATTAATTGCCCGTGCTATTTACGCGAGTTTACAAAATGATTCGCGAGCGTAAACTGTTTCGACGAAACTATTTCAAAAATGATTAATATTTCTTGTGAAATTAATAATTTGTTTACAAAAGTTAGTTGTCGTTAATGTCTAATCAGAATTTGATAATTTGAATTCAATTGTTTCCATCTCGTTGTTCATTAAAAATGGAACGTATAATGCGATTAAAATCTTATTTTCTAGAAATCGATAAAAAATTTTTTTTTATACATTCAACTCCTTTTCATCAGTATAAGAAATATATATCGAATATCGCCAAATATTTTTCATGCTACATTTTGACAAATTGCAATGCACGTAGCAAACAGGCGCGGCGGCCAACAAAAAGAAAAAAAAATATATATATACAGAGTGTCCCACAACTATCGCTCCATATTTTAAAGGTAGATTCTCTGACCAATTTAAAAACGATTTTTCCTCAACGAAAATGCCGAAGAAGATCATTATTTTTTGCCTATTCCTAATTTTTGTTATGATGTATCTTTCTAACTAAGCCTTAAATTAAAATTCTATTAAAGTAAACTCTACCTAAAATTAACTAAAGAATGTGACTTTATTAATATTTTATTCCCATAAGGCTTAGTTTGCGAAAAACCCTTTATTTTCAATCATTTATAACTCGAAAACTATTAGTGCCTCGACATTTTCGCTGAGGAAAAATCGTTTTGAAATTGGCCAGAGAATCTACCTTTAAAATATTGAGCGGTAGTTGCGGACACCTTGTATATATATATATATATATATATATATATATATAAAGATATATATATCTTTATACTCATCGCGCACGCGAAAAAATATATATGTATAACTTTTTATACACATCGCACGAATCAGGAGGGGGCCGTGCGGTGTGAATGGGATGCAGAAGCAAAATTTATTCCGGGACAACAAAGCGCATCGCATCGGTAATTCAACGCGGATTGTCGGCATCGGCGCGGCTCCTCTTTTCGATGCCGGATCGATCTCTCGCTCCCACGCGTTCGCGAAAGAAAAGCAAGAAAATTTTTCTTCCCTTCAGCGGCGCGAGCGACAGATTGGCAGCTAATCTCGGGAGCGAATATGCGCCGTGGGATAAAATTGTGCGCCCGTGGGATAGGCGGATCGCGGCAGCCCTCGGAGATCGGACGGGGAGGAAAACGGCGGAAAGAAAGGGCCGTCGCTGCGGGTTAGAATGTAAAAAAGTTAACCGGTGATGAGATTGCATTTTAATGCCAGCCGCGCGCATATCGGAAACAGATTTCCGTTTTTACCCATCTCTTTGCTTATCATAGACCGCAATTCCGCCCCATTCCGTATCACTACCGCAGTCACCGAAATACCATATCAATAGCGCTTTCCACGGCCAGGTGTAGCTATGAGCTCTCGCGTCTTCAATGCACGATTCCGATATTCAATTCCCCGCTCGTGGATTTTCCGTGGTAGCGAAGAAAGAAGGGTGAACGAGAGAGGGAGAAAAAAAAGGAGCGAGCTCCTCTTACATAACGATGCATGCCGTTGCTGCATCGCTTACATCTCGCTGTCGTCGTTCGACGAAGCGCTAGGAAAAACAAGCGGAAGTGGATTTAAAGCTCGAGAAAATCTAAGAAAAACTAATTTAGAGATCGTATCCCAGAAAGTGTAATATGACGTTAAATAAACTTGTTTCTTAAAAATACTATTTCCCATGTTATTATTTAGAGTTTTTGATAGCAATATCTTTAATGAACCATTAATAATAATAGTAAAATATAGCTTTTTATCCTCTCCAGAACAACAAATAATTATATTACTTTAAAAGAAAACAAATAATTATATTACTTTAAAAAAAAAAAGCGTGAAACGCGGATATGAAGACGAAAAATAAAGATATAAAAGATAAAAAAAGAAATTAAGGAAAAAACAGAGAGAGAAGGAGAGAGAAAAAGCGCTAAACTTCATTTCCTCCTGCTATCCTCCTTTTTATCTTTCTCCCGAGGACCTCGTACGATGCGAAATGTTATTTCACAGCGATTGTCTCAATCTCTCGTTCAGTCTGCGTACTTTCCTCACTTTCTCTTATTCAAGTAAGTAGTCGCTCGCAATCGGCCGAACGGAACCGAGGGCGGAATTCGCGATGAGCAGTCTGTGTCGTGTGTCATTTCGTTCGCCCGACAAATAGATTCCGCCCGCGTTATATCTGGCTCGCGCGAATGTAACGTCGCGATAAACCCCCGTTCAACCCCCATGGCTTGTACTATTTCGTATGATAAAAAGAATACCGGGCAAATCTCATGATATGATATAACATCGTTCGCTTCATCAGGATGGCAGTTTTGTGTCGACTCCGAAATCGCCATCCCCCTGTTCAACCTCGTGCAAACAGAATTATTATTATATTATATTTATTCGCCCTATTCTATATTTTGTTTCTTTCTTTTTATCGAGCATATTTTGTATCCCGATGTCGGGTACTCAATTATTTAATCCTATAGAATATCTTATTGATACAATCTGTTTTAAAATCGATCCCTTATCTCACATGTAAACATGATTAAAATAATACGACTAAATAAGATTATATGTGATACATTGTTTCTTATATGATTTATTACAAGATTGAGAGGCTTAAAGATTCAAGTAGTCTCGCAGTAAAGATTATTATTCGAGAAGAAGTCAACGCGACATGAGGTGTGTGACCGAGATGAAAAGGTAGACAAAGCTTCTCTAGAATTCTTCCGAGTTTTGACATCGGGACGAAGGTCGTTATCGCGCAAAAAGAGATTTGAAGAATAGTGCAGAGGTTTGAAGAGAGTAAAGAACTATTGTGTGGATATCCGGTAACTTTCTCCTTCTCTCTTTCTTTCTCTCTTTTTGTACGATTTTTGCGAGATACGGCGTTTCCGCTTTCTCATCTATGCCCTATTCTATGTGTATCGGCAACTTTGGAGAGAAGCATGTATTACCGGAACGAAATTAGGTCATATCTTACGCTCGATATCACGCTTCTGAAAGTTATGCATCGTTTTGATGATAGACGATATATCTTAACGATATATCTAACAATAAGACTGGCCGAAAAAGTACAATATCATTATACAAGTTTGGTAATTTCGCTATTTATAATTACGAATCATTGTTAGTAAGAAAAAATATTCAAATTTGTGTGAAATATTACATAAATTTAAATATTTATTAATATTTGTCGAAATAAGAAACACTATTGAAAGTGAATCACTTGAATTGTGTGTCATTTTCACACAGAGTGAGACTAACTATGAGATAAAAAAAGAAAATGAAGAAATTACATCTTATTTTTACAAATTTAATAAATAAATGATAAATTTATTAAATTATATTTATATTTATATTAAATTATATTAAATTTATATTAAATTATATTAAATTATATTAAATTTATATTACAAAACATATGTATTTGTGTTTAAAAAATGTATTCATTTTATATAATTTCTATTTATTATTCTATTTATATTTAATTATTTTTTATTCATAATTATATTTCACAGATAATATGCAAATAATGGATGTAAAGTCTAATATGAGTCGGGCTAAGGGAGTTATGTCAATTTTGTAATAACCATAACTCCATCAGCTCGACTTTCATATTCAATGATTCATTTTTAACTAGTCGGGCGTCGTTAAATGAAAATGTACAAATTGCATGTTATGGTAAAATCTCTTGTTTACACGCTACTTTCATTATTAAAGTATGCTCGTAAATAATTTCTTCTCACCTTATCTAACATCTAATGCTGAAGCACCTGTTCAACTGAATCGCGCCGCTTGAGAAATGTCTGCGAAAGCCACTCATCTTCTAGACTTGGCTTTGTAAGATATTTTCAACGACAGATTCTCGATACGATAACGCTGGCAACTGATGCCGTTTTATTGTGTTTACTGATATTAAACGCTCTATGTTTATCTCCAACAATATCTATTATTGTTATGATATGACTATGAATAAACTATGAATTCTAAAAACGAAGATTCTATTAAAGGAGAGCTTACTAAAAATGTATCACAAATTTTCAATTTTTTATTTGGCTATAAAAAACTTAATTCCTCAAAACTTGGACGTTTTCCAAGCTTTTGTAACTCTAAAATTGATGAATTGAAATTTTCCACATGAACTTTCATATATATATACAGGATGTCCCGCAACTATCGCTCCTTTTAAAGGTAGATTCTCTGGCCAATTTAAAAACGATTTTTCCTCAGCGAAAATGTCGAGGTACTAATAGTTTTCGAGTTATAAATGATTGAAAATAAAGGGTTTTTCGCAAACTAAGCCTTATGGGAATAAAATATTAATAAAGTCACATTCTTTAGTTAATTTTAGGTAGAGTTTACTTTAATAGAATTTTAATTTAAGGCTTAGTTAAAAAGATACATCATGACAAAAATTGGGAATATGCAAAAAATGATGATCTTCTTCGACATTTTCGCTGAGGAAAAATCGTTTTTAAATTGGTCAGAGAATCTACCTTTAAAATATGGAGCGGTAGTTGCGGGACACCCTGTATATATACACATATATACAGGGTGGGCCAGATAAAGTGTTACAGTTTAATATCTTTGAAACGGCTAGATGGATCTTAATGTTCTTGAATTCGATTTTCTCGATTTGATGTGCTTTTTCACGTGGACTTATTTTCATTTTCCGCAATCGGCCCTTCGTGGGGTGGGGGGCACCAAGCTCCGTTTTTTTAAATGGCACCTTCCCAAAAAATTAATATTAATGGATTCTATGTTGAAAAAGAAGTAACTTTTATTCGAAAAAATTTTTTTTTACAATCATTAATTTCCGAGCTACAATTATTCAAAATTTTTCGGAGCGCCGAACTTCACACTTATATGAAACAGTGTTTATACTCTCAACCTTAGGCAGTTGTGATCTAACACCTTTAGATTTCTTTTTATGGAGATACATAAAGAAAAAAGCATTTAGCACAGTTCCTACTATGAGAGAAGAATTGAAGGAACGAATTCGGACTGCTTGCGCATCAATTACACCAGCTATGCTATTCAGTGTTCGCAGAAATATTATCGAAAGATTACTTAAGTGCTTGAAAATACATGGTATGCTTTTTGAACACTTATTAAAATAAAAGTTACTTTTTTTCAACATAAAATCCTACTATAGACTAAGATTGTATAAACACTGTTTCACATAAGTGTGAAGTTCGGCGCTCCGAAAAATTTTGAATAATTGTAGCTCGGAAATTAATGATTGTAAAAAAATTTTTTTCGAATAAAAATTACTTCTTTTTCAACATAGAATCCATTATTAATTTTTTGGGAAGGTGCCATTTAAAAAAAACGGAGCTTGGTGCCCCCCACCCCACGAAGGGCCGATTGCGGAAAATGAAAATAAGTCCACGTGAAAAAGCACATCAAATCGAGAAAATCGAATTCAAGAACATTAAGATCCATCTAGCTGTTTCAAAGATATTAAACTATAACACTTTATCTGGCCCACCCTGTATATATATATATATATATATATATATATATATATATATATATATATATTTGTGTGTGTGTGTGTGTGTGTGTGTGTGTGTGTGTGTGTGTGTGTGTGTGAACATTATATAGAGTGTCTCTATTAATAATACGTTTATGGCGGTTAGGGAGCAGCGGACAAGACTGGGTGCTTATGACAGTCAGGAGGGGTTGATGGTGTCCCGCAATCCTCTTAGCTCCTGACCGTCCTTGCCGCGAAATGTCACCATTCAATACCGTGGAGATAACGCTTGCGCACGTGTCTTACCGTCGGAAATTACGGGGACTTTAACGGGGACGCGCCGGAGTTACACATCCACGGCGTTTACGCGTTCGTGTCATGTGTCCGCCGGCTTACGTTTACGGTAAGGACCGGATTTCCTGTCGCAAATTGCCAATTCATACGCCAGTTAGGGCTAGGTCGGGCAAACTCATTTGCCGCGGTCTCATTGCCGCCACAACGAGTTGGATATTCTATTATCGCTATAAAGGCAGCTTCGTGGATCAATTAACGGTTATTCGGAAATAATATTTGCACGAAATTTTCAGGAGTAAAATGGACGGGAAATTGGATTTATAGATGAGAAATTTAATCCGAGTTCTTTATATAATCCAATGATTAATGAGCCTCTTTGGAAACAAAAACTAAATAAATGCCTAAAATATCTAAAATCGAATTAAATTATAATTAAATATTAACAGGAGCAATAAATCCGTTATTTGGAAATCGATCGATCGCTTTTGTCGCCTTCCGCGGTAGGCAGGATATTATTAATTAATTAACGAAGATAATAACGACAAATGCACAATAGGAAGTTATTTACTATCTAGGAATAGCCTGTTAGATTTATTCCAGATGTATAACGATGAACTAATATGAACTAATGTAATGTGTGGCAAGCAAGCTATTTGTGTGTCCAAACATTTAAAGATATTACTAAATTAATTAGTCAACTAAATTAATTATAGTGTGTAATTGTATATGCTCGATCAATTAAATAATTCGATTATTATAGCCGAGGCAACAGTCCGCGTAATGTTTTGAATGCAATATCGGCGTGTATTTCTCACACATATAGATTAGTTCGGACATTAAATAGAGAACGTGAACACCGGGTAGAGATATGTATGCGCGCAATGTTTCTCATAACGGAACAAAAATTTAATGGAAACATTTTACATGATAAAATGTGTTTTCTAAATGAGTTATCGAAAAGGATTAATAATTAAGCGATATATTTTATAGATATATATATATATATATATATATATGTGTGTTTGTGTGTTTGTGTGTGTGTGTGTGTGTGTAATATATAAATAAAGAATATCATATTATTATTTCAATATTATAACAATATATTCTTGTACAAATTCGAGACCAATTCTTCCACGCGGTGTTATGAAAAAAACATTCGTAGCAATTATTCAAAACGATGATTATTAATATATTCGTACGACAACCTTTTGCGAAAGGCCGGTTACTGTAAAAAATAAAAGAATTCATATCTCTCCGATTATTCGGTCTAATTCAATAAAAATCGATCCTATCTATTGCTATCGTTTCAACTGGGCGTGAATTTTGGGACGCGTGGTATCTCGTGGCCAGGGTGCCAAAGGGGTGGCGACGCGATGGCGGGAGAAGATCGTGCGAGATCGGAAGTGTAAAGTGAAGGAGGGGAAGGAGGGTAGGAGGCTCGGGTTCGGCGAGGTGGAAGAGGTGACTATAAACCACGGAAGACAATAGCTGCTTCGGTAATAGAATAACGCGAGACCACGGCACGTCCGATAGCGATTCAATTAATGCCGTTATCCAAAGGGAGGGGGATCTTGCATGCGCGGCTTTTGATCGCGGATGCACCCTCCGCGCACCCCCGCTTGCGCTCCCGCCCCTTTCCCTCTGCTTCATCGTCCCCTTGCGACTATCCATTGAGCCGAGGCTTGTTGGATATTCGATCGGATAGATTGCCGTTGTTGTTCAATATCGTAGGCACCTAGTGACAATAAAGGTCGCTCTGCCCCTGTCGATCCCCGTCGACTCGTTTCCCCTACTCCAATCCCTTTTCTCCTCCCCTCCCTCGAGATTCAATCATTATCCCGTTGCGCATCCACGCGTGCATATCTGGACCGGAGCAATAAGTTTCCGGTTCGCGCATCGGTGACGGCCGGTGAGGAAGTCAATTGACCAAACGTGGAATTAAATTTATGTGATAGAAACCGATACAGTTGCGTGACGCCCTTTTGAAATAAATGGTATGTTTAAACTATTTGGCGAATGTTACGAATTAAAGGTCAATTGCTATAATAAAATATGAATAACGTGGGGATCTCTGTTTTATTTATTTCACTCGATTGCTGTTATAAATTAATGTCATGAGTTACAGTGAAATGAACAAAACAAAAATCGAATGTCAATAAAATAAAACAGTATTATATATTTTAATTATAATTTTCATTATAAATTTTCATTATTAAATGTTTACAACCGAACGGTAAAAATAAAAGGAATTTTGCCATAATTTTATGCAAATTATTATATTATATATAAAAGAATTTAGAAAGAGAAATTTTACAAAATATTAATATTACGAAGAAAAAGCAACGTCCTCCTATTTTTCGCATAAAATGCAAATTTTAATCTCGATTCGGCGACTTTCGCAATATCATTCTTAGTCTTTGAGGCTCTCCAGCATATCTAGAGCGTCCGACTTAAATTATGGCGAGCACACTCGATTTCGCATTATAGTTCATTTGGCCGATTTCCAATTACAATTGAACTGATTACGCGGCGATACAACAAACGAAGAGAGGGAGAGAGAGCGGACTGGCAAAAAGCGCTCGCAATATCCCGATAGCTCGCTTCGCACCCGGCGGATCGTCGCGGCGATTGCGGAATGTGGCCGCGCGTAAATGCGTAATGTACTTTATTGTCGTGCGCATCGGTGATGTACGACGCGCGTGAATTTCCACAATTTTCACAATGTCCCCGCGGCCGCGACTAATTTCGGCCGGTTCGCCGATTAACCGTATTCGCCTCCATTTCGCGTCGACCAATTAAAGTGTGTGCGTTCGCGGTCGGGTTATATTTCGGAAACCGCCGCTCTATATCAAGCGCGTAATCAGATTGAATTGGCTATTAACAAAGCGATATATCACGCGAAAAAAATGATACCTATAACGCCGGGAACGTATTAAAATGTAATGGCTGGCTTTTTGTACGGAGATTCTCTCCTCCTTCCCTTCCCCTTCGCTCGCGCCAAGGTTTTATTTGACAGCGACTAATTGGCAACACCGGGCGAGCCTCTCCTCGCAGAGCTCCATTTTCGCGCGCAACTCGGCGCGGAAACATGAAATAAAATAAAAGTACCGCGGTTGGCGCAGAAAATGGAACGAAAAGAAAGCCGCGAATACGCAACGAATTTCGTCGATAGATTCGGTTTTATTTACCGAACAAACGTTAGTCTCCTAAAACACCCGCGAATCCGATTGCGTATACTTTAACCATCACTGTGTGCGAACACACGGTTTTCCTTCTCGTGCGTATCAAATGATATAAAAAATTCAAGTCAGTTGTACCGGAGAGCCTCTAACGTTGCGTTTTAATTTTTCAAGAGACGAGGCAGAAAGTCGGAAGATGCGCGTCAAGGGTCGCACGCACGCGCATAATCACTCTCCACTATGGCGATAACTCGATAAATTTATAATCTGCGGTTGTGCCCTTCCGACAACGTTGAAGCAACGATTCATAATGGGACCGCCGCACGCGAATCATGTATCATTCTAATTGATTCTAAGATATATAGGTAGACAGGCGAGAGACAGATACAGCCCCTCACCGGACTCACGAATGAATATTCATCCGACAAAATCGCGAAGGAATGTTTCCGGGGTGTTCCACATCTGTTTCTGATAAACGGATGCCGCTGTGCGCCGGTGGAATTCATTTGTTGCTCTAATGGCAGGAAGCGCGAGTTGAAAACGATGAGTGGAATGACCAGTCTTGGAAATTTATGAGTCCGTCGTCTTCCCTGTCCGAGTTTCTCTCTTTCTCCGAGATTTCACGAGACTCGTATCACTTTAAGATCTCTTCGAGATCACGGTTAGGTTATTTTACGAAAGCTATTTCATCGATCGAATATTGATTATTATTAATTAATTCTTCAAATAATTATAAATCTATAATCGCATTAATATATTCTCAATTAATCGAGAAATTTAAATATAATATTGGCTTTCTTTCGAGTAATATTTTGAAAAAATTAAGAAAATTATTAAATTTCAATAAAGTTATTCTTAGAAGTGAAAAACAAAGTTTAACCTTTAATAAAAGTACTCGCACATGGGTTGAACCATTTCGCTCTTTATTCAACGAGACAGTTCAGCGACGAGTTTGTATCGCTGATACAAATATCAGGTGCAAAAACGACGACGCCGCGCGGTGCATTATCGAAAAAGGAACAAAGAGCTTGCGACTGCATGATCCTCTGTCTCCGTTATCGGAGCACGCCGTTCCATGCAATCGGTGTTTATGAAGCAAACACGCGCATTATTGTACAGGTTTCCCGAGTGCTATTAAATTCGCGGGTAGTGTTGGCACGGGAAATTCACGCAAGAAATTTCGTTGGATCGGTTGCGTGTTTCGCTCAGAATGGGTGTACGAAGCTAAAAGAGTCAACCTTGTACCTCGTACGCGACAGAATCATTAAAACTAACCGTGTTGGGGCTGTGTGATGGACGCTGTTACGCGCTAAATTATATCAACTTTATATTTTACGCAGCCACTCTCTTTCTCTTTTTCCTTCTCTCTCTCATTCGCTGTCTGTCTCTTTGCTGACAGTATACACATCGCGCGAAGCTTTATTGCCAAGCTGTAAAGCATCCTGAGGTGTATGTGTGTGTGTGAGATGACGCAAAAACTTTATATATATATATACATACATACTTCAATTTTATTATAGCGTAGCTGCAATAAGGTGAAACGTATAGGAAGTCATTCCTTCGTACGTACATTTTCTTATCTTTCTCTGTGCGCGGAGAGGGCAACAGACATTTTGCACTTTCTCTCTAGCCACCGAGAAACCACCCCCCTCGCCCTGCCGTCAGATATACGCGCGTATATAAGAATTTCTTTTCCTATTGGGAACCGTTCTGCTTGATATACGACTCGGCTAATGCAATAGATAAGACGGCGCATTTGTCATTGACGCTTTATGGCGATCGTCTTTCGCGTTTGGTCGGCTCCTTTCTTCTTCCGCTACCGTCAACGAAAATCATCCTGTGTTCGTCGCGATATCCCTTCAACGAAAATATGTATCCTTTCTTTCTTTCCCTTTCTTGCAATAATAAATGTGACGCGATCGTTGAATCGACCAGAAATCGCTCTCCGGTTAAATTAATAATTCTATTTGTTGGCGGAATCAATTTGTCTCCGGATAAAGTCCGATGTTGAAGAGGGCGATAACTATCCCTCTTTATCCGCTATCCAGATATAAAATTTGGAGAAAATCATTATTGAAATTCGTTTAAAGACGTTCTGTTGGAATTCAACGGATGCTTTAAAATGGAAATTTTACCGTTCCTTTATTTCTCTCGCTCAACCTGGTTTTGGGTTTTCGCCGATA